>CAJNDS010001280.1:592251-619751 GCA_905221605.1 Symbiodinium natans | reverse complement strand
AAACCGATCCCACGCGCCTCCCACGGTTTCCGGACCCGGAGCGATGCAAGCCTCGAAAAATGCACGGGACCACAACGGAAAGCACGATTTCCCCACATAAACACCACGACAATGCGCACGGGGCCTAGGGGAGAGCGCGATTCGACAACGTGCACGAAGCCAAAAGCATGGAATTTGCGATGTGTCGAGGCCCCAGGAAATGGGTGCCCTACGCCCACGCTGTCAAAATAGTACGCATGTCGCCCAACGTGCGACCACCACTCGAGGAATATCGTCCGCCGGTTTGTAGGGTTTAGGGTTTATAGGGTTTGGGGTTTAGGGTGTTACATTTTAGGGTTTAGGGTTTACGGTTTGGGGCACTAAGCCTAACCGCAACCACAGTCTCGGTTCTGCGAGGTCAGCAGACCGATGCGTGTGTCTTTGGATGGGGCCATAGAGACAACCTTGGCTGGCCACTTAAGCGTAGGAGGGTTTAGGGTTTAGGGTTTAGGGTTTAGGGTTTAGGGTTTAGGGTTTAGGTCTTACGATTTATATAGAAAGGTGTTTCGGGTTCAGTGTTTAGCGTTCAGGGTTGGGGTTCAGGGCTTAGGCCTTATAAGCCCCGGAACACATTCCTAAGGAAGATGCCCTTAAAGACTTAGCCAAGGGAAAGCAAGCAATATTCTGCGCTCCTGCCTAGTAACCGCTTCAAGCTGCCGCTTGATGTCCAAAAAATCGAGACTCTCGTTTGTTTCGGGGTGCAGCATATTGATTGAGAAGAACTTGTTGTTTCTCAGGACGACGACATGATTAAACCGCTCCGGATCGTACCTGAACTGTTCTTGGCACCTCTTGAAAAGACATATATCTAAGCTTCATGGTGGGCATAAAAGAAAAAAGCTGCTAAACAACGGTCTAAGCACAGCCGATATGTGTCCTGCACCTTTTGAGGGATGCGACAGGCGTTGAACATATACTTATACGCCGTGGAGCCTTAGCTTTGGAGTAGACCCTGGACAAAAACAACTATATATATATATATATATTTTATTTATTTATGTATTTGTTTATTTATTTACGTTTTGGGTATAAGTAGCTATAGTAGGAAGCCAGAACCTAAAAAAAAAGTATCAAAGTACACAGTTAATTGGCCCCTAAACCCTAAACCCTAAACCCTAAACCCTAAACCCTAGGGTTTAGCCCTAAACCCTAAACCCTAAACCCTAAACCCTAAACCCTAAACCCTAAACCCTAAACCCTAAACCCTAAACCCTAAACCTGAACCCTAAACCCTAAACCCTAGGGTTTAAAGTATAGTACTCCAAGACCAAAGAGCAGAGCGGAGTTCCAGCTTTCCCAATCTGCTCAGGGCGGTGAGTTCCTAGGCCCGGAAAAGAGCCGAGGAACAAGCAGGGTGCCCTTTCTTGCTTGATAAAGGAGCTTGTAAGGGAACCCAAACCCTAAAAAAAGGGTTTAGGGTTTAGGGTTTAGGGTTAAGGGTTTAGGGTTTAGGGTTTAGGGTTTAGGGTTTAGGGTTTAGGGCTCTGAGTCGTAGGTTCCATCCACCACTTGCCTGCGAAACTCCATGCTCGCTCGTAGCAGCGCTGCCGCTCTTCCCACCTGACTCCTTGGGTTTAGGGTTTAGGGTTTAGGGTTTAGGGTTTGGGGTTTAGGGTTTAGGGTTTAGGGTTTAGGGTTTAGGGTTTAGGGTTTAGGGTTTAGGGCTAACTATGCAAAATTAGAGGAACCCCAAACTTATTAAGTGATGAAGTTGTAGTAAAGTCCCACCGAGGCTCTGCTGTTCCGCGTGGGCGGAGGCCGAGAAATGGAAGAAGTAGCTGGCGTTGAAGACGACAGGGCTACCTTCTATGGACTCTTGGAACCCTGGCAAATATTAGTCTAGTTCTAGCTGCTTCTTAGGAATCATAGGAGCCCTACGCCCTAAACCCTAAACCCTGAACCCTGAACCCTAAACCCTGAACTCTAAACCCTACACCCAAGTATCCCCAAGCTGCGATCTTGCAAGTAGCCCAAGGTGTTCCACCACTCGGCCAGGTAGCTCGAGTCGTGCCTAGGATGGGGCCCTTAACACCCTCTGCGAGGGTGTAGGGTTTAGGGTTTAGGGTTTAGGGCTCAGGGTTTAGGGCTTAGGGTTTGGGGCTTCCTAAATATGACCCTCTTAAGCCCAAGAAGCGGAAATATGTAAAACGTCCAAAGGGGCTACCGAGGTGCTGTTCCAGCGCTCGCGCCTGCAATCGCCGCTGCAGCGTGGCCCCAATACCCTGGGGCTCCAAGAATTCCGTCACAGCCTTCTTGGTCTCTTCAAACTCTTCCTTGGGTTTAGGGTTTAGGGTTTAGGGTTTAGGGTTTAGGGTTTAGGGTTTAGGGTTTAGGGTTTAGGGTTTACGGTTTAGGGTTTAGGGTTTACGGTTTAGGGCTTGGTAGCCCAGTAACCATAGCATGATCAGGGTTCTCAAAACCAGGCCATAACAGCAACCATGGAAAGAATGGAGCCGCTGGAGGCAAGAGTATCCAGAGACTCTTAATTGCATTGGGAGTGGTTGCTGTAGAAGTGAACCTTGAACAACAAAAAAAAGGGTGAAAGGGTACCACAACTCTACTAAGCTTCAGGGGAGGAGAGGGCCTGGGCTACTCCCGAAACCCTAAACCCTAAACCCTGAACCCTGAACCCTAAACCCTAAACCCGGTAGTGGCCTGAATAATTGGAATAGGGTTTTGGGGATAATGATAGTAAAATTTTAGATGGGCCCAGTACTTGTTCCGAACCCTAAACCCTAAACCCTAAACCCTAGATTACCAAGCTTCAGGTGAGGAGAGGGCTTGGGCGGACTTCAAGTACAACTCACACGTCGCCTCCAAGCTCGGAATCGGCAGTCGGGGAAGATGCCGTTGGTGCTCGTAAAGAGGCTTCGATGCATCTTCCAGGTCAGCCTCACTTCGATAGGCCCCATGGCATTCGCGATACCCGATGTCCGGGAACATTTCTCTTAAAAAAAACTGCTGCTGGCAACTCTTAACCCTAGACCCTAGACCCTAAACCACCCTTCGGGAATCTATGCCGCACCTGCTGTGTCCTCTTTGCTTCCTCATGCGCTGCACTGCCATCCAGGCACTTAGTCTCTGCAAAGCTGCCTACCGCGTGCTACAGACTCCGGAATATGAGGGTTTACGAAAATGAGGGACCCAAACCATAAACCCTAAACCCTAAACCCTAAACCCCAAGCCCTAAGCCCTAACGCTAAAGTCACTACAGAACAAGAGATGGGCGCTAAGCAACATGCCGGACTCGCCGCCTGGGCCTAACCTTTCGCAAAGCGGAGCGTGCGCTTCTTAGGGTTTAGGGCTTGGGGTTTAGGGTTTAGGGTTTGGGGTTTAGGGCTTCTTAGGGTTTAGGCATTAGGGTTTAGGGCTTCTTAGGGTTTAGGGTTTAATTAGGGTTTAGGGCTTCTTGGGGTTTAGGGTTTAGGGTTTGGGGTTTGGGGGCATGGGTTTGGGGTTTAGGGTTTGGGATTTGGGGCTTGGGGTTGGGCGTTTGGGGTTTGGGGCGGGGACGTTAGGGTCCCACGTCGTGAGCCCTCGAGCTAGAGGGTTCTAGAAGTTTAGGCTTTAGGGTGAATTCAGACCGGCGCCGAAGGCGACGATGCTGGACCTAGGGCGGATGCACCCTAAACCCTAAACCCTAAACCCTAAACCCTAAAACTTAAACCCTAAACCCTAAACGCTACACGCTAGACCCTAAACCCCAAGCCATCAACCCTAGTCATTCTTAAAGGATCAGGCAACTTATGAAGTGGGTTATAAGAAAGGTAGCTATACTTACAATTACTTATAAGCCCAATTTAGGTGCTTATAACCCTACTTACGAAGTGCCCTAAACCCTAAACCCTAAACCCTAAACCGTAAACCCTAAACCCTAAACCCTAAACCCTAAACCCTAAACCCTAAATTACGAAATGCCCGGATCCTCCAAGTTCAGGTTTGGGGCCTCAAACCGAAACTCCTCGACCTCGTCAGTCGAGGCAAGGCTGCCTTAGAGAGCTTAGAGGGTTTAGGGTTTAGGGTTTGGGGTTTAGGATTTAGGGTTTAGGGTTCAGGTTTTAGGGTTTAGGGTTTAAGATTTAGGGTTTGGGATTAAGGTTTAAGATTTAGGGTCTAGGATTTAGGCTTTAGGGTTTGGGATTTAGGCTTAAGGGTTTGGACTTAACTAGGGGTTCGGGATGAATCTTAAACTCAGAAATTCGGAGCTCAGGGTACCAAACTCCAAGAAGGGGTACTTGTGATCCTGCCGGCAGCTCTCTTGGGACTCCTCTTGGGCCTAGGGGTTCAAGGCTTCTGGACCCTGAACCCTGAACCCCAAACCCCAAACCCTAAACCCTAAGCCCTAAACCCTAAACCCTAAGCCCTAAAACCCTAAACCCTAACTCTATACCCCAAACCCTAACCCTAAACCCTAAACCCTAAACCCCAAGCAAACCCTAAACCCTATCCGGCGGGGCTCTACCCTCCTGCCCCTGGAGCTCTGGTGGTCGTCAGGATGTCGGATGTAGGAATCAGGATCTACCGCTAGCAAGGGTGTGGGGTTTAGGGTTTAGGGTTTAGGATTAGGGTTTAGGGTTTAGGGTTTAGGGTTTAGGGTTTAGGGTTTAGGGTTTAGGGTTTAGGGCTTAGGGTTTAGGGTTTAGGGTTTAAGGTTTAGGGGTTAGGGTTTAGGGTGTAGGGTTTAGGGTTTAGGGTACGGCTCACAGAGTTTTGTATGGGTCGCCAGCACTAAAACCCTAAACCCGAAAGCTCTGACCGAAACCTGGAACCCTGAATCCAGATGCCCCGACCCGCAACCCTTCAAACCCTCGACTTTCCGAACCCCTTTATTGCTAGGGTTTAGGGTTTAGGGTTTAGGGTTTAGGGTTTAGGGTTTAGGGTTTAAGGTTTCAGGTTTAAGGTTTCGGGTCTTGAGATGCCATCAATCCACGTAGGCCCTACATCCCAAGTATAGTGCGTTTAGGCTTTTGGGATTCGGATTCTTGGTGTTTAGGATTTAGGGTGTAACCCCAAACCCTAAACCCTAAACCCTAAACCCTAAACCCTAAACCCTAAACCCTGAAGGGTCTGGGGGCTTCGAGTTCTACAAGCCCAGGAAAACCTAAACGATCGCACCCGAGGACGAGACAGTAGAGGTCAACAGCTCGCTCCAGGGGGCCTCGAGGACTACGAACTGCTTAAGAACCCCCCTAAACCCTAAACCCTAAACCCTAAACCCTAAACCCTAAACCCTAAACCCTAAACCCTAAACCCTAAACCCTAAACCCTAAACCCTAAACCCTAAACCCTAAACCCTACAAGAAAAATTGCTAATAATCATAATAAGGTTCTTAAGCAATTCGTAGAGGAGTAGGGCAGTCGAAAGGTATGGGGGTTTAGAGTTTAGGGTATAGGGATGTAGGGTTTAGGGCTAGGGTTTAAGGTTTAGGGTGTTAGGGTTTTAGGGATTCGGGGTGTAGGCGTTTAGGGTTCAAGGTGGTATTCAAAAGATTATCCAAAATAGTAACACCCTAGACCCTAAACCCTAAACCCGTTTTGCAGTCCGGAGGGTGTTTCGGGCTTCCCTAATAAGCTTAGGTCTTTTAAGCCTGCCCCCCCCCCCCCCCCCCCCCGCCAAAAAAAGAAACCTATAAAGCCTGAACTCTAAGCCTAAAAACCTAAAAGCCCTATTAACCCCTACAAAGCCTGAACCCTGACCCCTAAAACCTCATAAAACCCGAACCCTAAACCCTAAACCCTAAACCCTAAACCCTAAACCCTAAAAACCCTAAACCCAAAATCATGCATGCCTTCGGGCCGTTCGGGCTGAGACCCTTAAGTCAACCGCTAACCCCTAAACCCTAAACCCTAAACCCTAAACCCTAAACCCTAAACCCTAAACCCTAAACCCTAAACCCTAACCCTGAACCCTCTACCCTAAACCATGAACCCTCTACCCTAAACCATGCACAGGGTTTTGGGTTCTCTTCCTTCCTAGGGACTCCCACGCCTCGACGCCTTTCTTGTGGCGGCCCCTAAACCCTAAACCCTAAACCCTAAACCCTAAACCTTAAACCCTAAACCCTAAACCCTAAACCCTACGCCCTGGACCCTAGCCGTTTCTTCGTAGCCCAGTAACAATCTTGTCATAAGGGCACCCTGCTTTTGGGTTGGCTACTTTAGAAGGGAGCCTTGAACCAACAAAAAGCCCTAAACCCTAAACCCTAAACCCTAGACCCTAGACCCTAAACCCTAAACCCTAAACCCTAAACCGACCCTAAACCCTAAACCCTAAACCCTAAACCAAAAAGGGACAAGGCCCTGAATATGGTTTCTTCCCTCCTTTAATGGGCTCTGGCGTATGGACCCTGAATTCGCACCCTAAACCCTAAACCCTAAACCCTAAACCCTAAACCCTAAACCCTAAACCCTAAACCCTAAACCCTTAATTTGTACAGGGTATATCAGGGGTATATTCAGGGGTACCCATTTAAGGTGCCATCCTAAGGGGCCTTCCTAAGGAACCATGTAACTACCCTTAGACCCTAGACCCCACACCCGCGTTTGCTTTACGGGGCTTCTGGAGTTTTAGGGCTTAGGGTTTAGGGTTTAGGGCTTAGGGTTGAGGGCTTGAGGGCTTATCCTGGATCCGCAAGGTTGATGCACCCAATAGCCAGGGCAGGTTTCCTGTGAATTGGTGGAAGAGTTATACCTACACCCTAAAGCCCGAAAGCCCTAAAGCCCAAAAGCCCAAAAGCCCTAAAGCCCTAAAGCCCTAAAGCCCTAAAGCCCTAAAGCCCTAAAGCCCTAAACCTAAAGCCTAAACCCGAAACACTAAACCCTAAGGGTCCTTTTTCCTAAACAGCTACAGTACATCCTAGAAAGTTCGGGGCTCTAAGGGGGCCCCAGGTCTACCCAATGAGCCCAGAACCCCTTAACTAAGGAATCGACCTTAAATCATATGAAGGATCCCTATATGTTTAGGGTTTAGGGTTTAGGGTTTAGGGTTTAGGGTTTAGGGTTTAGGGTTTAGGGTTTAGGGTTTAGGGTTTAGGGTTTAGGGTTTAGGGTTTAGGGCCTAGGGTTTAGGGTTTAGGGTTTAGGGTTGCATTATTCCTTAGTCAGGGGTATCGGGATGTTTGGGGACTCCCAAAACACTAAACCCCCTCCGCCAGAATCTGCCAGGGGAAGGCTCCACACGTCTCGGGTTTAGGGTTCAGGGTTTATTGCTTCTTGCCCCAAAAAGAGCCCACTGCCAATACCTTGATGATTAAGGAATCTGCCTTCTTACTTTCTATAGGGATCCTGAATACGATGTAAGGTCTACTCCATAATTCATGGGTCTTGGGCTCTTTGGGCGATTTTTTCTGCTGGTCGCTCGGTCGCGGTGCCCTACGCAACGTGCGCGCCAAGAGATCCCGCACTTTGGCTCCTTACTCGCGCCAACGGCGTCATTCTGGAGTCTCGTGGTACTTCAAAACCAATATGTAAGTGCACTTATAATCCCACTTATAAGCCCCTTGATTGCCCTAATATGGCTATTGTTTGGGTTATAAGTGCACTTACTTTTTGGTTAGTAAGTACCATGAACCTCCAAGCTACACCCTACATCCGTTATAAGGCTTCAGTAGCAGTGGTTCATACGGAAGTGCTCCTCCACGATTCTCCCATGGCGCTTCATGTGGCAGAGGCCTTGGCTTGCAATGCAGCTGAGGTCCACAAAAACCCTCCAAGTCGCATCTGCTTATATACTTAGGGTTTAGGGTTTAGGGTTTAGGGTTTAGGGTTTAGGGTTTAGGGTTTAGGGTTTAGGGTTTAGGGTTTAGGGTTTAGGGTTTAGGGTTTAGGGTTTTACATACACATATATATATATATGTTCATACATATGTATATATATATATATACATTGCTTTCATAGCAATGCGAGAAATATTCATTCATACGTATGCCTGTATACATATATACATGAAGACAGATATACACGTTCTACATAATACCATTAGTCTCGTGGAGTAGCCTCGGAATAAACAAACAAGGTGAGCTTTTGTCGTTTAAACGGGCCTTAGAAGGGAACCGAAGCCCAAAAATGAAAGGGAATAAGGGTCTACTCTGGGTCCGAGTAGCCCTAAACCCTAAACCCTAAACCCTAAGCCCTAAACCCTAAGCCCAATTTTTGACATAGTTGCTGGTGCCATACCATGGTCACCCACATCCTTGGAGCCCCTGACCTGCCCTTTCCCTCCCCCGGTTAGGGTTTAGGGTTTAGGGTTTAGGGTTTAGGGTTTAGGGTTTAGGGTTTAGGGTTTAGGGTTTAGGGTTGAGGGTTTAGGGTTGAGGGTTGAGGGTTGAGGGTTGAGGGTTGAGGGTTGAGGGTTGAGGGTTGAGGGTTGAGGGTTGAGGGTTGAGGGTTGAGGGTTGAGGGTTTCCATAATTCCCCCTCCCCCCAAAGCACCCACTCGCTTGCGGAGGAGGTGCAGCAATATATGGGGTCTCCGAGGTGATGTGGGCAATGGCCGTTGTGCGTCGTCACCGGCTTGTCCTGACATGGCAGATATAGTTTGGTTGAAATGAGTACCATGAACCTCCAAGTACTCTAAACCCCCAACCCCAAACCCTAAACCCTAAACCCCAAACCCTAAACCCGAAACCCTCAACCCTAAACCCTCAGTTCTTGCAGGCGGTGACGTCAAAGGTTGGGATCTCTCGTTGTCAAGGACTCATGCTCTAGAATCCTAGAAACAAACCCTTAACCCTGAGCCCTCAGGAAGCCCGAACCCCTACTGTATGAGCTCCTAAACACCTTAAGCCCTCAACCCTGCTGTATAACCCTAAACCCTAAACCCTAAACCCTAATTACGAGCCCAGGGGTCCATGCAGTACCTTCGCTTGGTCTGCTTGTAGCCGACGTCTTTCCTGAATTGCTCTTGGAACTTCGGATTTAGGGTTCACACACACACACAGAGGCACACAGAGATAAATGAATATAAGTATAATATATATATATATACACATATGTATATACATAATTGTACATATATGCATGTATACTCTCTCTCCAGCAGTCTTAACAAAGAGCCATATATCCACTAATGCAAGTCTTTCCTCAAGGGAAGTGAAGCGGTTCCCCGGAGGTTCATGGTACTTGTGAACACCAACTATAACTGTACGTCGAACCCAAGTACCCAATACCCCTTAATAAAGGAACATCCGTGAAATTTGTAATATGATTTCGGGTGTATTCCTTTGGGCTCTTTGGGCATAACCCTATCACACTACTTCGGGGCTTACAATCGGGTTATAAGTACATGACGACAAAATTGGAGTTATCCTGAACCTTCACAAACAAACCATGAAGCCTAAACCCCTGAGACCCTAAACCCCTAAACCCCTAAACCCTAAACCCTAAAGCCCTGAAACCCAGACCCCAAAGTAGGCACACCAGTTTAAACCCTAAACCAAGCCCTAAACCCTAAAACCCTACAACCCTAAACCCTGAAACCTCTGAAACCCCTAAACCCTAGACCCCAAAGTAGGAACTCCAGGATTTTCATACTCCAGAACCATTCTCAATGCAGAGTCCTTTGCCAGTCGGGTTTAGGGTTTAGGGTTCGGGGTTTAGGGTTTAGGGTTTAGGATTTGGGGTTTAGGGTTTCGGGTTTAGGGCTCGGGTTTACGGGTTGGTGTTTAGGGCTTCGTGTTTGAAGGCTTCAGACAATTGGCAACTACGATTTTGTGCATGCAACGGCCCCGCAAGCAAAAGAACTAGTCTGAACTAAGGAACTATCCTGAAGCGCACCCCTCATCCCGCAAGCCCGAACCTTCGACCCTGCACCCTAAACCCTAAACCCCGAACCCCAAACCCTAAACCCTAAACCCTAAACCCCAGGACGAGCTTCGTGTAAGGCGGGTACATGGCTGTCTCCACAGGCTTTGCTGGGGCCGGTGCGGGTCGCCAGCCTGGTCAAGAACTTGGTTTGTGGGGTTTAGGGTTTAGGGTTTAGGGTTTAGGGTTTAGGGTTTAGGGTTTCGGGTTTGGGGTTTAGGGCTTAGGGCTTAGGGCTTAGGGTTTGGGGTTTCGGGTTTAGGGTTTAGGGTTTAGGGTTTAGGGTTTAGGGTTTAGGGTTTAGGGAGGTCTTAGGGTTTGGGGTTTAGGGTTTGGGGTTTAGGGATTGGGGGTTGGGGTTTAGGGTTTGGGGTTTGGGGTTTAGGGAGGGTGTTGAGTTGATAGGGTCTAGGGTGCAGGGCCGGTGTTTTTCAGGTGGTTCCGGGTAGTTAAGGGTCGCTTAGGGTACGTTGGGGTGCTTGAGGGTCGTTCGAGGGTAGCTCGAGGTAGTTTAGGGTTAAGCGTTTACGACAGGCGGCTACCACGCGCAACCCACTCCTGTTCATTACATCCCGCGACACTCGCTCTTGAAAAACAGCAAGTCAAGAAAGAAAGGGTTCCGAAAGTAAGGTACTTAACCTTAAGGGCCCTAAGCTACCCTACACCACCCTAAACTACTCGGAGCTCAAAACAATACCTAAACCAAACACAGAAAAAAAAAGCCTAAAACCCAAGCCCCAAAACCCTCAACCCCAAACCCTACACCCTGAAACCTGAAACCTAAACCCTGAAACCTGAAACCTAAACCCTTGTGTAGCCGCCTGCAGCTCCGCCTGCAGCTCCGGACACGTACGGAACATAGGGGCGGGTGGTTGTCGCGTACCTGAGCTGCAGGCTTGGCATTTAGGGTTTGGGGTTGAACATTTGGGATTTAGGGTTTAGGGTTCGGGGCTTAGGGTTTACGGTGGCGCTAGGATTTTGGTTGATTGGGGTTTAGGGTTTTACGCTATAGGCATAAAGGCCCTTTACCTTTCACCCCTTTAACCCCCAAGCTCAAACACCAAACCCCTTCAACTCAAGAGCCCCGCAACCCTAACCTCAAAAAAGACGTCTCGGCGGTCTCGGCAAGAACAACCTTGACACCAAGCTGGCTAATCGCACATGACTGAGATTGTCTAACTTCCACTAGGGTCTGCTTAAGCCCAAAACCCTAGACCCTAGAAAAATAGACCGTGCAAAAACGCCTATAAGCCCTAAACGTGTGTATAGACAAACAATAGATTGTGTGCATATGAGATACAAGCAAATGACGCCAAATGGCCCTAGGGTACTTGGCTGCACTTAGTAGGGTAGCTATAAATTAAATTTCTAGCTGCCTTATTCAGAAACCCAATAAACCAAACCCTAAACCCTAAACCCTCAACCCTAAACCCTAAACCCTAAACCCTAAACCCTCTAAAGATACAGTAAAGTACGTGTAAATCTTGATCCGGGTCGCTGGCCACCGGCCCCTGGAGCCATAGACACGGCTTAGGGTTTAGGGTTTAGGGTTTAGGGTTTAGGGTTTAGGGTTTAGAGTTTAGGGTTTAGGGTTTAGGGTTTAGGGTGTAGGGTGTAGGGTTTAGGATCCGAAAACCCTGAACCTGACGTTTAACTAGGTTGAGGGTTTAGGGTTTGGGGCTAATTTCGGGTTTGTGCACCTCCCTTGACACCCTAAACCCTAAACCCTAAACCCTAAACCCGAAACCCTAAACCCTGAACCCTGAAACCTAAACTCGAAGCTCGCGCGCGCGCGAGGGGCGGATGCGTAAGGCACTGCGGTGGCGGAGAGGTGGCGCGCCGAGTAGTTGCAGTGGCTTGGGTGTTGTGGTAGGCGTTCTGGTCCTCGGCAGTCCCGGAACCATATTCTCCAAAAAGGGCACCCTTCTTTGGGTTGGTTACTGTCCGTAAACCCTAAACCCTAAACCCTAAACCCTAAACCCTAAACCCTAAACCCTGAACTCTAACCCCAAAACAAGACCAAGGATCTCTATAGTCTGTCAGAATGATTTCCTGGCCAGGGCTGAGGGCTCCTAAACTCTAAACACTGAAGGTTTAGGGTTTAGGGTTTAGGGTTTAGGGTTTGGGGTTTAGGGTTTAGGGTTTGGGGTTTGGGGTTTAGGGTTTAGGGTTTAGGGTTTAGGGACTAGGGACTAGGGCTGCTTGCTTGAAAGCTGGAGCTTCGAGCATCAGAAGGTGGGAGACCGGGTGTTTAGGCAGTCGTACAGCCGTGCGGTTTAGGGTTTAGGAGAGTATGTCATAACTACCATATTCAGGTGAACGGATTTGAGTTAAACCCTAAACTCGAAACCCTAAGCCCTAAGCCCTGAACCCCAACCGTGTGCGTCGGCCTCCACTTTGAGCATGATTCTCTTCAGCGAGGGCCGATTCCAATACGAGGACAGCATATCAACTACCTTGGGCTTAGGGTTTAGGGTTTAGGTTTAGGGATTAGGGTTTAGGGTTTAGGGTTTGGGGTTTGGGGTTTGGGGTTTGGGGTTTTGGGGTTTGGGGTTTGGGGTTTGGGGTTTGGGGTTTGGGGTTTGGGGTTTGGGGTTTGGGGTTTGGGGTTTGGGGTTTTTGGGGTTGGGGTTTGGGGTTTGGGGTTTGGGGTTTGGGGTTTGGGGTTTGGGGTTTGGGGTTTGGGGTTTGGGGTTTGGGGTTTGGGGCTTGGGGCTTGGGGCTCACGAGGTTTTGCCTCGCCTGGGGTTCAGACTTGGGGTTGAGGCTTTAGGGCTTAGGTTTTGGGGTTTCGGGCATTTGTTCTTTCAGACAAGGACAATATTGTCTCTTGCCCTAAGGGACCCAAATAGGGAATGCTTGGCCTCCTATTTAGGGACTTTAGGGCCCAAGTACATAATACTGAGGTGCAGGGGGACCCTTAGGGTTTGCACAGAGAGTACCGTAAAGTCCATGCTGGAACATCCAAGCAGCCAGCTGATCCACCTTGGTGCGGGGGTATGGGATGTTTGCGTCAGTGTCCGGGCGGTAGCCTTGGTAGCCCGGCAACCATACTATAATAAGGGCACCCTTTTTTGGGTTAGAGATTTTATAAGGAAAACCAGAACCCCAAAAAAAAGAAGTAAAGGGTACCACTGGGCTACCAAGTCGCTTGCCACGCGACGCCCGTCCCGGTCGCCGTAGAAGGGCGGCAGTGCCTGGTACATGAGCTGGTAGAGAATCACACCAAGCCTGGGCCGCGCAGGGTTTAGGGGTCCAGGGCCTTTTAGGGTTTAGGGTTTAGGGTTTAGGGTTTAGGGTTCTGGGGTCTACGGGTCTAGGGGTCTAGGCGTCTAGGGGTCTAGGGGTCTAGGGGTCTAGGGGTCTAGGGGTCTAGGGGTCTAGGGGTCTAGGCGTCTAGGGATCTAGGGGTCTAGGGGTCTAGGGTTTAGGTGGCTGAGGACTTAGGCTTTTGGCACAAAGCAACGGCGGGCGCACCGCGCTCATGGCCGAAAAGAGAAGAGATCTCGATTCTACAGGGCTCTTGCAAACAAACCCTAAACCCTAATCCTGTGAGTGTAAGGCTCAGGCAGAGTTTAGGGCTTGGGATTTAGAATTTAAGGTTTAGGGTTTGGGATTCAGGGCTTAGGGTGTAGTATCTAGGAACCACCCAAAAAGAGTACCCCTAAACCGTTAACCCTAACCCTTATTGAAGGAACTCCCACAAAAGGGTGCCTACTAAAGAATGTAAACTACTATGGGCTTAAAAATCATAAAAGCAATAACGTGTTTTTGAAGTTACTATGGGTTCAATACCGATAAAAACAGCAACAGAAACGGCAAGAGCAACAATGATAATGATAAGGAACAGGGCCCAAAGAACTTCAAATCGATGCAGTAGAAAACATGCCCACCCAAAACCCGCAATCCTAAACCCCAAAAAACCCTAAACCCCAAAAACGCCCTAAACCCCAAACCCCAAACCCTAAACCCTAAACCCCAAACCCTAAATTAGCCGCCAGGAAGCGCCCAGACGTCCCGGGACGAATCTCTCTTGGCACTCTCTGAAGCCCCAGAACCGTCAAAGACTTCGGCGGGGATGTAGGTAGGCCTTTCAAGGGACTAAGACTCAGGGGGTTTAGGAATTTAGGGTTTAGGGTTTAGGGTTTGGGGTTTGGGGTTTGGGGTTTGGGGTTTAGGAAAATTTCAAGGGGTTAAGACTTACATAAAAAGGGTCCCCAAACCCAAGCGTACAACCTGAGGGGCCCGAGATGCAGTCCCATGAGCCTAAGTGGTTTAGGGGTTGAGGGTTTGGGGTTTAGGGTTGAGGATCTGGAGTGTAGGGTTTAGGGGGTTTGGGGATAAGGGTTTGGGGTTTAGGGGTTTGGGTTTTCGGGGTTTTAGGGTTTGGGGACCACGGGCTGAGGGTTTAAGGCAGGGGTTGGGTGGGTGGGGGGGGGGGGGGGGGGGGGGGGGGGGTTGAGCCTCTGCAAGTACGGTACGGGGTAAGTGGTTTAGGGTTAAGGTGGGTTTATGGGGTTTGGGGGTTTAGGGGGTTAGGGTTTAGGATTTTTGGGCTGAGGGTTTAGGGATTAGGCTTTAGAGTGGAAGGTTTAGGGTGTTTATCACCCAATGATAACTGTACTTTCAATACCAAACATGATTACAACTGGGCAACATCTACGTCGGCCTAATCGGTTAGTGCTTAGGGTTTGGGATTAGGGCCTAAAAGTTCAGGGTTCAGGGTTTAGGGTTTAGGGGGAAGGGTTTCCGGAAGCTCGCCGTTGCTGAAGCAAGCCACGTTCCCTGCCAGCCGCAGGCATTTACTTTGTGGCGGTCGCAAACCAATCCTCGGCTAGCCCCCACAATACCCTAGGAGAATCCAGGTTAAGGTCAGGTGGTTTAGGGCTTGGGTTTAGGGTTTAGGGTTTAGGGTTTAGGGTTTAGGGTTTAGGGTTTAGGGTTTAGGGTTTAGGGTTTAGGGCTTAGGGCTTAGGGCTTAGGGCTTAGGGCTTAGGGCTTAGGGCTTAGGGCTTAGGGCTTAGGGTTTAGGGTCCAGGCCCCTTGGCGAACTCGCCTTCCAGTATCTTAGCCTGTTTTCCCGCCGTCTACTACCCCAGGGCTCATGCGTCAAAACCCTTTAAAGGAGCTAAGGGGCCATATTAAGGGACGCCTAAACCCTTAACCCTAAACCCTCAAACCCCAAACCCCAAACCCCAAACCCTAAACCCTAAACCCTAAACCCTAAACCCTAAACCCATACTACGGGCCCATGTAAGTACCCTTAGAGAAGAAAAAAAAACACACCGTTGGGCATCCTAAGGGCCGAGGTCGATCACGGCTGCGAAGCATCTGTCTCCTTCACCTTTGAGGGGCGATTTAGGGTTTAGGGTTTAGGGTTTAGGGTTTAGGGTTTAGGGTTTAGGGTTTAGGGTTTGGGGTTTGGGGTTTGGGGATTAGGGTTTGGGGCTCTAAGCCCTAAACCCTCAAACCCCCCATACGCCCAAAACTCTTGGGGCGTAGGCTTCAGGTTTAGGGTTTATAGATGCTCCTGGTTTTGGGCTTTAGGCACCAGACCTAGCAGCAATCTGTTTGAATGAGTATCTAGTCTTGCACATTATTTTGTTTCTAACCGATTAGGGCTGAACTAGCAATCAATACAGTACTCTTGGTGCGGTGCTTCTTTTTTCTGCTTTCTTCTTTAGCTCAGGTCTATGTTTTGCTTTCTTTCTTTCTTCCTTTCTTTCTTTCGTTCTGTCGTTCTTTCTTTTCTTTTTTTCTGGCCGTCACTCTTAATTTCCAGCCTCAACCCTAGACCCGAAACCCTAAACCCCAAACCCTAAAAACCCCCCCTCGCGCTCTCTCTCTCTCTCTCACTCTCTTTTTTTTCTCCTCTCTCTCTCTCTCTCTCTCTCTCTCTCTCTCTCTCTCTCTCTCTCTGTCCATAGAGCTGGATCATCAATTAGGCGTTTAACTGTTTGATAGAGAGTTGTTTCACAGGTTGCTGACGCGTCAGAAGCCCTAAATCCCTCCAACAAACGAACCTTAAAAACCCCTAACCCCTACACCCCCACCCCCAAACCCCAAACCCCAAACCCCCAAACCCCAAACCCCAAACCCCAAACCCTAAACCCTAAACCCTAAACCCAAAACCCTAACCAAGACGCAATTCATCATCACATTCTGTGGCTTCAAGTCGGTGTGGAGCATCCCTTGGTTGTAGATGGCCTCAACCTGATGGCTTTAGGTTTGCGGGGTTTTGTAGGGTTTAGGGTTTAGGGTTTTAGGGTTTAGGGTTTAGGGTTTAGGGTTTAGGGTTTAGGGTTTAGGGTTCAGGGTTTAAGGTTTAGGGTTTAGGGTTTAGGGTTTAGGCCTCAGGGTTTAGAGTGTTGCAGGGTGTAGACGGCTGCAACTTGACTGGCACACCCCTGGGCTTCGGATGGTTGAGGGAACTGGGGGCTTTAGGGCTTTTGGGTTCAGTGGTTCATGATTTAGGGTTTCGGGTTTAGGGTTTAGTGTTCACGGGTTCAGGGGTCTCGGATTTAGGGAGGGTTGTTTGGAATTTCCGGTGGGGGCGGGTGTCGTCGGGTGTTAAACCCTAAACCCTAAACCCTAAACCCTGAACCCTAAACCCTAAACCCTAAACCCTAAACCCTGAACCCTGAACCCTGAACCCTGAACCCTGAACCCCAAACCCTAAACCCTAAACCCTAAACCCTAGACCCTACCCCCTAAACCCTAAACCCTAAACCCTAGACCCTAAACCCTAAACCCTAAACCCTAAACCCTGAAACCCTAAACCCTAAACCCTAAACCCTAAAACCTAAAAACCCTAAACCCTAAACCCTAAACCCCCTAAACCCTAAACCCTAAACCCTAAACCCTACCCCCCAAACCCTAAACCCTACATGGGCAGGATGAAAGTGTCAACCAATGTAAACATGTTTCGGCGTCGCGGAGTCAATGCCAGATGCAACTTACATGCCCCACGTGGCGGGGAAGTCAACCCAGGTACCTATACTTATCGACCCTTTGCTTAAGAACCCACCCCCCCAAGAAGCATTCTTCCTTATCAGGACAAGATATAGGGATTAGTTACCTTATATTTTTGGGTGGTTCTCAAGCAAATAGTCAGTAGAATGACCTTGTATCTCCCAAGTCAGGAACTTTTAGCCCGACTACTTCGAGGACCGCACTTAGAAAGCATAGAGTTATAAGCACCTGAATTGGGGGTTACAAGTAATAACTATATTTACCTTCCGGATAACCCTAGTTACTAAGTGCCCTGATCATTTAAGTAACGAAGTGCCCCGAACCTCCAAGTAGGGCTTAGTTCGGGTTTAGCGTTTAGGCTTTAGGGTAGGATTCCCTTGTAACAAGGACCCCTAGAAGGTACCCCAAATTTCGGAACCCCCCCCACCCCCCACACCCCAATTTACTTCTGTGGAGTCCGGGTGGGCTAGGAGTGTGCTAGGAGGTCTATGGGGGAAAGTGGGGGCTTGCTCTTGGTACGGCTTTGTGTGCTCGCGACTTTGAATAGCGGTTCGACATGCGGGTGAGTATGCAGATGATGAAGGGCTGATGATGAAGGTTCACTCCATTCACATTTAAAAGCTTCATTTAGGGTTTCGGGTTTAGGGTATAGGGTTTAGAGTTCAGGGTTTAGGGTACTCTAAATCCTAAAAGCACCAGCAAGCAACGCCCGCCACCACGTCATGGAAGAGGGTCAAGATGTAGGGCACCGTGTAGGCACTGTTCACCTGAATGGTTCAAGGGTTTAGGGTTTAGGGTTTAGGGTTTAGGGTTTAGGGTTTAGGGCTCAGGGCTCAGGGCTTAGGGCTTAGGGTTTCGAACTTAGGGGACTTAGGGCTTAGGGTTGAGGGAGTTGAAGGTTTAGGTTTAGGGCTTCGGATTCGGGAGGTTTGGGATTCAGTGTTTGTTCAGGGTTTCGGAACTCAGGGAGTTAGGAAGTTGGGGCTTCGGGATGTAGTGGCCTGGCTGCCAGGGTTCTGGCAGGAGAGGCTGCCCCCCCCCCCTCCCCTACGTACGCCTAAACCCTCCCTAAACCCCTAAACCCCTCAACCCTAAACCCCTACACCCCTCAACCCTAAACCCTAAACCCTAAACCCTCCACCCTAAACCCTAAACCCTAAACCCTAAACCCTAAACCCTAAACCCTAAACCCTAAACAAGCACGCTGGGGTCACCCCAGTCCAGCAGCGACGTCCGCCCACACAGCGGCTGCAGTAGGCGTTCTTGTCACACTGCAGGATGAGGTCGAAGAGCCTTTCAGGGTTTAGGGTTTAGGGTTTAGGGTTTAGGGTTTAGGGTTTAGGGTTTAGGGTTTAGGGTTTAGGGTTTAGGGTTTAGGGTTTAGGGTTTGGTTTTTACAGCCTTGGCTGACTTCTGAACCCCTACTAAATGGTTTAGGGTTTAGGGTTGTGGGTTCAGGGTTAGGGTTAAGGGTTTAGGGTTGAGGTTTTGTTTTTTTTGCTTCAGTTTTTACAAAAACCCATAAAGATCTTTAAGTCCTATAGAGCCAGCCGGAAGAAAGCCAAGTAGCTCGCCGTGGTTCATCAGCGGCATCCTACCAGCAGCGCCAAAGTGAGGGTTTTTGGGGTTGGGAGTTTGGGGTTTGGGGGTTTGGGGGTTTGGGGGTTTGGGGGTTTGGGGGTTTGGGGGTTTGGGGGTTTGGGGGTTTTTGGGGGTTGGGGGTTTGGGGTTTGGGGGTTTGGGGGTTTGGGGGTTGGGGGTTTGGGGGTTTGGGGGTTGGGGGTTGGGGGTTTGGGGGTTTGGGGGTTTGGGGGTTTGGGGGTTTGGGGTTTGGGGGTTTGGGGGTTTGGGGGTTTGGGGGTTTGGGGGTTTGGGGGTTTGGGGGTTTGGGGGTTTGGGGGCGTCTTAGGCTTCGATTTTTTTCGGGATGTTGAGGCCGCAGGAGGCCTGGAGGTGTAGCACTCAGAGGGCTCGTTTAGGGCTTAGTTTAGGGTTTGGGCTAGGGGTTTAGGATTTAGGGGTTTAGGGTTTAGGGTTTAGGGCTTAGGGTTTAGGGTAAGGAAGGCTTGAGTTGGGGCAGACCCTAAACCCTAAACCCTAAACCCTCAACCCCAAACCCTAAACCTACCCATCGTATTACCTATGGGGTAAAAGCACAGAAAGCACCGTAATGGACTCGCGACCCTACAGTACACCCTTTTCAACCGCCCCCCCCCCTCGGTTTAGGGTTTAGGGTTACCGCCAAGCGTCATGATCCAATAGCCTTCGGGCGCATCGATGTAGGAAGGGTTTCCAATTGATGCGATGCAAAACTCGGAGACACCCCTCATCTTCTCCTGGTCTTGCTTCCCAAGTACTTGTAACAAACCCTAAACCCGAAACCCTAAACCCTATACCCTAAACCCTATGCGGAGCTGCAATTGGTATTGTAGAAAGGAGTTGGTATTGGAAGTTGAAGGGTCAATGAACCCGGTAATCTTTGGCTCAAGCCATGACCAAAGCGGTCGAAGGTTTCGTAAAAGGTGTACCCTTGGTTTGGGGTCTTGTTGTTCGGTTGTTGGTTGTTCCAGGGGTAATAAGGGCTTCTGTTGGGGTTGACTGTCTTGTTCCCTGTCCTCCTTCGGTTGCCCCCCGTAGGTTATGAGCCCAAGTTAGGCTTCCTGCGGAATTGGTAAAGATTTTTCGTTTGTTTAACGCCATGGACATGATGCGGCGTCGCTCTGAGCCTGGACTGTCGCCAACGGCCAATGAAGCCGAAGGAAATCGTGGTGATGGGGGTGAAGATCGACAACAAATGGTACAAGCACTGACAGATGGTAGGGAGGTTGCAATGATACAACCAACGCCTCAGGTGGAAAACGAAGTGGTTCCGGTTCAAGCAGCAAATCCTTTCTGGAGCGAGCGGGCTCAAGAAGAAATGAGACTTAGGCAATCAAGGCCGGCAAGTCTTCCCGCGAGCGGAGGGGATAGGAGTGGTGAAGGTACGAGGAGACCGCCTTCGCTGCAAGACCTTTTGGGTCAGGAACCTGCACCTGTTGAGAGACCATCGTCAGGCTTAATGGGACAAATGGAACGAGGTACTATTGGTGGAGTGCAAGCCGACGAAGAACTCATTCCTGATGTTAGTGGTGAAGAGCAAACTGAAGATATGGCGGTGGTGAAGCGTGCGCTGAAAGAGTTGCTTGTGCAGACAAAGGAGCTGGGGAACAGGTTGCATCGGGTGGAGGAAAAAAGCTATACCTCTGCTGCATCTGGGTCAGCTTCAAGGGCACGGAGCTCTGGAGTGGTGGACGCAAACACGGCATATCCTCTAGGAATGACTCCAGAGAAGCAGTACCTGCCAGGACAAGTTTTCTACACGGATGGTATGGGTGGTTTTTGGACTGTGTTGCCTGATGGGACATGGCTGCCTATTGAGGGCTACGACCTGCCAAAGGGTTGTGATCTTCAATCCTTGCCTGGGTCCAGGAAGGGGGATGTTCAAGTGGAGGATGAAAAAGAAGTGCCAATGATGCATGTAGCTGAAGGGAAGAAACCCTCCAGATTGCCTCCATTGAATTACCCCACGGGAGGTCCTGCAAGTGGTGGATATGCAAGTGGACCACCTGGTTTAACACATGTTCCGATTATTTCCGTGCCATCAGGTGTTGATGGTTCTGTCGCACCTGCGGGGAACCAGCCCGGTTTTGTTTCAGCTCGGGAAACTGCGACGCAAGAGAACTCAGCAGGATCGGGTGGATATACAATGGTGGATGATGTTCCGTATCGGTGGAAAATGGTCGCTGGGAAGTTGGAATTAGAAAAGGTTCCGCTCACAGCTGTTACGCCCGGTATAGGACATGGACTACCTCAAGGGCCTGGTGGAAGGGTCAGTTTACCTCCTGGAGCAGTGGTGCCACGCGGTATGCCAATCACTGGTGATAGTTCTGGAACCGAACGTCCGGAGGCTCTCGGGAAGCATGTGATGAGCCTTCCAACTTTGGCAGACTACACACCAAGCAATCCGACGGCACTGGGTGATTGGATCGCAATGATCGAACCAATGTTGTCTTCGCTGACAGATACAGGAAGAGTGTGGTGGCAATGCGTCTACTCAAAGGCATATCAAGCGTATGCCAAATGGTTGAGTGTTTCTCCACTGGAAAGGTTGGGCATCAAGGCTGAGCTGGAAGGGCTCAAAGTGGTTCAAACTGTGCATGTTTTGTTGGAGCAGAGAGCGGTGTCTTTGCTGCTACAGGCGATTCCGGAGAGATTGAAGACCGAGATCGTTTCCACTCGAATGTTGGGGTCAGTGATGATATTTTACAAATTGCTGACGGTTTACCAACCAGGTGGAGCAAATGAGCGCAGCACAATGTTGAACTTCTTGGTGCAACCATCTTCAGCAACCTCGATCTCAGAGGCTATTAAGGGAGTGCGACAATGGGCGCAATGGCGTTCCCGATTAAGGGAGCTGCGAGCATCCGAGCCGGACGCTACCTTGCTTATCAAGGGATTGGATGCTTTATCATCCGCGTTGCTGGCAAAAACACCCTACGGTGCATTTCAGAGTGGCATCCTTTCGGGAGAAATTGGGGGTGGACTACTCGCCGACCTCTGAAACTGCGACACAACTAGCTGAAATGTTACAGGCAGAGTTTGAACTGCTATTGCATAGTGCTGGTGAACAGGAGGTGAAGCAGGACTCGGACGCCAAGAAAAGGGCCAGGTTAAACAAGGCCCAAAAACTGGTGACGAGACAGAGGAGAGTGACAAAGGCAAAGGGAAAGGAAAAAGGTACAGCGGAGATGGTGAACGTCCTTTCTGTTGGATATATGGGAAGACCGATGCAGGTTGCAAGTTCGGATCCCGCTGTAAATTCCGCCATGACAAAGACTCCCTTGAGCGAGGAAGATGTTTTGAGTGTGGGGCCGTTGGCCATCTGCAGCCGCAATGTCCATATAAGGATGGTGCAAGTTCCAATGTGGACTCAAACCCTGAGAGGAGTAGATCTAAAGGGAATTCTCCCAAAGGGGGAAAGGGCGGCAAAGGTGCGAAATGGGGAAATGCCAAAAAGGCAGAGGTAGCTGAAGGGGGAGATGAGACGGCTAATGCGGGATTGGATAAAGGTTCTGCAAGTCCCTCATCACCATCAACACCCAATCAAGTCCTTGCTGAAGCGTTGGAAGTGCTGAAATCTATGAAGCTGTCATCAGCGCAGTCAGCATCGAGCGGGGATCCCAGTGTTCGAATGTTATGTGGATCTGGATTGTTTCAGCAGGAAGGGAGAGTGGCGTTGGTGGATACGGCTGCTACGCATCTTGCGCGGACGCTTTTTCCATGGGAATGTTTACCCGACACTACTGTTATGGTGCAAAGCGCGCTTGGTGGTGTGGCAATGAGGATTACAGAGAAAGGGATGTTGATTAGGGAAGACAATGGGCCCCTGATTATCCCTCTCTGGTTGATTTTGGAGTTTGGGGCGAACCTCACGGTGATCAATGGGATGTGTCACGTGGGTACAAAATCTTCGCTGGACCAGCTCTTGTGGTTTGAACATGGCTGTTTGGTTATGGATTACAAAACAGCTGAAAAAATGGTTTTGCATGCTGAAAGGCAGCGTGCGTCTTGGTCCCATTCTCAATGGAGGAATGGAAGGGCGGACTGTGGAGTCGGTTCGTCGGATGCCACGTTGTTGCCGAAGCAGGGAGAAGGCCGAGGAGTATGCGTTCTACATGTGGCCAGGGTTTCTGACACCAATGAGTGTTCGGGAATGGGCATGTTGGACTCGGGAGCATCACATCCTCTCAGATCACTTCGTCCTGGAGAACAGCTTCCGCAGCAAAAGGTGTTGGTGTCTTTAGCTGTTGGATCTCGGGAGATGTGTATTACCCCAGGTGGGACCCTGGTAACTCCTGAAATGGTAGATCCACTAGTGCCAATTGGCAAAGCGAGCGCCTTGGTTGGTCTCAGAGTTCAGTGGCGTGGTGGCAAGTGCACAGCCTCACATCCTGTTCTGGGGGAACTTCGCGTTCGTGATCTGAATGGGTGCCCTTGTTTGGAAAAGGAGGTGGCGCTTCAGATCATTGATGAAATGGATTGGTGCTCACCAAAGCAAGCTTTGAAGGTGGCACGTATGGTTCAAGGGTGTCCGAATACGGACAACGAGGTGGCTGTAAAAACGTCGTTGCAAAGCGCAGCGCGGACAGCGTCAGCGAATGAGGAGGAGTTCGTCCAGGCATGCTGGAGATTTCTTCGGTGGTATTATGGGGATATACCAGAAAATATGCTGATGGAGCTGTTGCCACGTGGAGATATTGCGGCGTTGCCTTTCAACCGTCATAAAAGGAGACGGCTGGCACGAGCAAAAAGGGTGGTGGTACACCTATTTTCGGGAAAACAAAAATGGCATTTTCCCAGTCGGGATGTGGAGGTACTGGAGCTGGATTTGACAAAAGGCGGTGACCTACATAATTCGAGCGTCTGGAAGTATCTTCTGCATCTGGCGGCTGAAGGAAAGGTGGTTGCTGTGGTGGGAGGACCTCCATGCAGGACAGTGTCAAGGTTGAGAGGTGAAGACGGTGGTCCACCTGTATTACGCCGACGCTGTGGGCCTGAACGGTTGGGGTTAAAAAGTCTTCCTTGGCCACATCAAGAATTAGCTCAAAAGGATGGTGTTTTACTTCTGAAGATGCTTTTCCTATATGACGTGGCGGTGCATTCAAGGTGTGGAACTGCTGAAGTCATCAATGGAAGTTCTGTCTTCTTTGGCATGGAAAGCCCTGGGGACCCTGAACTCATAGGGAAAGATTTCTCTCAGAACGGCAAAACGGTCTTGAGTGCTGAGGATCTGGTGGATGGTTCTCAGGAAGGGCTCTCAAGTCCTACCTTCTGGAGTTGGCCAGAGGTGAAAAGCTTTTGTGAGCGTTATGGAATGTACGCTGCACACTTTGATCAAGGAGCGTTGGGACATGCTCTGGTGAAACCTACGACTTTCCTGGTGTCTGATATGGAACTATGGGAATCGTTGGAACAAGTTCGCGTGGTTGTTCCGTGGTCAGCAACATTCGCTTCTACCCTGGAAGAGCGTATGGGACAATCCTCTATATGGGCGCGATGGGCGTTTGGATTGGTTAAAAGAATACGTCACAGGTTGGCACAATGGTTGCATGAGAGCGATGCTGAACGGGCAGCTATGGTGTCAAAAAAGGAAGAACGAGAAGGAACGTTACGGAGGTTGACAGCTGAGGAGCGTGCCTTCCGTGACCATTGCCTAAGGGGGCATATTCCCTTCAGACGTGATTGTCAAATCTGTGTGTCTGCTGCTGGAAAAGAGCGTCGCCATTTGAGGCGAAAGCATGGGGATGCTTACACTTTATCATTGGACTTAGCGGGTCCATACAAGTTTTCAAAGGATGCTCACCAGCAGAAGCCACGACACGCTGTTATTGGTGTGTATCAATTTCCAATGTTGGATCCCAATGTGGGTCGCCCTCCAGAAAAGGAGGAAGATGCGGATGAGGTGAAAGATCAGGTGGTAGATGATGGTGCTGGTGTTGGAGAATGGTTAGGCGATGCAGTCGCTAACTTCGAGGAGGAAGACTCTGCACCGGTGGAACCTGCGCCAGTTCTGGAGGCAGAGGTGTTGAAAATTCAAGCTTCTGAAAAATCCTGGAAGGAACTGAAGGACCACTTGACCCAACCGGTTCGTATGATCAACTTCGTTATGGTGGAGCCGATTGTGGACAAACAGCAAACAACTGTTTTATCGGCAGTTCAAAGAATGATGGTGCGCTTGCAGAGACATGGGTATCCGGTGTTGAGAATCCACTCAGATCGAGCGGGGGAGTTTGTCAATGCACGCTTCCGGTCCTTTTGCGAAACTCGTCTGATATATAGGACCACTGGTGATCCTGGAGTCCCGCAAACAAATGGGCGCGCTGAAGCATGTGTGGGTTTATTCAAACGTGGTGTCAGGTCGCTCTTAAAGGAGGCGCGACTCGGGCCGGCGTACTGGGCACTGGCTGCTCGCCATTGGTCAATGTTACGGTGGCAGAAAGCTGAAAGGGAGTTGGGGTTAAATCCTAAAGCATTGCTTCCCTTTGGTGCTCAGATTCAAGTCAAACGTCGTCCGTGGGAGTTGCTGGGTCCGGATGGAACAAAGAAAGGTCGGCAATGGGTCGATCGTACGCAGCCTGCGCTTCTTTTGGGTCCATGCGATGACCTACCTGGTGGTTATTGGGTGGAAGCTCAAGGGACTGCAAAAGATCCGGATGAACTGGTGTTATTTCCCTGCACTACGATTTTTTCCAATATAAAGGAACCGCCTGAATTGGAGCTGGAAGGGGTGGTAGAAGAACAGGAGCCTTCTCCTCCAGAGCATCGTCTCAAGGGGAAAAAACCGGCGCTTCGGTTCGCTGATGAGGAAGGTCCTCCTTTACCTCCGCCTCGCGATCCTCCAGTTCGCCATCGGTTGATGGAGAAAAGCCCGGCCTCTTCACTGCGTGGTCATGTGGGCTCCTTGCGCTTGCTTCGCAAGCGGGGGGAGAGTCCGCCCTTAGAAATTTTCGAGGATGACATGCAGGGTCTGGGGGAGCTGGAAGAAAATGCAGATGTTGAGGACAATGTTCCTGGTGATGAGTATTGGCCGACTTGCTGTTCTCCTCATGAAAATGCTTATTTGGTCTGCAAAAGTGAGACTGCTGAGGATGGAACACAGTTGGAAAAGGAAGAGCAAAAAGCCAAGTCAATGTATGAAAGGTCTATGTATGATTACGTGGACTGTGAGGAGCTTTTGGAAGGGATTGTATACCCAAAGAGGGTGAATCGAAGAGGTGGTATCAACAATTGGTGTACAGTACGCGAGCTCTGGTGTTGGGCCACTATACTCATGGCGGAGTGTGTGGTATCACAAAAGAGACTCATCGAAGACCATGGCTATGTCGTTATTTGGCATCATTCGTGAGGCACCACAATCCTGAAGCCAAATTTTCTGCTCTTCAGATCTCGTGCAATGCTCCGGTGTCATTGCATAGGGATAGTCACAATGAAAAACATTGCTGCAATTATGTGTGTGGCTTTGGTGACTATAAAGATGGTCAGCTGTGGGTTGAGGACGAAAAGGTTTTAGAGGAAGGAGCTGAAGTGGTGGAGCAATCTTATGGGAAGAAAGTCCTACCTGGAAAATTGGTCGATATCCACTGGAACTTCATGTCGTTCTTTCCGAGAAAACTGCATGGTCCTATGCCTTGGAAAGGGAACAGGGTATCCTTGACAGGGTACACACCTGTTTTTATGGAGCGTTTGAGCTACAAGGATAGGTGCTATCTTCTCCAATGCAAGTTTCCTCTTCCGGAACCACAAGCTGAAGAAGGTGAAAAAAGGAAGTGGTTAAAAATGACGTTGAAAGAGACCTCGCTGGACGACCTTGCAGAGGAAGTCGACTACGCTGTGTTCGAAGCGAATCAATGGGCTCTAGAGGAGCATTTGAGTATTCGACGCCTAATTGCTGAACAGGAATGTTGCATTTTGGACGAGTTCCATGGATCGGCCAATGAGTCGAATGAAGAAAAAGGATCAGAGACTAGAGAATGGCTGGTTAAAGCAAAAAGGGCTGAGGAACAGCTCTCGAAGTTTTTGGTCAAAGCAGCTCAAGTTCAGCAAATGGTACAAGAAAATACCGCGCTTGAGGCAGCAGAGGAGGTTGAGTTCCTGCAAACAAAAACAATCCCTACACAAGAAGCCATGCAAGAGCTGGAAAAGTGGAGGGAATCATTGTCGGACGAGGTGACGTCTTTGGTGAAAGAGTTGGAGGTGGTGGAACCAACAACTCAAGAAAAGCTGGACAAACTGGCGGAAGAGCCTAATGCACCGGTGATTGAGTACGTTCCCAGTCTGGTGGTGTTTACCCGGAAGCAAGGGACAGGGAGGCGACGTGCCCGTATCTGTGCATGTGGAAACTTCATTTCGTCAACGGCAGCTACAGAATATGAAGGGCCGAGGTCACTCAGTCGTCACTCGTTGTACGCTCCAGGTTTAGATTCAACTACATTCAGTTGTCAAGTGAGGCACGCAGCATATATGGTGTGGATCATCGCTGGCTTAGACATTTCCAAAGCTTTTCTGACGGCGCCGATGAATAGGGCGCAAAGAGAAGGGCGTTTGGTGGTGGTGCAGCCCCCAAGGGCGGCGGTGAAATTGGGTCTTTGCACAAAAGAGGAGCGGTGGATTGTGAGGAAGGCCTTGTACGGTTTGGCCGAAAGTCCTGCAGCATGGGTGGAGTGGCGAGACCAACGTCTCAAAGGCATGTCTTGGGTGTCAAAGGAGGGACAAGCAATGAGCTTTCAGAGGTCCAATGCAGACCCAAGTCTGTTCCTTATTATGGCACAAGAGAAGCCGGAAGGTGCAAGCAAGTTGGTGGGGACAATGGGTCTTTACGTGGATGATTTTTTGATGGCTGGGACTATGACAGTGCTCCGGGAGGCCTTGGAACAGATTAGGAAGGAGTGGAAAACTTCTGAACCCGAGTTCTGTGGTCCAGGCTGCGGTGATGGATTCCTGAAGTTTTTAGGTGTCCAAATCTGGTATCGAAATGGCAGCTTCTTTCTCAACCAGGAGGACTTTGTGAGAGATTTGCTGAACCGACGAGGGTATCAGATCGATGAAACTGGAAAAGGGAGTAACCTGCCAATGGTGAAAGAAACTCCAG
>CAJNDS010001280.1:567500-592151 GCA_905221605.1 Symbiodinium natans | reverse complement strand
GGGCTCAAAGTGGTTCAAACTGTGCATGTTTTGTTGGAGCAGAGAGCGGTGTCTTTGCTGCTACAGGCGATTCCGGAGAGATTGAAGACCGAGATCGTTTCCACTCGAATGTTGGGGTCAGTGATGATATTTTACAAATTGCTGACGGTTTACCAACCAGGTGGAGCAAATGAGCGCAGCACAATGTTGAACTTCTTGGTGCAACCATCTTCAGCAACCTCGATCTCAGAGGCTATTAAGGGAGTGCGACAATGGGCGCAATGGCGTTCCCGATTAAGGGAGCTGCGAGCATCCGAGCCGGACGCTACCTTGCTTATCAAGGGACTGGATGCTTTATCATCCGCGTTGCTGGCAAAACACCCTACAGTGCATTTCAGAGTGGCATCCTTTCGGGAGAAATTGGGGGTGGACTACTCGCCGACCTCTGAAACTGCGACACAACTAGCTGAAATGTTACAGGCAGAGTTTGAACTGCTATTGCATAGTGCTGGTGAACAAGAGGTGAAGCAGGACTCGGACGCCAAGAAAAGGGCCAGGTTAAATAAGGCCCAAAAGGGAACTGGTGACGAGACAGAGGAGGGTGACAAAGGCAAAGGGAAAGGAAAAAGGTACAGCGGAGATGGTGAACGTCCTTTCTGTTGGATATATGGGAAGACCGATGCGGGGTGCAAGTTCGGATCCCGCTGCAAATTTCGCCATGACAAAGACTCCCTTGAGCGAGGAAGATGTTTTGAGTGTGGGGCCGTTGGCCATCTGCAGCCGCAATGTCCATATAAGGACGGTGCAAGTTCCAATGTGGACTCAAATCCTGAGAGAAGTAGATCTAAAGGGAATTCTCCCAAAGGGGGAAAGGGCGGCAAAGGTGCGAAATGGGGAAATGCCAAAAAGGCAGAGGTAGCTGAAGGGGGAGATGAGACGGCTAATGCGGGATTGGATAAAGGTTCTGCAAGTCCCTCATCACCATCAACACCAAATCAAGTCCTTGCTGAAGCGTTGGAAGTGCTGAAGTCTATGAAGCTGTCATCAGCGCAGTCAGCATCGAGCGGGGATCCCAGTGTTCGAATGTTATGTGGATCTGGATTGTTTCAGCAGGAAGGGAGAGTGGCGTTGGTGGATACAGCTGCTACGCATCTTGTGCGGACGCTTTTTCCATGGGAATGTTTACCCGACACTACTGTTATGGTGCAAAGCGCGCTTGGTGGTGTGGCAATGAGGATTACAGAGAAAGGGATGTTGATTAGGGAAGACAATGGGCCCCTGATTATCCCTCTCTGGTTGATTTTGGAGTTTGGGGCGAACCTCACGGTGATCAATGGGATGTGTCACGTGGGTACAAAATCTTCGCTGGACCAGCTCTTGTGGTTTGAACATGGCTGTTTGGTTATGGATTACAAAACAGCTGAAAAAATGGTTTTGCATGCTGAAAGGCAGCGTGCGTCTTGGTCCCATTCTCAATGGAGGAATGGAAGGGCGGACTGTGGAGTCGGTTCGTCGGATGCCACGTTGTTGCCGAAGCAGGGAGAAGGCCGAGGAGTATGCGTTCTACATGTGGCCAGGGTTTCTGACACCAATGAGTGTTCGGGAATGGGCATGTTGGACTCGGGAGCATCACATCCTCTCAGATCACTTCGTCCTGGAGAACAGCTTCCGCAGCAAAAGGTGTTGGTGTCTTTAGCTGTTGGATCTCGGGAGATGTGTATTACCCCAGGTGGGACCCTGGTAACTCCTGAAATGGTAGATCCACTAGTGCCAATTGGCAAAGCGAGCGCCTTGGTTGGTCTCAGAGTTCAGTGGCGTGGTGGCAAGTGCACAGCCTCACATCCTGTTCTGGGGGAACTTCGCGTTCGTGATCTGAATGGGTGCCCTTGTTTGGAAAAGGAGGTGGCGCTTCAGATCATTGATGAAATGGATTGGTGCTCACCAAAGCAAGCTTTGAAGGTGGCACGTATGGTTCAAGGGTGTCCGAATACGGACAACGAGGTGGCTGTAAAAACGTCGTTGCAAAGCGCAGCGCGGACAGCGTCAGCGAATGAGGAGGAGTTCGTCCAGGCATGCTGGAGATTTCTTCGGTGGTATTATGGGAATATACCAGAAAATATGCTGATGGAGCTGTTGCCACGTGGAGATATTGCAGCGTTGCCTTTCAACCGTCATAAAAGGAGACGGCTGGCACGAGCAAAAAGGGTGGTGGTACACCTATTTTCGGGAAAACAAAAATGGCATTTTCCCAGTCGGGATGTGGAGGTACTGGAGCTGGATTTGACAAAAGGCGGTGACCTACATAATTCGAGCGTCTGGAAGTATCTTCTGCATCTGGCGGCTGAAGGAAAGGTGGTTGCTGTGGTTGGAGGACCTCCATGCAGGACAGTGTCAAGGTTGAGAGGTGAAGACGGTGGTCCACCTGTATTACGCCGACGCTGTGGGCCTGAACGGTTGGGGTTAAAAAGTCTTCCTTGGCCACATCAAGAATTAGCTCAAAAGGATGGTGTTTTACTTCTGAAGATGCTTTTCCTATATGACGTGGCGGTGCATTCAAGGTGTGGAACTGCTGAAGTCATCAATGGAAGTTCTGTCTTCTTTGGCATGGAAAGCCCTGGGGACCCTGAACTCATAGGGAAAGATTTCTCTCAGAACGGCAAAACGGTCTTGAGTGCTGAGGATCTGGTGGATGGTTCTCAGGAAGGGCTCTCAAGTCCTACCTTCTGGAGTTGGCCAGAGGTGAAAAGCTTTTGTGAGCGTTATGGAATGTACGCTGCACACTTTGATCAAGGAGCTTTGGGACATGCTCTGGTGAAACCTACGACTTTCCTGGTGTCTGATATGGAACTATGGGAATCGTTGGAACAGGTTCGCGTGGTTGTTCCGTGGTCAGCAACATTCGCTTCTACCCTGGAAGAGCGTATTGGACAATCCTCTATATGGGCGCGATGGGCGTTTGGATTGGTTAAAAGAATACGTCACAGGTTGGCACAATGGTTGCATGAGAGCGATGCTGAACGGGCAGCTATGGTGTCAAAAAAGGAAGAACGAGAAGGAACGTTACGGAGGTTGACAGCTGAGGAGCGTGCCTTCCGTGACCATTGCCTAAGGGGGCATATTCCCTTCAGACGTGATTGTCAAATCTGTGTGTCTGCTGCTGGAAAAGAGCGTCGCCATTTGAGGCGAAAGCATGGGGATGCTTACACTTTATCATTGGACTTAGCGGGTCCATACAAGTTTTCAAAGGATGCTCACCAGCAGAAGCCACGACACGCTGTTATTGGTGTGTATCAATTTCCAATGTTGGATCCCAATGTTGGTCGCCCTCCAGAAAAGGAGGAAGATGCGGATGAGGTGGAAGATCAGGTGGTAGATGATGGTGCTGGTGTTGGAGAATGGCTAGGCGATGCAGTCGCTAACTTCGAGGAGGAAGACTCTGCACCGGTGGAACCTGCGCCAGTTCTGGAGGCAGAGGTGTTGAAAATTCAAGCTTCTGAAAAATCCTGGAAGGAACTGAAGGACCACTTGACCCAACCGGTTCGTATGATCAACTTCGTTATGGTGGAGCCGATTGTGGACAAACAGCAAACAACTGTTTTATCGGCAGTTCAAAGAATGATGGTGCGCTTGCAGAGACATGGGTATCCGGTGTTGAGAATCCACTCAGATCGAGCGGGGGAGTTTGTCAATGCACGCTTCCGGTCCTTTTGCGAAACTCGTCTGATATATAGGACCACTGGTGATCCTGGAGTCCCGCAAACAAATGGGCGCGCTGAAGCATGTGTGGGTTTATTCAAACGTGGTGTCAGGTCGCTCTTAAAGGAGGCGCGACTCGGACCGGCGTACTGGGCACTGGCTGCTCGCCATTGGTCAATGTTACGGTGGCAGAAAGCTGAAAGGGAGTTGGGGTTAAATCCTAAGGCATTGCTTCCCTTTGGTGCTCAGATTCAAGTTAAACGTCGTCCGTGGGAGTTGCTGGGTCCGGATGGAACAAAGAAAGGTCGGCAATGGGTCGATCGTACGCAGCCTGCACTTCTTTTGGGTCCATGCGATGACCTACCTGGTGGTTATTGGGTGGAAGCTCAAGGGACTGCAAAAGATCCGGATGAACTGGTGTTATTTCCCTGCACTACGATTTTTTCCAATATAAAGGAACCGCCTGACTTGGAGCTGGAAGGGGTGGTAGAAGAGCAGGAGCCTTCTCCTCCAGAGCATCGTCTCAAGGGGAAAAAACCGGCGCTTCGGTTCGCTGATGAGGAAGGTCCTCCTTTACCTCCGCCTCGCGATCCTCCAGTTCGCCATCGGTTGATGGAGAAAAGCCCGGCCTCTTCACTGCGTGGTCATGTGGGCTCCTTGCGCTTGCTTCGCAAGCGGGGGGAGAGTCCGCCCTTAGAAATTTTCGAGGATGACATGCAGGGTCTGGGGGAGCTGGAAGAAAATGCAGATGTTGAGGACAATGTTCCTGGTGATGAGTATTGGCCGACTTGCTGTTCTCCTCATGAAAATGCTTATTTGGTCTGCAAAAGTGAGACTGCTGAGGATGGAACACAGTTGGAAAAGGAAGAGCAAAAAGCCAAGTCAATGTATGAAAGGTCTATGTATGATTACGTGGACTGTGAGGAGCTTTTGGAAGGGATTGTATACCCAAAGAGGGTGAATCGAAGAGGTGGTATCAACAATTGGTGTACAAGTACGCGAGCTCTGGTGTTGGGCCACTATACTCATGGCGGAGTGTGTGGTATTACAAAAGAGACTCATCGAAGACCATGGCTATGTCGTTATTTGGCATCATTCGTGAGGCACCACAATCCTGAAGCCAAATTTTCTGCTCTTCAGATCTCGTGCAATGCTCCGGTGTCATTGCATAGGGATAGTCACAATGAAAAACATTGCTGCAATTATGTGTGTGGCTTTGGTGACTATAAAGATGGTCAGCTGTGGGTTGAGGATGAAAAGGTTTTAGAGGAAGGAGCTGAAGTGGTGGAGCAATCCTATGGGAAGAAAGTCTTACCTGGAAAATTGGTCGATATCCACTGGAACTTCATGTCGTTCTTTCCGAGAAAACTGCATGGTCCTATGCCTTGGAAAGGGAACAGGGTATCCTTGACAGGGTACACACCTGTTTTTATGGAGCGTTTGAGCTACAAGGATAGGTGCTATCTTCTCCAATGCAAGTTTCCTCTTCCGGAACCACAAGCTGAAGAAGGTGAAAAAAGGAAGTGGTTAAAAATGACGTTGAAAGAGACCTCGCTGGACGACCTTGCAGAGGAAGTCGACTACGCTGTGTTCGAAGCGCATCAATGGGCTCTAGAGGAGCATTTGAGTATTCGACGCCTAATTGCTGAACAGGAATGTTGCATTTTGGACGAGTTCCATGGATCGGCCAATGAGTCGAATGAGGAAAAAGGATCAGAGACTAGAGAATGGCTGGTTAAAGCAAAAAGGGCTGAGGAACAGCTCTCGAAGTTTTTGGTCAAAGCAGCTCAAGTTCAGCAAATGGTACAAGAAAATACCGCGCTTGAGGCAGCAGAGGAGGTTGAGTTCCTGCAAACAAAAACAATCCCTACACAAGAAGCCATGCAAGAGCTGGAAAAGTGGAGGGAATCATTGTCGGACGAGGTGACGTCTTTGGTGAAAGAGTTGGAGGTGGTGGAACCAACAACTCAAGAAAAGCTGGACAAACTGGCGGAAGAGCCTAATGCACCGGTGATTGAGTACGTTCCCAGTCTGGTGGTGTTTACCCGGAAGCAAGGGACAGGGAGGCGACGTGCCCGTATCTGTGCATGTGGAAACTTCATTTCGTCAACGGCAGCTACAGAATATGAAGGGCCGAGGTCACTCAGTCGTCACTCGCTGTACGCTCCAGGTTTAGATTCAACTACATTCAGGTGTCAAGTGAGGCACGCAGCATATATGGTGTGGATCATCGCTGGCTTAGACATTTCCAAAGCTTTTCTGACGGCGCCGATGAATAGGGCGCAAAGAGAAGGGCGTTTGGTGGTGGTGCAGCCCCCAAGGGCGGCGGTGAAATTGGGTCTTTGCACAAAAGAGGAGCGGTGGATTGTGAGGAAGGCCTTGTACGGTTTGGCCGAAAGTCCTGCAGCATGGGTGGAGTGGCGAGACCAACGTCTTCAAGGGATGTCTTGGGTGTCAAAGGATGGACAAGCAATGAGCTTTCAGAGGTCCAACGCAGACCCAAGTCTGTTCCTTATTATGGCGCAAGAGAAGCTGGAAGGTGCAAGCAAGTTGGTAGGGACAATGGGTCTTTACGTGGATGATTTTTTGATGGCTGGGACTATGACAGTGCTCCGGGAGGCCTTGGAACAGATTAGGAAGGAGTGGAAAACTTCTGAACCCGAGTTCTGTGGTCCAGGCTGCGGTGATGGATTCCTGAAGTTTTTGGGTGTCCAAATCTGGTATCGAAATGGCAGCTTCTTTCTCAACCAGGAGGACTTTGTGAGAGATTTGCTGAACCGACGAGGGTATCAGATCGATGAAACTGGAAAAGGGAGTAACCTGCCAATGGTGAAAGAAACTCCAGGTGAAGAAGAGGAGGTGGATATTCCTTCCTTGCGAGCGGCTCAAGGTGCCGTAGGGGAGTTCCTCTGGGTGGCAATCAAAACTCGACCTGATTTGGCGTTCTGCACGAGCCAGTTGTCTTTGTGGACATCCCGAAGGCCGCGATTTGTGGTTAAAAAGGCTGAGGAGGTTTTCCGATACCTTGCTGCAACTCCAACGTTAGGCTTGACGTTCGGAGCAATCGCAACATGCGAAAAAGAAAGAAATGAGGTGTTGCGTTATGGACGAGGCGTTAAGGTGGTGGAGTCCTACGCGGATGCCAGCTTTGCAGCAGGTGAAAACGAAAAGAGCCACTCAGGAGCGGTGGTGGTGTGGGGTGACTGTCCAGTGATGTGGGCAACACAAAGACAATCAACGGTGGCTTTAAGTACAGCTGAAGCTGAATTACATGCGTCCATAGAGGGAGCAACGATGATTCAGTCGTGCACCCCTATAATTGCCGCTTTGGTTGGAACAGGTGAAGAATCGCTGCAAAAAGTGCTGTATACAGATTCGGTTTCAACGTGCTCGATCATTCAATATCCTGCTGGAAGCTGGAGGACAAGACACCTGAGAATTCGAGCAGCCGGTGTCAGGTCTCTGGTGGACCGTGGTTATATGGTGATAGCGCATCTTCGCGGTGAGTATATGATCGCTGACCTGTTGACCAAATTGATGAGTGGACAGGTGTATGCAAAGCAAAAGGCACTTTGGGGTCTCCGACTGTTGGTACAAGGGACTGATTTGAAAAAAGCCTCGCTTGCAATGGCGGTCATGATGGTGGCTGCATCTCTGCAAGGGATGGCAATTGGTGGCGAAGAAGTGTCCACGGCTGGATTCTTTTGCTCAGAAGAAGGGGTGTGCAAGGTCGCCAACACGTCTACGGTGATGGTTCTGGCTCAAGGTATTGAAATGGTTGTCAACAATTCAGACCTTGTTGCATATTTGGTGGCAGCAATTATACTCTGGGAACTGGCATGGTGCCTCTTTCGACGGCTGTATAAATGGCTGTGGATCAAGAAAGCGGTGGTTATTCCTGCGAGTGCCACTTTGTATACAACAGTGGGTGGGAACTGTATGCACGCAAGCAGTGATTGTGATGTTCTGCGATATTCACAGCTCAGAGCTAAGACGCTTTGTAAGCATTGCCTCAAGGATGGCTGGGTGGTGAATGCTGAGTTCCTTGGTGAGGAACGAGCCGCTGGAACGTGAATTTTCCAAGTGCGAGGTGAAGAAATCCTCAATGGTAAAGGATTCAGCCAATGAGCTGAAGGTTCGTCCTGGATGACGTTAAACCATAATGTGCATTTCAAGCAGCTGGCTGCTGCCTAAATGGCGGTTTTTGGCCAAAGATCTGCACCTCCAATGTGTCCTAGGAAATCCTAGGACAGGGGGAGTGCGGAGCTGCAATTGGTATTGTAGAAAGGAGTTGGTATTGGAAGTTGAAGGGTCAATGAACCCGGTAATCTTTGGCTCAAGCCATGACCAAAGCGGTCGAAGGTTTCGTAAAAGGTGTACCCTTGGTTTGGGGTCTTGTTGTTCGGTTGTTGGTTGTTCCAGGGGTAATAAGGGCTTCTGTTGGGGTTGACTGTCTTGTTCCCTGTCCTCCTTCGGTTGCCCCCCGTACCCTAAACCCTAGATTCGAAGGATGGTTTCGTGTTTAGAGGATGGGGCTTAGAAAGTAGGTCGGGATAGAAAGTAGATCCTGTGCAGGGGGGGGGAGGGGGGGTGCTTTCTAGACCCTGCCAGGGTCAAGGGAGCTTTGACCAACAGCGGCAGCAGTACCCCACCCAAAAAGAATCATGGGCACTGTAAAGATCCTGCACGATTGGGCGTTCCAGGGTATCTCTGTACAGGGATCCTTTGCCAACCCTAAACCCTAAACCCTGTACCCTGAACCCTAAACCCTAAACCCTAAACCCTAAACCCTGAACCCTCAACCCTAAACCGCAAATTCTCAGGGTGATTTTTGAAGGGGTTGGGAGGAGAGCACTTCTAGGGTAACCGACGAACTATATATAAAAATCTCGTGAGATTACAGACCCAAGAGCAACCTAGGAATGACAAGGTCACCATTGGGGTCTCAGGGGCCTTTTAAAGGGAACCCATACCCTTACAAAAGGGGGTACTTCACGGCCTGCTCCGGGTCTGCTCAGGGTCCTAGCCCTAAACCCTAAACCCTAAACCCTAAACCCTAAACCCTAAACCCTAAACCCTAAACCCTAAACCCCGCCAAAATGGAAAAATTGCGGCCTGCTCTGGGTCCTAGATATTGGGGTTCATAGCTAGGATTGTGCTCTGCAGGATGCTCTGGTTGAGGGGTTTAGGGTTTAGGGTTTAGGGTTTAGGGTTTAAGGATTAGGGTTTAGGGTTTAGGGTTTAGGGTTTAGGGTTTAGGGTTTAGGGTTTAGGGTACTCCCCTGAAGGCTCTGGAGTGCGCTCACTCAAGGGATACTCTGTGAAAATCTCTTGGGGGTTCCTAGTGCTTAGGATTTAGGGTTTAGGGTTTGGGTTTTGGGGTTTGGGGTTTAGGGTTTAGGGTTTAGGGTTTAGGGTTTAGGGTTTAGGGTTTAGGGTTTAGGGTTTAGGGTTTAGGGTTTAGGGTTTAGGGTTTAGGGTTTAGGGTTTAGGGTTTAGGGTTTGGGGCTTGGGTTCAAGTAGGGTTTAGGGCTTGGGGCGGGTTTAGGACTGAGGATTTAGGGTTTGGGATTGGGGATTTAGGGTGGAGGAGAACTGGGGGCTCCGAATCATCATGAGGCAACTTCGGATTTAGGGTTTAGGGTTTGGGCTTTAAGGTTTAGGGTTTAGGGTTTAGGGTTTAGGGTTTAGGGTTTAGGGTTTAGGGTTAGGGTCTAGGGACTAAACAGAATACGAGAGCCCCTTTTGCTTTAAGAGCGAGGCTTCAAAATACAGGGCGCAACGAAGTTGAACCACGAAACCGTCCGACCAAAACCCTCAAACCCCAAACCTGGCGCCTAAGCTAAGGGTTTAGGGTGTAGGGTTTAGGGTTTTGGGTTTTGGGTTTAGGCTTTAGGGTTTAGGGTCTAAACCCTAAACCCTAAACCCTGAAACCCTGAAACCCTGAAACCCTGAAACCCTGAAACCCTACACCCTTAGACCCTAAACCCTAAACCCTAAACATCAACCTGCACCCTAAACTCATCTGCTTGTCCCAAGTTCCAACATCCGGATCTCTGTCTGGACCATTGCCGACTTGTCCTTTTTGCTGGGCATTTCTTGGGGTGGTTTCATGGGCCCGGAGGTTCGGTTTAGGGTTTGGGGTGAAGGGTTCATGGTTTTGGATTTAGGACGTAGGGTTTAGGGCTTGGGGTTTCATGAGCCTTTAGTATGGGCCCTGAATCTTGGAACCCTTCTATAACTCAAATATGTATATACATATATATATATATATACATACCGTACCCTATACAAACCAAGGGCCAAAATTCGAACCCTTTAAACGAAGGTATGGGACCATGGGCGTTAGGGTTGTGGGCCCGCGGTTTGGTCTAGGGCTTGAGGGTTTGGGGGTCTGAGGTTTAGGGTTTGGGGTTTGGGGGTTTGGGGTTTAGGGTTTAGGGTTTAGGGTTTGGGGTTTGGGGTTTGGGGGTGTGGGGGTTTGGGGTTTTGGGGGTTTGGGGGTGTGGGGTTTGGGGTTTAGGGTTTGAAACTTGGGGTCTGGGGTTGGAGGATGAGGGTGTGGGGTTTGCGGCTTGCCGTTTGGGGTTCGGGGTTTGGGGCTTGAGGTTTTGGATTTGGGGGTTTGGGGGTCTGGGTGCCCTTTTTTGCTTCAAGGGGTTTATAGGGGAACCTAGAGCCCCCAAAAAGGGAATAGGGGCACTACTGGGCATTGGCATCCTAGGGGGTAGTACGCACTAGACCCACCCGTCTCCTTGATCAGCTTGACGGTCACAAACTGCTGGGGATCGCACAAAACCTGGGTGGGTAGGAGTTGTGTGCGACAACCCAAAAACCCCAAACCCCAAAAAAGCCTCAACCCCAACACCCTAGACCCTTATGGTTTTGGGTCAAGGGTTGAAGGATACACCTCTACACCCCAAACCCCAAACCCCAAACCCCAAACCCCACACCCTAAATCCTAAACCCTAAACCCTAAACCCTAAACCCTAACCCTAAACCCTAAACCCTAAACCCTAAACCCTAAACCCCCGACCTTAGAGCTGCGGAGCCTGGCACTTGTAGACCTTCCCAAAGGTGCCCTCGCCGAGCTTCTGGACCACTTTGAGCTGACCTAGTTCTTTAGGATTTAGGGTTTAGGGTTTAGGATTTAGGGTTTAGGATTTAGGGTTTGGGGGTTTTAGGGGGGTTTAGGGTTTAGGGTTTAGGATTTAGGGTTTAGGGGGTTTAGGGGGGTTTAGGGTTTAGGGTTTAGGGTTTAGGGTTTAGGGTTTAGGGTTTAGGGTTTAGGGTTTAGGGTTTAGGGTTTAGGGTTTAGGGTTTAGGGTTTAGGGTTTAGGGTTTAGGGTTTAGGGTAATTAGGGTGGGACTGAGGGAGGGGTCCTTATAAGTGACCCTTAGGGGTTCTTTGGGGGCTGTTAGGGCCCACGAGGTTTAAATTTCTTTTCATTTTTGAGTCTATAAGTACCCTAAACCCTAAACCCTAAACCCTAAACCCTTAAAAATGCAAAATGTATATGGCGAAGTCACGATTCCATGGCGAAGGGAGGCCCACAGCCTCCTGCGAAGGGTTTTTGGAAGTTTAGGGGTTAAACCCTAAACCCTAAACCCTCAACCCTAAACCCTAAACCCGAGAAGGTTTTGGCTTTGGGGTTTAGGGTTTGGGTCTAAATAGGTGTGCCAGATGGTGAAGGGAGAACGACATCGTCCTTCAACCCCGGCCGCACGTCGGCACTGGGCCAGCGTATTCAGAAGCACAGCAAACCCAAGAAGGCTACTATATATGATATATGGCTACCTGAAACAACACACACACACACACATCTTCGCCCAAACCCTAAACCTTAAACCTTAAACCCGAAATCCTAAACCCTAAACCCTAAACCCTAAACCCCGCACCCTAAACCCTAAAACCCTAAACCCCGCACCCTAAACCCTAACCGAAAAGAATTAAACCCTAAATCTTCTTTCAGGGCCTTCAAAGGTTCAGGGTTTAGTGATTTAGGGGTCCAGAAGGTTGAAGGGTTCAGGGTCTAGGGTTTAGGGTTTAGGGTTTCGGGCTTAGGGCTTTGGGGGTTTAGTTGGGGTTTAGGGCTGCGGTTGGTTGAGGGGTTCAGGGGAGGTCTGCTGTACCCTGACATAAACTATACTGCAACCCCGAAGTCATAGGCCCAGCTTTGCTGTACTTAGGGGTGTTGACCCGCGACCCTATGCCTGCAGCTAGGCAACCTAACCCCCAAAACCCCAAACCCCCAAACCCTAAAACCCAAGCCCCAAACCCTAAACCCCAAACCCTAAACTCCAAACCCTAAACCCTAAACCCCAAACCCTGAACCCTGAACCCTGAACCCTAAACCCTAAACCCCAAACCCTGAACCCTAAACAGGGGGAGCGCGTGGGGGGCCGTATCTCCTCCTCGAGGAAGCCGGAGGCTTCCAGCGGCACGGTGGGATCCTGGGAGTTTAGGGTTAAGGGTTTAGGGTTTAGGGTTTAGCGTTTAGGGTTTAGGGCTTGGGGTTTTGGGGCTTGGGGTTTTAGGTTTAGGGTTTGGGGTTTAGGGTTTAGGGTTTGGGGTTTAGTGTTTGCGGTTTTGGGTTTGGGGTTTAGGGCTTGGGGTTTAGGGTTTAGGGTTTGGGGTTTGGGGTTTAGGGTTTGGAGTTTAGGGTTTGGGGTTTAGGGTTTGGGGGTTTAGGGGTTTGGGGTTTAGGGTCTCTAGGGTTTGGGGTTTAAGGTTTTGGGCTTGGGGTTTGGGGTCTGGGGTTTTGGATGTGGAGTTTGGGGTTTAGGGTTTAGGGTTTAGGTGATCCTTGCTGGCTGGAGCTTTCCGCGCTGTGGGCTTTAGGGCCTTCGGCCTTCAGGGCTTACGTCTGGGGCTCTCAAAAAAAAGTAAACCCTAAAAACCTACACCCTAAACCCTACACCCTAAACCCCAAACCCTAAACCCCAAACCCTAAACCCCAAACCCTAAACCCCAAACCCTGAACCCCCTAAACCCTAAACCCTGTACCCTACAGCGGCCTAGAAAGCGCACCCTGCTCTCTGCAATCAAGGCGCCGCCAGGAGCATCTTGAGGCCCGTCTCGTTGAAGCCACGGAGTCGTTGAAGCTTCATGCCTTCAACGTTCCGCGCCTCCAAGGGTTTGGGGTTTAGGGTTTAGGGTTTGGGGCTTAGGGTTCGGGGTTTGGGGTTTAGGGTTTGGGGTTTGGAGTTTGGGGTTTAGGGTTAGGGTTTAGGTTTATCATCCGCAACTAGGAATCAGGGTTTAGGGTTCCAGAGTTCTGAACCCCAAACCCAAGCCCTACCCCCACCCCCCCCCCCCCCCCCCCCCCGACAACAAAAACACGACACCAAACGCCCTACAGACGCAGCCCACAAAACGCTAGACCCTAGACGCTTAAGCCCTAAACCTCTAAGGCCCCCAAAAAGACATCAAGCGCCCTAAAGACACAACCCACAAAACCCTAGGCCCCCAAACCCTTAAGCCCTACAGTCCTGAACCCCAAACCCCAAACCCCAAACCCTAAACCCTAGACCCTCAACCCTAAACCCCAAACCCCAAACCCTAAACCCTAAACCCCAAACCCTAAACCCTAAACCCGAAACTCTAAACCCTAAACCCGAAACCCGAAACCCTTGCTTTACAAACCCTGCTGCTCTCCCAGCTCTGCAAGCCACGGCCTCCTCCTGGTGCTGCACCTTCTCCTCGCAGTTTAGGAGTCGTTCTTTTAGGGTTTAGGGTTTAGGGTTTCGGGTTTAGGGTTGAGGATTTAGGGTTTTTGGGTGTAGGGTTCCGGGCTTAAGGCGAATAGGACTTGGAAGAAGGGGAGGGGTACACTCAGGTGTAGTTGACGTGGAGTCCAATCATAACAGCAGTTCTTACATGATCACCAAGCATCCAAGTAATGTCTTAAGCATACCCGATTCAGGTCCACATTGTTCCTGGAGCTCCAGGAGGGTTTAGGGTTTAGGGTTTCGGGTAACCCTAAACCCTAAACCCTAAACCCTAAACCCTAAACCCGGTTTAAGGTTGGGATTGAGGGGTAGGCCGGGTCCTTCTGCTCCTTGTCACCAGCATCGAAGCGGGCAGCATGGCCAGCAAGCAAACCAGCCTAAGTCCGACTAAACCCGGAACCCTAAAACCTAAACCCTAAACCCTAAACCCTAAACCCCCTAAAACCTAAAAACCCATAAGAATCCCGGGGCTTCGGGTTCTTGGGGCTGCCAAACCTCAAAGACTCTCTCTACAACCCCCGAAGCCCTAAATCCCAAACTGGACCGAACCGGGTTTAGGGTTTAGGATTTAGGGTTTAGGGTTTAGGGTTTAGGGTCAGGGGTTTTCAGGGTTTACCATTTTGGGGGTGCGGTTTGCGGTTCAAGGCAGGATTAGGGCGGAGGAAACCCTGAAAAGACCATAGACCGCCCTGTCGGAAGTCACGGATTCTCAAGTGCGGTTTTGAGTTTAGGGTTTAGGGTTTAGGGGTTTGGGGTTCCCAATCTCCGGCGAGCGGCAAGAAGGAGTGTGAGGCACATGCCCTTGAAAGTCATGGCGATGGATAGATATCACAGACCAACGGCCGACGAGTCCTTAGAATGCAGCTGCACAGGCTCCACCCTAAGCCTAAACCCTAAACCCTACTTGGAGGTTCATGGTACTTATGGCCCAACTATAACTGTACTGATAGCCCACTTACAAGCCCTTTAAGTGCCCTAATGCGGTTTTCTGGTTATGAACCTCCAAGTAAGCCCTAAACCCTGAAACCCAAATAGATTGGCGGTTTTCAAGAACTGGCAGAACCCGAACCTGACCACTGCAACAGTGACCTTCTCTAGCCGGGGGTCTCTCGGGTTTGTTTCTAGAGTTGAGGCTTCGGGGCTTAGGGTTTGGTGGCTTAGGGGTTTAGGGTTTAGGGGTCTAGCGTTAGGGGTACTGAGTTTAGGAACATTCATGGACTGCGTGGGTCTAAGGTGTCGGGTTTAGGGCTTAGGGGGTTTTTGAGTCGTGGGTCAAGGGACCAGTCAAAGGATTGCTTGGGTATAGGGTCGGTTTGCGTTTTAGGGCTGAGTTCAGGGCTCAAGGAAGCTTCAGAAGCCCTTGGTATCGGAAACTAAGATGGGCTTGTATAAGCCCTCAACCCCTAAAGCCCTAAGCCCAAAACCCTAAACCCCTAAACCCCTAAGCCCAAAACCACAAACCCCTAAACTCCCAAACCCTAAACCCTAAACCCTAACCCCCTAAACCCCTAAACCCCTAAACCCCTAAACCCCTAAACCCCTAAACCCCTAAACCCCTAAACCCCTAAACCCCTAAACCCCTAAACCCCTAAACCCCTAAACCCCTAAACCCCTAAACCCCTAAACCCCTACACCCCTAAACCCCTAAACCCCTAAACCCCTAAACCCCTAAACCCCTAAACCCCTAAACCCCTAAACCCCTAAACCCCTAAACCCCTAAACCCCTAAAGCCTGGACCCTGCAACTCCACAAAGGAGCGAGTGAACATGGCCTTGGCCATGGCGGCTTAGGGATCCGGTAAACCCCTAAAGCCGATTCTACGAAACCCCCCAAACCCCAAACCCCAAACCCCAAACCCCAAACCCCAAACCCCAAACCCCAAACCCCAAACCCCAAACCCCAAACCCCAAAACCCAAACCCCAAACCCCAAACACCAAACCCCAAACCCCAAACCCCAAACCCCAAACCCCAAACCCCAAACCCCAAACCCCAACCCCAAACCCCAAACCCCAAACCCTAAACCCTAAACCCGCTAACCCAAAGCGCCTAACCCATTCAACCCCTAAATCCCAAGCCCCCAAAGCTCGAAGCTGAAACTTGACAGCCCTAAACCCTAAACCCCAAACCCTAAACCCTAAACCCTAAACCCCAAACCCTGAACCTTGAACCCTAAACCATCGAATTGCAGCTCGGGATCGTTCACAAAATCCGAGGCTGGGGCCCGGGGAGGGACGATCCATGTCGAACCAGAGCGGTTTGGGATGTGCGGATTGAATTCGGGTACGGGGTTTGGGGTTTAGGGTTTAGGGCTAGGGTTTAGGGTTTAGGGTTTAGGGTTTAGGGGTTTTAGGGGTTTTAGGGGTTTAGGGGTTTAGGGGTTTAGGGGTTTAGGGGTTTAGGGGTTTAGGGGTTTAGGGGTTTAGGGGTTTAGGGGTTTAGGGGTTTAGGGCGTTGAGGTCAAGAGCTTGGAGTTCAGGGTTGGCGGTGTGGGGCCCGGGGATGATGAAGGGAATATGTAGAGTTCGTTGGTTGTTGCGGATTTAGGGTTTAGGGTTTAGGGCTTAGGGTTTAGGGTTTAGGGTTTAGGATTTAGGGTTTGGGGTTTAGGGTTTAGAGTTTAGGGCTTTAAGGTTTAGGGATTAGGGTTTAGGGTTTAGGGTCTAGGGTTTACGAAGAAATACAAAAAGAACTTGACGCCCCAACCGTGGATCCAAACCCTGTCCTATTTCTGCTGGAAACGGGGTACCCCAAATCCAAGACCCTCAACTCCAAAGCCCGAACCCCAAACCCGAAAGCCTGGGCCCCCCAAACCCTAAACCCCAAACCCTAAACCCTAAACCCTAAACCCCAAACCCCAAACCCCAAACCCCAAACCCCAAACAGAGCTTGAGCCTACGCCGGGGCTTGGACTTCGGTGTAGAATGTCCGGGACCTAGCATCTCGGATCTAGGTTGCAAGCAAGGAATATGAATAGGGGATAGGATTAGGGGGACCCTTGAAGATATAGACCCTCTGAATAAGGTCCCTGTTTAATAGAGACAGAAGAAGGTTAAGAAGGGTTCCCTTTCAAGGGTCCCCCCTATCCTGCCTGGAATGAAAGGCTTTAGGTTTTAGGGTTTAGGAACTCATCGGAAAAAGCAAAGGACCTACAGCCCACTGCGGTCTAGGAGTTCAGGGTTTCAGGGCTTCCCTGAACCCTACACCATACAACTTGTAACTTAAAACCCTATTTTGGGGGGTTCGGGGGCTTACGGGCGGTACAAGGTACCTACTTCCCCATTCCCTACGAAAGGCCTCAATGCTAAAGCGTGTTACCACTTCTGGAAGCTGCAGCCTCCAAGTTCGTTTCCATAGCTACAGCTGCATTAGCCGTACCACCCAGTACTCAACCCTAAACCCGAAACCCGAAACCCTAAACCCTAAACCCTAAAAGGAACCCAAAAAAGGGGTCTGCGGCTCATAGACCTTCGTGGGAATTATGGTAGTATAGGGCCCGAAGGGTCCATGTACCTCATTTAGGGTTTAGGGTTTAGGGTTTAGGGTTTAGGGTTTAGGGTTTAGGGTTTAGGGGTAAGGGGTTTAGGGGTAAGGGGTTTAGGGTTTAGGGTTTAGGGTTTAGGGTTTAGGGTTTAGGGTTTAGGGTTTAGGGTTTAGGGTTTAGGGTTTAGGGTTTGATATACATGGGGACAAAGGCTCTATATAGGAAGAAGGCCAAGTACTCCCTATTCAGGTACATGGACCCTAAGGGCTCAGTCTCCCTAAACCCTAAACCCTTAAACCCTAAACCCTAAACTGTAAACCCTAGACCCTGAACTTTAGGCCCTAAACCCCCCCCCCCTATTTAGGTACATGGACTATATAGGGTATCTGACCCCCTTTTTTGGGGGGGTTCATTTGGCTCTGAACCCTACCAGCCCAAAGCCGTAAAACAGACAACTCGAGGCAAGACCGAGCCTCAGAATGGGTTTCTTCCTAAACCCTAAACCCTAAACCCGAAACCCCAAACCCTAAACCCTAAACCCCAAACCTTAAACCCCAAAACAGATCCTCCCAAGGGGTCTGCCTAAGGCTCTTGCCTTACGAAAGCATTGCGACGATCGGGCCGGCGCCGTCTTCAGTCAAGAGCCGCTCCCAGGCCCATTCAACTGGGAGTGTGGGGTTTTAGGGTTTAGGGTTTTAGGGTTTGGGGCTTGGGGTTTAGGGTTTAGGGTTTAGGGCTTAGGGTTTAGGGCTGAGGGTTTAGGGCTTAGGGCTTAGGGCTTAGGGCTTAGGGCTTAGGGCTTAGGGCTTAGGGCTTAGGGCTTAGGGCTTAGGGCTTAGGGCTTAGGGCTTAGGGCTTAGGGCTTAGGGCTTAGGGCTTAGGGCTTAGAGTTCAAGGGGCTGCTTGGTATACCTTTCAACCATCCAGAATGAACATCGGTAACCCTTCCGTGGGGAGATGCTTTAACACATAGAAGGGGGCCGAACCATAATACTCCTAAACCCGAACCTCTACTATCCCTAAACCCTAAACCTTAGACCCTAAACCCTGAATTCCGAACCTCTAGAGTACTAGACCCAGGAGTAACCTAGGAAGAAAAAGGGTACCCTTTGAAGGGGATTATAAGGCAACCTGCACCACAAAAAAAGGGAATAAGGGCCTACTCCGGGTCCTAGACAATAGTAGCCCCGAATTTGCAGGTTTAAGGAGACCCTAACCCTAAATCCTAAACAACCCTAAACCCTAGACCCTAGACCCTAAACCCTAAGTCCTTTATCATTGAGGGGTTGGAGACATCTGGGGTCATGTGGGGTGCGGGGTGAGGTGGGGGTTCTGGGGCGGCTTTTGCTTATGCAAGCCTGTATTGCTTTAGGGCTTTTGAGGGCTTACAATTTAGGCGGAAAGGTTTGTTCAGTGAGCACTCACGGTTGCAAGGTTTATACAGCCTTAAGATTTTGTTTTGCGTGGTTTAGGTTCAAGCGGCTAGGAACCCCCCCTGAACATTAAACCTCAAATCCTGAAACCTAAACCTCAATTCCTACACCCTCATCCCTAAACCCTGAACCCCAGAACCCCAAACCTCCGATGATAGTGGGTGCCCCACGAAGCCTCGTCCGCAACGGGGGAATCACGTCCATGGCGCTCGCAAGCGTGCCACCTAGAGGATTAGCTATTCTAAGCCCTTTGGGTTTAGGGCTTAGGGTCCCTTAACTCTAAACCCTAAACCCTAAACGCGAAACCCTAAAGGTTCAGGGTTCCGTTCTGAACCCTTTTGGTTTACGGCTTAGGGTTTAGAGGGTTGAGGGTTTAAGGTTCAGGGTTCCGTTCTAAACCCTTTTGGTCTAGTAGGGCTTAGGGTCGAGAGGGTTGAGGGTTTAAGGTTCAGGGTTCAGGGTTTTAGGGCTTATGTTAGGAGGGTTTAAGGTTCAGGGTTCAGGTTTTCAGGGGCTTAGGAGTTCAGGGGGTTTAGGGTTCAGGGTCGAGGGATACCGATGACTGCATGTTCCTCGCAGGTACAAGGGACCTCCTAAGTGGCTTTTGCCTGGGTTTGGAGCTTGTGCGGGGGTAGGGGAATCGGGGTTTGGGGGCTTGGGGTTTTGGGTTTAGCTTTGCTTCTGTTGCTGTCCGCACTTGCACGCCGCTGCCTCTTAAGTTGTACTATGTTCTACTTATAACTGGGTTATGAAGTCCCTGAACCAAAAGGCCCTAAACTCTAACCCCTCAGCCACGAACCCCGTCTCTGGTTTCATCACGGGCTTCGGAATCAAGCATATATCTATAATGTGTGTATATATATATATATACACAGAAAACCCTAAGCCCTAGACCCTAAACCTAAACCAACGCCACGCAAGAAGAGGGCCTTACGAGGACTCGGCTCGAGCCCTTTTCAGAGAGAGGGTTTAGGGTGTAGAGTTTAGGGTTTAGGGTTTAGTTTAGGGTTTAGGGTTCATAGGGTTTAGGGTTTAGGGTTCAGGGTTCAGGGTTCAGGGTTCAGGGCTTCGGGTTTAGGGTCTAGGGTTTCGGGGTCGAAACATCAAAGATGATTCGCTCAGATCGTATGCCCCAGCCGAGCCCGAAACTGCAACAGAACCGTCCCTAGCGATCCCTAACCCTGGGCATAATCTTTGCACCCACTTCGTCGCAACAGTGTCAGTCCGGGCACCCGCACCTGCATTGCAATGTAAGGCTACTGCAAGGCTTATGCTGTTTTAGCTGACCCCCCTGTGCGCACAATATTGGTGGTGCGAAGTGGTTCGAGCGCGCACGCGCTCTGGGTGTTAGGACAATTTATATAAGTGTGCCTGGCACGCGGATGCTTGGCAAGACTGCAGGGCAGAGGGTCCTTGACGACGAACGCAGGAACGAAGGGACGGACGGACGGACGAACGCCCTAAACCCAAAACTCTACACCCTAAACCCTAAACCCTAAACCCTAAACCCTAAACCCTAAACCCGCAACCGGCCCCCCCAAAAAGCCCTCAAACCCCTTTTTTTCAGAAGCTCTTGCACGGCATCCTAATGGTCATCTCAGTCGGACTCATCCTCTCCATCCATGTCGTCCATGTGCCCCAGAAGCCCCGCCACAAAGCCTGGCATGTCCTTTGTAGCCCAGTATAACCGTCTGATGATAATCAAGGGTACCCTGTTTGGGGGCTAGCTACCAAAGGGAACCTTGAACCAAAAAAAAAAGGGGTTCCACCGGGCTACCAAGAATCTATTCGGAATGCCACGCCGTTAGGGTACTGCTCCGCTCGAGCCCTCACTGCTTCTTGGTGCTTGCGAAGCAAGCGCCTGGCTTCCTGGCAGCCAGGGTCCTTCCTCAACCAGTGTTCGAGCGCGGTGCACAGAGCGTCGGTGACGCTGGGGCTGTCGTCCGACTTGCGGCTAGCGAGCGCGCGCAGGGCGTCCGGGTCGCCGGCCATGCATGACAGGGCCTCGATCGCGCGGATCCGGGTGGCCTCGTTCAGGCCATGAGTGAAGTCACGGAGCAGGCCTACGAGAGCTGGCCGGCGCGAAGGACGGCTGCGAGTCACGGCCCCAGCCAGCATCGCGAGCGCGGAGCCGCAGCGCCCTTCGTGTTCAGGGTCCTTGCTCTTGGGATACTGGGCTTGAGGCAGCGGGGTTCCCTCACAGCACTGACCTGTCTGATCATTTCGATAATAGCTCAGCCCTGCCCGAGCTTCTTTGATCACCTCCGCCCACTCCGGCGGAAGATGCAGCCGCGAATCTCGCCGCCGGATCATACCAAAATCCTCCAGCGTGGCAACGCCACAGCAGGCCACGGTGACAGTGAAGGGCTTGTCTCCCAAGCGGCAGGCTCGCAGATACCTTGCGGAACACAATGATCCCCAAAGGGACTCATGGTTCACATACCCTCGTAGATTGGGATCTTCCCCCTTATACTAACAGTCCTTACTCGCGATTATATATATATATAGTTCGAGTATGATTCCCATAAGGGACTGTTAGTAAAGGGGCACATCCCAATTAACAGGGATTATAGTAGTACAAGGTTTACGATCCCAACCTACGAATTGCTTAAGACCCCCCCCAAAAAAAAAAACACAAAAAAAGAAAACTAAACCCTAAACCCTAAACCTATGAACCCTATGAACCCGAAAGTTGCTACGAACTGCCAAAGAACCCCACAAAAAAGAACAGCATTTTTGCTGAAAAGGGCCATATAAGGGTTTTTCCCCACCCTCGGTGTGGGGTTGTTAGATTTTAAACTCAACTCTTCTCCTCGCCCGGAACTCTTCTCCTCGCCCAGTCTACTCCTCGCTCATCCCTGGAGTGCCCAACCCCAAAGTGTCCCTGAAATCCCCAACTCTAGAGTGTTCTTGGAGTCTCCCTGGAGTGCCCAACCCCAGAGTCTCCCTGGAGTGCCCAACCCCAGAGTGTCTCCGGAGTGCCCAACCCCGGAGTTTTGCTGGAGTCCCAAGACGGAGTGCCCAACCCCATAGTCTCCCTGGAGTGCCCAATCCCAGAGTGTCCCGAGTGCCCAGCCGGCCCAGATTCTCCCTGGAGTGCCCAATTCCGGAGTCTGCCTGGAATGCCTGACCCCTATACAGAGTGCCCAACGTCTCCCTGGAGTACCCAATGCCCAGCCCCAGAGTCGGGCCCCAACCCCAGAATATCTCTACCAAGAGAGGGTGGGGATGTTCGAAGTAAATTAGCTGTTATTTTCATTCAGGGTTTAGGGTTTAGGGTTTAGGGTTTAGGGTTTAGGGTTTAGGGTTTAGGGTTTAGGGTTTAGGGTTTAGGGTTTAGGGTTTAGGGTTTAGGGTTTAGGGTTTAGGATTTAGGGTTTAAAGTTTAGGGTTTAGGGTTTAGGGTTCATGTGGTCTCCGAGGTACTCCGGGCACCTTTCGAAAGACTGGCCGTTGACAGCGATGACTTGCCAGGATGCCAGGATGCCAAATTCTTCTGCTTGGCTGCCGCTGACGACCTGGCGCCACTGCCGTCCGCAAAAACCCTGTGTGTCCCTATCAAAGTTAGGGTTTGGGTTTGGGTTTAGGGTTTAGGGTTTAGGGGTTTAGGGTTTAGGGTTTAGGGTTAAGGGTTTAGGCTTAAGGGTTTAGGGTTTAGGGTTTAGGGTTTAGGGTTTAGGGTTTAGGGTTTAGGGTTTAGGGTTCAGGGTTTAGGCTTTTTGCTCTAGAGTCTAGAGTGAATACAGTTAAACCTTGCCAAGTCTGTGACTTCTTGGCTTTTTTGGCGACAACTCCGCCCCCAAACCCTAGAGGCCTAAACCCTAAACCCTAAACCCTAAACCCTAAACCCTAAACCCTAAACCCTAAACCCTAAACCCTAAACCCTAAACCCTAAACCCTAAACCTCGAAATCACAAGACCGCATCCGAAGGGGCCTATCAGAAGCTAAAATGGCGGGTGGAGAGGGTTACTTGACCCCAACAATATAAGGGCAATTCGTAGGGTTTAGGGTTTAGTGCAGAGTGTTTAGGGTTTAGGGTTTAGGGCTTAATGGCTTAGTGCTACTCCTAGCATTCCCCTACTTCCCCACGGGGATCCCAATAGGTGCAGGAACTAGGTACCCCAAATCGTACAAAATAGTGCTTCATGGATGGCGAATTCCAAACCCTAAACCCTAAACCCTGAACCCTGAACCCTAAACCCTAAACCCTAAACCCTAAACCCTAAACTTCCCACCTTTGAGATGAAACCGTACTCCGTGAGATGCATGCCGATGGACTCCGGCGGGCCTTGGGTCGTCGAGCACGGTTTAGGGTTTAGGGTTTAGGGTTCAGGGTTCAGGGTCTAGGGTTCAGGGTTCAGGGTTCAGGGTTTAGGGTTTAGGGTTTAGGGTTTAGGGTTCTGAGTTTAGGGTTCTAAGTTTAAGTTCTTCTGTGGGGTTTAGGGTTCAGGGTGGTGTCTGGCTCAACCAAGGGCTCAGGATTGTAGGGTTCGGAGCGATTGGAGGAGTGAGGCGAAGAGCAGAGAAACGGGATGCTGGTGACATTGTTCAACAGCTCAGGTGGGCAACATTTCAGAGGATGTAGGGTTTAGGGTTTAGGGTTTAGGGTTTAGGGTTTAGGGTTTAGGGTTTAGGGTTTAGGGTTTAGGGTACAACTCCTTGCCTCCGGCCCGGAAGACGTAGCTTCGCTCAGTGCCCATGGCTTTGATCTCGCCTGGGAAGTCTGCAGACACCTCAAGTTGGCAAGGGTCCCATCTGACATGTGCGAAGAGGGATTTAGGGTTTAGGGTTCAGGGTTTAGGGTTTAGGGTTTAGGGTTTAGGGTTAACAGGGATTGTAGTAGCATAGGGTAGTGTAGGGTAGCCTTCAGGACCAAGATGAAACGCCAAAAGGGTTTAAGGCTTGTATAGGGGTACCTTGTTCCGGTCCTTATCATAACGGAGTCCTACCATTTGCAGATCACTATTGGGGGTCCCTATTTTCGTAAACCCCCACATATAAACCCTAAACCCTAAACCCTAAACCCTAAACCCTAAACCCTAAACCCTAAACCCTAAACCCTTTGATCCCGAACTTGATGCATGCGGTCCCCAAGGTGGGGTTCTTGAAAAAAAGCAGCCACCTGCGCTGTGGAGCGCCTCCAATAACCTTGGGCACGAAAGGAGCCCTAAAAGGGTTTATGGCTCATATACCTTAATAGGAAGTATAGTAGTAGAGGGTATATGACCCTCCAATTTTAGGGTTCATTGGGTTTAGGGTTCATATACCTTAATAGGAAGTATAGTAGTAGAGGGTATATGACCCTCCAATTTTAGGGTTCATTGGGTTTAGGGTTCATATACCTTAATAGGAAGTATAGTAGTAGAGGGTATATGACCCTCCAATTTTAGGGTTCATTGGGTTTAGGGTTCATATACCTTAATAGGAAGTATAGTAGTAGAGGGTATATGACCCTCCAATTTTAGGGTTCATTGGGCTTAGGGTTCATATACCTTAATAGGAAGTATAGTAGTAGAGGGTATATGACCCTCCAATTTTAGGGCTCATTGGGTTTATGGTTCATATACCTTAATAGGAAGTATAGTGGTAGAGGGTAAATGACCCTCCAATTTTAGGGTTCATTGGGTTTAGGGTTCATATACCTTAATAGGAAGTATAGTAGTAGAGGGTATATGACCCTCCAATTTTAGGGCTCATTGGGTTTATGGTTCATATACCTTAATAGGAAGTATAGTAGTAGAGGGTATATGACCCTCCAATTTTAGGGTTCATTGGGTTTATGGTTCATATACCTTAATAGGAAGTATAGTAGTAGAGGGTATATGACCCTCCAATTTTAGGGTTCATTGGGTTTATGGTTCATATGCCTTAATAGGAAGTATAGTAGTAGAGGGTATATGACCCTCCAATTTTAGGGTTCATTTGGTCCCCCAAGGAACACGGAGATTTGTTCGCCGCGAACCAGCCCAACTCCCAGCCGCTGGGAGGGTATCGCAATGTTTGTACCGACTCTTCGTTGCCCGCCTCGTCCGTCCACCTGCACCCGCCCAGTTGGACGACGATGTGGGCCGCAACCTCATTTGCAAAGGCCAGGTCGTAGAAAACCTGCTCCCCACAGTCGCCACATTGATCCGTGATCGTTCCCATGCACCAGACCAGGGACCACGGCTCCCTTTCTTGACTCTCTGCTTGCTCCTCCAGCCCAGTTACCTGCAGCACCATCTGGTGAATGACCGCGGCAAGGCTCTCAGTGTCCAACTTCCGCAGAGGTTGGAGTTCAGCTCGCGTTGCGAGGAGGCGGCAGCGGTTCTGCGAATCGCACACGCTG
>CAJNDS010001280.1:447500-565000 GCA_905221605.1 Symbiodinium natans | reverse complement strand
GGGATACAACGTGGAAACACGGTTTCCCCCGTTACGGTTCCACATTAAGGGACCATGTAACTGCACTTTGACACAAGAAATCAGGGTTCCCTTATCCTTCGATGTAATCTGGGGGGTGGTTTTGGCGGCGCTTTAAAGATTTTTAAGCTTCTGCTGGTTTTAAGAGGGTTGCAACCTAAACCCTAAACTCTAAGCCCTAAACCCTACACCCTACACCCTACACTACTATTAGGTAGGGGGCCTTAGAAGTGCACTAATCCAGATCAACACAGCAACTTTCCTAAAGGGCAGCCTAAGCCCAAAACCCCATTACCCGAACACCGAACATAAACCCTGACCTGGTAATTCTTTGAAGGTACCCTCAACCCAAACCCCGAAAACACCCAACAAACTCCAAACCCATCTTTTCAACCCCAAACCCACAACCCTAAACCCGAAACCCGAAACCCTAAACCCCAAACCCCAAACCCCTCCATCCTCCGGAAGCACCACTCGTGGGCGCCATGAGATCTCAGCGCCTGCAGGGGGGTTCCGGACTGCAGGGTTCAGGGCTTAAGGCTTGGGGCGTGGGGGTTTAGGGTTTAGGGTTTGGGGTTTAGGGTTTGGGGTTTAGGGTTTGGGGTTTGGGGTTTGCGGTTTGGGGTTTGGGGTTTGGGGTTTGGGGTTTAGGGTTTAGGGTTTAGGGTTTGCTCTCTGCTAAACAAACTTGGAATCCAGTAGAGGGTCGTTTCAGGCAAGTGCCATGTTTGTTTTCCGCGTGCAGGCTTCCAGCTTCTCGGCTTGCTGGGGCAAGCCGAAATGGCAAAGGGAACATAGAATCTGAATGTCACAGGGAATGGTGCCATGTTAGGGTTTTCCAAAGAGCCCTGGACGTGTCCTGCGTATATCAAGCGTGTTCCATGTTAGTCAGCCTGCCCCTGGGAGGGCCCAACCTTCGAGCGTGTTCCATGTTAGTCAGCCTGCCGCTGGGAGGGCCCGAAGCAAGTTCTGTGTACTAACATGGAACCTTCCAAGGCCGTACATACACCGGGGACCACTAATGTGGAACCAACGAATTCAGTTCATATTACATCCTCAACTTAAAATTGCAGAATATGTGCGACAAGCAAGACTAACAAGGAAGCTGCAAATTCCTGGGTTTGGCTTGTTGACTCTTCGAAGCCCACCGAAAGCAAACTAACATAGAACTTCGGCCAAAATCAACTTGCTCCCAAAACCTCCCCAATTCAATATTAACATGGAACCTGCCTCAAATTCGCAATGCGGTTCGGTCTGGGGTGCAACCTGAGACAGCTTTTGAGGGAGTGGTCTAACATAGAACCCACAATGCATAAACTCTTTCCAGCCGTGCGCGTGCTGGACTTGAGTGAAGGCATCAACTTTCCGAAAGTGCACACGTATGAGTGGGGACCGCTTGCTGCAAAACAGCTGAACTGAAGAAATCAAAATTCTGCGCTACAGCTTCCACGTTCGCAGTGTATTTGATGCATCCGCATGCCCCTGCACACAGCGCTGTGTGCTGTGACACTCTACAGCAGTGCCAGCTGCACAGCATTGCGAGCTGCACAGTCCTTAGAAGGCCAGTTCATCCAGCCTTTGGCGCAAGTGAGTCACGTGTTCTCTGCCTGTCACAGCTTCAATCTCCATGTCGCAATAGGAATCCCAGAGAGCCTGATTCAGCACTTGTCCGACCAAGATCAAGCAACCACGAGATTCGGTGCGTTACAAAGCTGCGACTGTGGAGCCAAGCAACTACCAAAACAAGAAGCTATGCTTTCCGCTCAAAGTAATGCCCACGATCTTGATCCACACTGCGCTCGGAGCGGAAGGAATAGCTTCTTGTTTTGGTAGTTGCTTGGCTCCACATTCGCAATTTTGTAAGAGCTGAGCGCGTTTCGCATCGAATCCCGTGGTTACTGTATCTTGGTCGGACAAGTGCTGAATCAGGCTCTCTGGGATTCCTATTGCGACATGGAGATTGAAGCTGTGACAGGCAGAGAACACGTGACTCACTTGCGCCAAAGGCTGGATGAACTGGCCTTCTAAGGACTGTGCAGCTCGCAATGCTGTGCAGCTGGCACTGCTGTAGAGTGTCACAGCACACAGCGCTGTGTGCAGGGGCATGCGGATGCATCAAATACACTGCGAACGTGGAAGCTGTAGCGCAGAATTTTGATTTCTTCAGTTCAGCTGTTTTGCAGCAAGCAGTCCCCACTCATACGTGTGCACTTCCGGAAAGTTGATGCCTTCACTCAAGTCCAGCACGCGCACGGCTGGAAAGAGTTTATGCGATGTGGGTTCTATGTTAGACCACTCCCTCAAAAGCTGTCTCAGGCTGCACCCCAGACCGAACCGCATTGCGAATTTGAGACAGGTTCCATGTTAATATTGAATTGGGGAGGTTTTGGGAGCAAGTTGATTTTGGCAGAAGTTCTATGTTAGTCGGTTTGCGGCGGGTTCGAAGAGTCAACAAGTCAAACCCAGGAGTTTTTGGGAGCCTTAACGTGGAACTTATTTGCTTGGTTGAGGAATTCTTTTCTATTTTCAGATTCCATGTTAGACTTGTTTGTCGAATATATTTTGCAGTTGAAGTTCAGGATGTAATGTGAACTGAGGTCTTTAGTTCCATGTTAATTGTCAGAAGTGAATGCTTGGACTTGGTAGGTTCCATGTTGGTCTTACACATTTTTGTTTCCAGTTCCATGTTTTTGCAGCAGAGTGTAGGGTTTAGGGTTGGGCACACGGACCAGGGTGTGAAACACCCCGGTCTGCGCGCAGGCGTCGCTTCACCCGGCAACCCTCACGATACTCTATATTCGGGTTTAGGGTTTAGGGTTTAGGGTCCAGGGTCTAGGGTTTAGGGTTTAGTGTTTGGTGTTTAGGCTTCGGGTTTATGTAGTTGGTTTTCTTCGCCCATCGGTCATAGCGTTCTGGGCCTGTCGCTCGACGGAAGCGACCCTTCTCGTTGGGGCTTAGGGTTTTAGGGTTAAGGGTTTGGGGGGGTTTAGGGTTTAGGATCTGGCGCCACTGCTGTCCACAAGACTCTGTGTGTCCCTATCAAAGTTAGGGTTTAGGGTTCAGGGTTTAGGGTTCAGGCTTTGGGGTGTGTGGGTAACCCTAAACCCTAAACCCTAAACCCTAAACCCTAAACCCTAAACCCTAAACCCTAAACCCTAAACCCTAAACCCTAAACCCTAAACCCTAAACCCTAAACCCTAAATGGGGTTTAGGGTTTCAGGAGGCCTCGCCTCAGCTTTTTCACTGCCACGCAGCTGAGCGCCAGCTGCGGCCGCTCCGCTCGCTGCTTCCGCGGCCATAGGCCACCTGCACGGCTTCTTTTGGGACTTTAGGGCCTTCCAGGGTTGAGGGTTTAGGGTTTGGGGTTTAGGGTTTGGGGTTTAGGGTTAGGGGTTTAGGGTTTAGGGTTTAGGGTTTAGGGTTTAGGGTTTAGGGTTTAGGGTTTAGGGTTTAGGTTTTAGGGTTTAGGGTTTAGGGTTTAGGGTTTAGGGTTTAGGGTTTAGGGTTTAGGGTTAGGGTTTAGGGTTTAGGGTTTAGGGTTTAGGGTTTAGGGTTTAGGGTTTAGGGTTTAGGGTTTAGGGTTTAGGGTTTAGGGTTTATGGGTTTAGGGTTTAGGGTTTAGGGTTTAGGGTTTAGGGTTTAGGGTTTAGGGTTTAGGGTTTAGGGTTTAGGGTTTAGGGTTTAGGGTTTAGGGTTTAGGGTTTAGGGTTTGGGGCCATAGACCCCCTCCACGGCTTCTTTTCGGCTTACTTGGAGGTTCAGGGTACTGAATAACCCAATTATAACAGTACCCCACTGAATGAGGGTTTAGGGTTTAGGGTTTGGGGTCTAGAGTTTGAGGCTTAAGGTTTGGGGTTTGGGGTTTGAGGTTTGGGGTTTAGGGTTTAGGGTTTCGGGTTTGGAGCTTAGGGTTTAAGATTTAGGGTTTAAGGTCTGGAGTTTGGGGTTTAGGGTTCTTGGCTGCTCGACACCCGGCTGAGAAGTGGCTTCGGCTTCCTTGTTTTGAAGCCCGATAAGCCCCCTTGTTTTGGGGGGGGGGGGGGGGGGGTTGTGTCGGGCCAGGAGCCACAGACTGAGGGGTTTTGGCTCGCAAGCCTACAGTCTGCTTGGAGGTTCATGGTCATTGCTAACCCCTAAACCCTAGACCCTAAGCCCGAAACCTTAAACCCTACTTGGAGTTTCATGGTGTTTTTTCACCCAAGTATGGCTGTGCTTATAACTGGGTTATAACCGCAACGGGGTACTTAAGAGGCTTATAAGTGGGTTAAAACAATACAGTGGTAAGTGGGTGAATAAGTACCCTAAGCCCGATACCCTAAACCCTAAACCCCTCCAAGTAAGAAGGCAAGCAAGCCCCGAATCCGAACCCCCTAAGCCCTAAACCCCGACCCTAAACCCTGAACCCCAAACCACAAACCCCAAACCCTACACCCTAAACCCTAAACCCTAAACCCTACGCCTCCTGCAGCATCTCCTTGGCGACGTCGATCTGCTGCGTGGTGCCCTCGAGGCTCACCGAGGCCATACCTGACTCAGGAGACAGGGGTTTAGGGTTTAGAGTTTAGGGTTTAGGGTTTAGGGTTTGGGGTTTAGGGTTTAGGGATTAGGGTTTAGGGTTTCGGGTTTAGGGTTTAGGGTTTAGGGTTTAGGGTTTCGGGTTTAGGGTTTAGGGTTTAGGGTTTAGCCTTTGGGGTTGTAGGGTTTCAGGGCGTTAGGACTTTTAGGTTTAGGGCTTGGCGTTTAGGGCTTTTCGGCAAAGACTGGTCTTTGAACTCGAAGGGAACCAGAGCAAAACCAGATTGCTGCCCAACCCCACCCCTAAAACTCAAAAAGACCCCCGCCCTTCACTCCAAACCCTGAATCTGAGTCCTAAACCCTAAACCCTAAACCCTAAACCCTAAACCCTAAACCCTAAACCCTAAACCCTAAACCCTAAACCCTAAACCCTAAACTCCAGCCTGCGGGCGTGGTCTCACCCACCTGGATGCGCGCCCCGCTCTCCTGCCAAAGAGGGCTTTGGGCGCGGGTTTAGGGTTTAGGGTTTAGGGTTTAGGGTTTAGGGTTTAGGGTTTAGGGTTTAGGGTTTAGGGTTTAGGGTTTAGGGTTTAGGGTTTAGGGTTCAGGGTTTAGGGTTCAGGGGTCAGGGTTTAGGGTTTAGGGTTTAGGGTTTAGGGTTTAGGGTTTAGGGTTTAGGGTTTAGCGCTTCGGGTTTAGGGTTTAAGGTTTTGGGCTGAGGGATGTTTAGGGTGTTTGGGTTAATCATAATCAGCGAATAAACCCGCGTAACCAGAACATTCAGAAGTAACTACCGGAAAATAATCATCAGAATGATCATGAACCCCCAAAAAAGAAAACTAGATTGCCAAAACTTGGCATCATACCTATTCACTTAAGAACCCCCCACAAGCAAAAGAGATCATCCCACAGAAGAATCTCTTCATTGTTGGGGGGAGTTCTTAAGTAGTAGATACCCTCAACACTAAACCCTAAACCCTGTGCGCCACCCTGAGAATGGGCAAGATCCCATCTCTGTGGCCAGGGTGCCATACAGTCTCTGGGGTTTTTTGGGACTAAGGTTCAGGGGTTCGGGAAAAGGGTCTGCTTGGAGGTTCGTGGTGCTTGACAACCTATAAGTAGTCATAACACACTTATCGCCCCGTAATTACCCAAATCTGGTTCTAATTCGGTTATAGGTGCAATTACTATCTGGTCAGTAAGTACCACGAACCTCCAAGTAAACCCCTGAACCCTGAACCCTGAACCCTGAACCCTGAACCCTGAACCCTGAACCCTGAACCCTGAACCCTGAACCCTGAACCCCCTGAACCCTAAACCCTAAACCCTAAACCCTAAACCTAAACCCCAAACCCCCAAACCTAAACCCAAAACTAATTCCTAAACCCTAAACCCTAAACCCTAAACCCTAAACCCTAAACCCTAAACCCTAAACCCTAAACTAAACCCTAAACCCTAAACCCTAAACCCTAAACCCTAAACCCTAAACCCTAAACCCTAAACCCTAAACCCTAAACCCTAAACCCTAAACCCTAAACCCTAAACCCTAAACCCTAAACCCTAAACCCTACCCTAAAAAGGTTTAGGGTTTAGGGCTTAGGGTTTCGATTGGTTGGCCAAAGCTGGGGGCAACCCGCAGCACGGCCTTCCCTCCCATGGCTTTGTAGACAACTTGCTCGATTCAGGGCGATTCGCGTTTAGGGTTTAGGGATTATATAGGGTTTAGGGTTTAGGGTCCGCCGACCCTGGCGGCGTGTTGGATGGAAAAAGGAGGTGAAAACCTCCCTCTTTCACTCCAAAACGCGGGAGGGGGGGGGGGGGTGAAACCTCCCTCTTTCCCTCCTTACCCCCCCAAAACGCAGGGGGGGGGGGGGGGGGGGGGGGGGGGGGGGGGGGGGGGGGGTAACCGGGCAGCTTTGAAACCCCCCCCCCCTACCCTTTCCCCCGCCCCCCCCACCCCCCCCCCACCGCTTCAGCTCCTGTTTGGGTCCTGGTGCTGCCCCCTACCCCCACCCCCCCAACGTTTCACAGAGGCTCAAGCAAATCAACTTTTGGCATCCTTTGAGCTGACGAGCGCGTTTAAACCTTTCAACTATGCTCCAGCGGGGTCGGCGGCTTGAGCCGGAGGCTCTTAAATCGGGCAACGCCCCTCTGTGTGCCCGCTAGGGCGGAAGCCCTTGCTTTAGCAATGGGATGGGCATGCAGGGCCGCCGACCCGCCCTTGGAGAGCATCATTGGGACCTCCGCGGCCTCCCGAGGCCCTTCCGGACCGACCGGAGCGGGGCAGGGATGCGAGAGCACCTTCAAAAGCACTCCAAAGCAGGAAACGCCGCCCATACCGATGATTTTGAGCTGTTTGTCGACCTGGACAAGGGTGCTTTTGGGGGGGCCCGGCGAGCATCATGAGCATCAGCGGCGTCGCCATTTCGGGACAAGGGCTCCAAATCCCGCCTCGGCAGGGATAGCGTTCTTGCATGATTTTCATGCCCCTTGCAAAGGGTGACGATGGCCTTAAGGAGGAGAAGTGGGGACCCAATGATGCTCATATGCTGGGGGGGGGGGCCGGGGGGCTTGGGGACCCAATGATGCTCATGATGCTGGGGGGGGGGTCCGGCTTAGAGGGCGAGGAACGGAGGCAGCGATGCTCGTGAGGCCTATGTCGTTGGCGGCTTGTGGGTTTTTTGTCCAGCTTGTGCGGCCGTGTGTGCGGCTCGCCGCGCGCGCGCGCGCGCCGCTTCTGGATAGCCTTGCCGGCGCGCGCGCCCACTGCGTGCTTGGCGTTTCCTTTTGGTCGGCAACGCACTTCTTCCTTCGGGGCAAACCCTACACCCTAAACCCCAACACTGTCCATCTCTCCTGCGAGCCCCCGCCCGCCGTCCACGAAACCTCGGGGGGTTGCCCGCCTTTGGGCGTAGCCCCTTAGAATTTAGGGTTTAGGGTTTAGGGCTTCGGGTTTAGGGTTTAGGGTTTGGGGCTTGGGGTTTAGTCGTGTGCCTTAAACAAGGGTACCACTTCGGGAAATCCCAGCCTCCTGCAGCCACCGAATGGTGGAGCCACCTGGCAAGGTGTCAGCAGAGCTTTAAGGGCGTGTGATAGGGTTTAGACTCTACGGTTACAGCTTCCGTTGCAGTTCCGGCTCCGTTACAGCTCCGTTACAGCTCCGTTACAGCTCCATTACAGCTCCGCTCAGTTGTACAGCTCCGTTACAGTTCCGTTACAGGTCCGTTATCAAGTTGCTGCTTCTGCTACGGGTCCGTTACAGCTTCCGTTACAGCATCGGTACAGCCGTAGCGCTCCGTTGCAGTCTTCCGATACGGCTCCGTTACAGCTCCGCGACAAATCCGTTACAGCCTCTACCATCATTTGCGGGCCTCTACTATGACAGAAATGCTCGCCGGTAACGGGGCTTGTAACAGAAACTGTAACGGAAATGAGCGGACCCCGCCCCAAGTTTAGAGCCCTAAACTCTAAACCCTAAACCCTAAACCCTAAACCCTAAACCCTAAACCCTAAACCCTAAACCCTAAACCCTAAACCCTAAACCCTAAACCCTAAACCCTAACCTTTGGGGTTTAGGGCTAAGGGTTTGGGGCAGCTAGTAGTAATAGCCCTAAACCCTAAACCCTAAACCCTAAACCCTAAACCCTAAACCCTAAACCCTAAACCCTAAACCCTAAACCCTAAACCCTAAACCCTAAACCCTAAACCGTAACCCTAAACCCTAAACCCTAAACCCCTAAACCCTAAACCCTAAACCCTAAACCCTAAACCCTAAACCCTAAACCCTAAACCCTAAACCCTAAACCCTAAACTTAACCCTAACTCTGGGTCCTAGAAGTTGCTAAGGGTTCGAGTCGCAGGCTGTGTGTGTTGACTCCTAATCGGCCGGCGTTGGCCCTTCCTGAGAAGGAGAGGATAACAAACCTCACCTGGTTGTCAGGATTTAGGGTTTACGGTTTAGGGTGTTTAGGGTTTAGGGTTTAGGGTTTAGGGTTTAGGGTTTAGGGTTTAGGGTTTAGGGTTTACTGGCGAGAGAGCTGACTCGAAATAGCGTCACAGGCTATGCTCGAAGCGAAACTCACCCACAACCCGGGCTGACTTCGCTGTATGTTTTGTTTAGTGTTTATAGGGTTTAGGGTTTAGGGCTTAGGGCTTAGGGCTTAGGGTTTAGGGCTTAGGGCTTAGGGCTGTTTAGGGTTTTAGGGTTGTTCAGGGTTTAGGGTTGTTTAGGGTTTAGGGTTGTTTAGGGTTTAGGGTTGTTTAGGGTTTAGGATTGTTTAGGGTTTAGGGTATAGGGTTTACAGGGCCTTTGCCGATGACCGCCGGGACCGATGCCGACGGAATCGACACTGACAACCTTGGCCGCCGGTAACGAAAGGTTGTCGTGGGTCTTTTTGGCTTCGGGTTTCGGGTTTCGGGTTTAGGGTTCTTGGCTGCATGTTGGCACCTGGCTTAAGGGTTTTTTAGTTAGCTACCTTGTTAAGAAGCCCAGTAAACCCAGAAAGGCTAGCGGCTCAGGATCTCAGGCTACAGCAAAGAGCCACAGAGTAATGGCAGGCCCCTTCCCTATGTTCCTCCGCTAGCACGATGTAGAAGACATAGAGTAGCCATGTTCGTTCTTCACGAGACGGTATTGGCACCAAACTAATTAAGAATGCCCAGCATGTTCAAATCCAAAAATCGTAGATTCATCCTGAGAATGGGGCAAGGAAACATCAAGAGTCATCATGGAAATGCTAGGAAGTCAGAGGAATGCCCGGCAAGAATGCGAAAGGATATCCAGCATGTTCCGACGAGCAAAACCCGTAAACTCTAAACCCTACAGCCCTAAACCCCGAGAAGGATTTTAACCTATCCAGGCCCTAGTTGAAGGTTCATGGGACTTCGTATTCAGTTGCAACTTGGGTGTTCTAAGCCAACTTACAATTAGGGTAATCTCTTCAGTCCAGTGAAGGAGTATAAGCAGGAACACAACCTTGCTCTTGCCAGTGAGTAAAGTCTTTTGACCTAAGGTTTCAGACAGGGCCAAGCAGGTACGAGGCTTGGAGACTCTTCAACTGAAACGCAAAAAATGTAGACCCTAAACCCTCAACACAAAAACTTAGGGGTCCCCTATTTTCGTAAACCCCCTAAACCCTAAACCCCATATCATAAAAAAACGTAGACCCTAAACCCTAAACCCCAAAACTGACCCTAAATACGCTGAATACATCTCCAAGCACCCCGAAGCTCCCAGAACGGCGTGGGAATTCTGGAGGCGCCCTTGAAGCCCGAAGCCCAAAAGGGTTTAGGGTTTAGGGTTTAGGGTTTAGGGTTTCGGGTTTAGGGTTTGGGGTTTAGGGTTTAGGGTTTAGGGTTTAGAGTTTCGAGGCCCGTCAACCCAGCTCCTTTCAATCCCCGGGACTTCCTGGCCGCCTTGGGCTTCGGAGCCGCCTTGACATGATGGCGCAGGTTTAGGGAGTTTAGGAGTCTAGGGTTTAGGGTTTAGGGTTTAGGGTTAAGGGTTTGGGGTTTAGGGTTTAGGGGTTTTTAGGGTTTAGGGGGGGGTTTATTTAGGGTTTAGGGTTTAGGGTTTAGGGTTTAGGGTTTAGGGTTTAGGGTTTAGGGTTTAGGGTTTAGGGTTGAAGGTTCGGGGATCAGGCATTGAGTCCACCAACCGTCAAGGGTTGTAACCCTCTCGCCCATACAAGTTTAGGGTTTGGGATTTGGGGCTTAGGGTTCACCCGAACCCTAAACCCTACACCCCCCATAGGGATCCTGAATATGCCCTCAGGAAAATTCCTTAATTCAGTGGTATTGGGCCCTGTGAGTTGCCCGCCCTCCCAAAGCCCTGAAGACCACCAGAGATTGGGGTTTGGGGTTTGGGGTTTAGGGTTTAGGGGTTAGTGTTTGGGGTTTGGGGAACTTTCTCCCACCCCGCGTCCAAGGCGGCAAAGCCAGCCTAACCTATTCCTTTTAGGGGTTTAAGCCTAAACTCAGGACAACTGCTTACTTCCAAGAAAACGTCTTCCATCACCAATATTTGCTTGCAGCCAAGCCAATGGGAAGGTTCCAGCACGGGGGGGCGGAGAGGCGAGGGTCGGTTTCAGGGTTGCAACAGGGTTCAGGAAGGCCCCAAACGGGTTTCAGGGGGGTTTGACAGGGGCCCCAGGAAGGTCCCAGGAGGGTTCCAGGATCTTAGGGTGTCCTCAGTACCGAACCCATCGTGGTGCTACCTCCGAGCTGTGGGAAGCAGGTCGACTTGCACCATCGAGTTCGAGGGGCTTAGGCGCCGCCCCCCAGCTGTAGAGGTGGCCTAGGTCTTGAGTTTCTCAACCCTAAACCCTACACCCCCTGAACCCTACACCCTCTAAACCCTGAACCCTACCCCAAAACCCCAAACCCCGAAATGCTGGCGCCTTGGCTTCCCAGGCCTTGGCCTTCGGCGCCAGCGGCGCCGCTCGGCTCCGTTCGTCGGAGGGGGCGGCCGCAGGGCCTCCATTTGCTGGGGTCAAGGGGTTTGGGGGTTGGGGTTTGGGGTTTAGGGTTCAGGTTTTAGGGTTTAGGGTTTCGGATTTAGGGTTTAGGGTTTAGGGTTTGGGATTTAGGGCTTACGCCTCAGAGCTTTCTTGGAATGCTAAGGCCTGTTGACACGGGCGTCCCACGCGCAGGATCCACGCGCGCAATGTAGGAGTCAGCTTCCAGCCGCAACCTCGTCTGGGGTTTAGCTGCGGATTCAGGGTTCGGGGCTCAGGGTTTAGGGCTTGAGAGCTTGGGATCCTTTGAACTTTCGGGTTCAGGACTGTGGGTGTTGGAGCATGGGTGCACTCGTCAGCAACTGTTTGCCATGCTTCGGGTCCTTTCAAAACCATCGACTTTGGCCCGCGACAATAACAAACATGAGCGTTTGTCGAACGCGGTCGAGGTGATGAGTTGTGGTTTAAGGTTGGGGTTTGGAGCTTAGGGTTTAGGGCTCAGGGTTGTTCAGGACTTCGGCTTCAGGGCTTGGTGAACCTCAGCGGTTGTCGAACGCGGTCGAGGTGATGGGTTGCCGTTTAAGGTTTGGGGTTGGGAGGCTGATGCTTAGCCACTGCGCCAGCGGGGCTCGTTGGAGCCTCGTTGGAGCCTTTGGAAGGAATTTGTCGGCAACAAAATCTGGTTTAGGAGGGGCTGGATTTTGTCACAAAGTGATAAAGTCTGGGCTTGTTGGAGCCTTTGGAAGGGGTCCAGATTTTGTCATTCGATACAAAATCTGGGGTTGTTTGGGGGGGGGGCGGAGGGAGCTTTAGGGCTGCCATGGGGGTAGGAGGGGGGGCGAATCGGATCAGCACGCACACGAGCCGACAGTTTTCGAGATGCACAACATTGCCGGTTCGACATCACGAGACTTCTTTTCCACTATCCCCACCCCCAATTTCAGCCTGAACCCTAAACCCTAAACCCCCAAACCCTAGAGTTTGGGGTTGAGGGATTGGGCTTTTTGACAATTGCGGCAGGCCGAGCATGAGCGGCTCAGCTCGGGGGGGGGGGGGGGGTTCTATCATCTCCAACGGCTTGGAAAATGAAAGCCACAGGCTCAAAACCTTCAAGTATCTAAGGAACCCAGAGACTCCAATACCCCTTAAGAAGGAATATTCCTTAAACTATCTAAGCAACCCGATTATAATTTAAGGAGTATTCCTTAATCAAGCTGGGAATCTAAGTGTCGTTACATGGTCCGTTGACGTGCGCCCTGAAGAAGGGGGGGGGGCGCTTTATACGCACCTTCTACACCCTGTACAACCCAAGGGCCCATACTTCAGAACTCTTTAAAGGAAGGGACCATGTAACTACCCTTAGATCAACTACACCCAAGAGTAACCTAGGAGCACAAAAGTGTTTTTCAAGGTCTTACAAGGGAGCCTCAGCCCCGGGAAAAAAAGGAAGTAACGGCCTTCTCTGGGTCCTAGGGTTTAGGGTTTAGGGTTTAGGGTTTAGGGTTTAGGGTTTAGGGTTTAGGGTTTAGGGTTAGTCAACGACCCGGCTTTCATGTGCCGAGCTGCGCATTGCGGTCGCTTAGGGCGTGGGATGTTTAGGGGGGTTTAGGGGTTTATAGGGCTTTGGACTCCGGACCTAGGGCTACTCGAAGGTTCACGCGACTCACTCGCCGGTTAAAGTTGGGATTCTAATCCTACTTATCATCTAACTGGCCGAATATAGGTCCTCCAAACAGAGGTTGGCTTATGACTCCATCGAGTTCGCAAGCACAGACCCTCAAGTTCGGGCAAAGGGCTTAAGGCTTAGCTCGAACGTGCAAGCCTCACCAGCAGCCAAGCTGCATAGCCGCGTCGTCACTCCAGATGAAGTGACGAAGAGAAGCGTGCTCCAAATTCCTTGTTGTCTAGGCTTTCGGATGTAGGGAATTATCTGCCCATCGATATTGTGACAACTTTTTGTACATTCCCAACCCCAAAGCCAAAACCCTAAACCCCGAACCCTTAGTTCCTTTCGCAGCAGTCGAGATGCTCGACGTTGTCGACTACGGCGATGACATACCTCAGCGCGTGGCTGCATCTGACAAGCGGTGTGAGGGTTTAGGGTTTGGGGGTTTGGGGTTTAGGGCGCAGGGTTTAGGGTTTGAGGTTTAGGTTTAGGTTTTGGTTTAGGATTGGGGGTTAAGGGTTCGGGTTTAGGGTTTGGGGGTTTCGGGTTTAGGGTTTAGTTGAGGGCTTGGAGCTTGGGGTTTAGGGCACGAAAGAGTAGGCCAGGGCGGCCAGAACTGTTACTACTAGTGCCCTCAAGTAGCAGGTGTCCCCGGACTACTGCACATTTCAGACGACAGTGGCGTGAAATTTATTCCCAATGATCAGATACGGAAGGCTCCAAACCCCCAAACCCTAAAGGCCCCAACACTCTACACCCGATTGCGTGTGGAGTGCCCTAAACCCTAAACCCTAAACCCTAAACCCTAAACCCTAGACCCTGAACCCTGAACCCTGAACCCTGAACCCTGAACCGTAGACCCTAAACCTGTGGCCCTTCAAGGGTTCCAAGAGGGGTTCAGGATTCCGGCCTTGCCCGAAACCCTAAAACCCTTAACCCCAAACCCCAAACCCCAACCCTAAACCCTAAATCCTAACGGCCTCAGGGTTGTTTTGTTTCTTTTCTTCTTCTTTTGCGGGTGGGGGGGGGGGTGGGGGTAGGGAGGGGGGGGCTTGCCAGCTAGTCGGTATTTGCGGAATTCCAACCCAACTTCCGCCTAGTAGAAGTACTACCGCAACTATAACCAGTTCATAAGCCCCCATGAACCTCCACAAGCCCTAAACTCTAAACCCTACACCCGCAAGCCGAAACGCTAAACCCTCAACCCTAAACCCTAAACCCTAAACCCTAAACCCCCAAACCCTAAACCCTAAACCCCAAACCCTAATTCCTAAACCCTAAACCCTAAACCCTAAACCCTAAACCCCAAGTCGGAACGAGGCGCGCGTTGCCCTCGCCCTTTGAGGCGGTAACCTCATCCCGCTTGCGCTGCTCGTTGGCGCTGAGGCAGAACATCCTTGAGCTTAAGCGTTTAGGGTTTAGGGTTTAGGGTTTAGGGTTTAGGGTTTGGGGTTTGCGGTTTGGGGTTTGGAAAACCTAGGAATGTTTAGGGTTTAGGGGTGAGGGTTTATTCAGGGTACGTAGAACCCAATCATAGCAGTACTTATAGCCCAAAACCCTAAACCCTAATGTTCGGGCCCCTAAGGGAGGAGGAAAAGCTTCGGTCTTAGGGAGTAGTGGGGAGTATCAGGAACCTTGGGCTACATACCCCCCTTGAACACCCCCTCCCTCCCTTAAGGACCCAAAGAGCCACTGTTTGGATTTAGGGTTTAGGGTTTAGGGTTCAGGGTTTAGGGTTTAGGGTTCAGGGGTTTAGGGCTTAGGGTTTAGGGTTTAGGGTTTAGGGCTTAGGGCTTAGGGTTTAGGGTTTAGGGTTTAGGGTTTAGGGTTTAGGGGTTAGGGGTTAGGGGTTAGGGTTTAGGGTTTAGGGTTTAGGGTTTAGGGTTTAGGGTTTAGGGTTTAGGGTTTAGGGTTTAGGGTTTAGGGTTTAGGGTTTAGGGTTTAGGGTTTAGGGTTTAGGGTTTAGGGCTCAAACTTGCTACAGGTTTGCCCCTGGCTCTGTCGGCTTGCTTTCAGTGCCATAAACCTAAAACACCGAACCCGAAGCCTTGAAGCCTGAATGGCCATGCCTCTCCAAGGGCCTGGAATCTCAACAGAGCCGTTCCCTTCAAACCCTAAACCCTAAACCCTAAACCCTTAACCCTTAACCGTAAACCCTAAACCCTAAACCCTTAACCGTAAACCCTAAACCCTAAACCCTAAACCCGAAAAAACCCTAAAAACCCGAAAATGGGGCTTATAGGTTTTCTAGGGATTTCTAGGGCTTTAAGTTTTCTAGGGTTTCTCGGTCATCTAGGGCTTTCCAGAGTTTTCTCAGGCTTTATAGGGCTTCTAGGGTTTGTAGGGTTTCTAAAGGTTTTCTAAGGTTTTCTGCGGCTTTCTTGGGTTGTAAAGGGTTTTATAGGGTTTATAGGGCTTGCAGGGTTTATAGGGCGTTAAAGGGCTTATAAGGTTTATAGGGTTTAGGTAGGGTTTAGGGATCAATCCGGCAAAGGGATTGAGACTCACTCAAACGTCCTTGCGCCGGCACGGGACTCGCTGGCAAGCCCCATTCTACGGCGAGGGGGGCAAAGGGGCGCAAGGAGGCAGGGTTTCAGAATGGGACTGTGGGGTTTTGGTTTAGTTAGGGTTTAGGGTTTAGGGTTGTTTAGGGTTTAGGGTTGAGTGTTTAGGGTTTAGGGTTTAAGGTTTAGGGTTTCGGGTTCAGGGTTTAGGGTTTAGGGTTGAGGGTTGAGGATTTACGGTTTAGGGTTTAGGGTTGTTTAGGGTTTAGGGTTGAGGGTTTAGGGTTTAGGGTTTTTTAGGGTTCAAGGTTTAGGGTTTAGGGTTGAGGGTTGAGGGTTTAGGGTTTAGGGTTTAGGGTTTAGGGTTTAGGGTTTAGGGTTTAGGGTTTACAGTTTAGGGTTTAGGGTTTAGGGTTTAGGGTTTAGGGTTTAGGGTTTAGGGTTTAGGGTTTAGGGTTTACAGTTTAGGGTTTAGGGTTTAGGGTTCAGGGTTTAGGGAAACCCCCGACATATCTCTGGATCCTTGTGATAGGTAGCGCCCAGCGTCCCCGGAAAGGTGCCCGCGCTGCCCTTGACCTCAATGAAGCAGCGCGTCGACCGCCTGAGGTGCTTTCGGGCTCGGGGCCTTAGGGTTTAGGGTTTAGGGTTTACGGTTCACGGTTCACGGTTTACGATTTAGGGTTTAGTATCTCAGCCCTCACAGCTACTTCAAACTCACACTAACATTCACACCCAAAACAGACCATGAACTACATTGCATGCATCATTTGCGATATCTTTTTCAGCCCGTATGGTCCTTCCTCGGGATGTTTAGAACTTGCAGGGGAGGGAAGCCTTCCCAGACCCTGGGCTCTAACTAAACCTAACCCTCAAACCTTAAACCGGAAGCCTTACGGAAGGTTCAGGAACCGTTATTAAACCGGATTATGACTCTACTTATAACCCGTTCCTACACCATAAACCCCGAACCCGAAACCCGAAACCCTAAACGCTAACCCTACACCCAAAACCCAGAACCCTAAACCCTAAACCCTAAACCCTAAACCCTAAACCCTCAAGGCCAGGATAAATAGAAATTGTATGCATTTCATTACGAGCAGCTCGTGAGAAAAGTAAGAAGTCCGAAAGATGCCCAAAAAGGTTGCCAGCCCAAAAAGCCCCGCAAGGCCCATGAGGCAGACCCCAAGAGGCACCAACCCAAAAAGCCCAGGACCCTAAACCCTAAACCCTAAACCCTAAACCCTAAACCCTAAACCCTAAACCCTAAACCCTAAACCCTAAACCCTAAACCCTAAACCCTAAACCCTAAACCGCACCAGGAGGCCCTATAGGCGCCCAAGATGCCCCCAAAAAGCAAAAAACAAAACTCCCCCCCCCCCCCCCCCCCCAAAAAAAAAAAAAAAAAAAACGACAAAACCCCCGGACAGAGACCCTGTAGGATTTCTATAAACCCTAAGCCCTAGCCCCTAAACCCCCAAACACCCAAACCCCCAAACCCCCAAAACCCCAAACCCCCAAACCCCCAAACCCCCAAACCCGAAACCCGAAACCCGAAACCAACCCTAAACCCCAAACCCCAAACCCCAAACCCCAAACCCCAAACCCTAAACCCTAAACCCTAAACCCTAAACCCCAAACCCTATACCCTAAACCCTAAACCCTAAACCCAACCCTCCAACCCTACAAGCCCCAAACAACCGAAGCCCAGAACCCCAAACGCAAGCGCCGGCACTTGCCGCGGCTCGGCACGATGCGCTGCGCTGTGTCCACGACTAAGAAGTCGAAGCCCGCTGCATCGTCCACACCCTGCCGTGCCTGGGGACTTGAGGACTTAGGGCTTAGGGCTTAGGGTTTAGGGTTTAGGGCTTAGGGCTTAGGGCTTGGGGCTTAGGGTTGAAGGTTTAGGGATTAGGGCTTAAGGATTTAGGATTCCGGGTTGCAACCCAGATGCATCCGGATAGATGGCGAGGCGTGCCGAGGACACCCAGTCCTAGGAGGGTGGCCCCTTAGGCCCTGACATGGCAAGTTTAGGGTCTAGGGGGTTTAGGCGTTTAGGGGTTTGGGTCAAAGGTTTTAGGGTCGACCTTCCAAAGCTTACTGTTGTGGTAGCATCTGAAAGAACTCTGAGGAGGGATTCGGGAATTTGATCGAAGCCCTGACCCTCCCCATTACCCCCTCATTATACCCCCCCCTATTGCCCCCTTTCCCCCCCCGCCCCCCCAATACCCTCTTATTACCTCCACTTATTCCTACCCTCCCTCGTATTGCACCCCTCTGTGGATTCTGGAAGCCCTCAAGCCTTCATGCCCGAAAGCCTTAAAGCGCCAGATCCTGGAATCCTAGAATCCTAAACCCAAGAACCCCCCAACCCGAACCCCAAACCCTAAAACCCTAAACTCGAAACCGGAACCCAAACCCCGAAAGCCTAATCCCTGAAAACCCGAACACCCCGAACCCGGACACCTAGAACCCTGAGCCCTACCCTCTACAGCCCTAAACCATAAACCCGAAAATTCCGAACCCTAAGCCCTACACCTAAAACCCAGGCGAGCTCAATCCTTCGACGGCTTGAAAGCATCGCCGTAGACTCGCTGCAGGAAGCAGCCTCCAAGGGCTTTTATGGGGCCTTTATAGGTAGGCCTTTCATAGGGTTTCTTATGAGATTTTTACAGGTTTGTGGGGTTTATAAGGGTTTACGAGGGTTTACAGGGCGTTTGCCGGGTTTTAAAAAAGTTTAGGGTACAGGGTTTCATTTAGGGGTTCAGTGTGTCGTTTAGGTTTAGCGCGCTCAAGGCGTATGGATGTAGGGGCTTCAGGGCTTAGGGCTCAAGCAGTACAGATCTAATCTAGTTCATGGTTGGGATAGTATTAAAATTTTAAAACTATATTCCTTATTGGGTTTAAGTACCCTTAAAAATGTAAAATGTTACCCAACTACGCCAAAGTAATGCTCAGGGCTTCAGGTTTAAGGTTTGGGGTTTAGGGTTGAGCGTTTCGGGCTGAGGGTCTCGGGTTTACGGAAGCTCTAAATCCTAAACCATTCAGGAGCCTACATGTCAGGGCTGAGGGAGCAGTCTAAAGGGCCTTTGACCCCAAACCCTACTTGAACCGTAATGAAATCCGAATGAAACCCTAACTAAACTCGGATGGCCTTGAAACCCTCTGAAAATATTCCTGCATATGTCCGATTGAACCCGATAAGGGGCAATATAAAGTAGCCCACGGGCATACCTGGAAAATGAAACTTTAAGGAAACCCAATGAAACCTGAATTAAGAACCCTATGAAACCCACACGAACCCTAAACCCGAAACCCTAAACAAACCCGAGGCCTCAAACCCACAAAGCCCCTTTCAGTCGCAAAGCCTAACCTCTAAGCCCAACCTCAGCTACTCACCTAATCCCGCGGTTTGAAGCTTAGGGTGTCAGGTGGGGTTAAGGGTATAGGGTTGAAGGTCTAGTGTTTAGGGTGTAGGGTTTAGGGTTTAGGGTTTAGGGTTTAGGGTTTAGGGTCAACTAGCTACAACTGCCCGTGGTATGGACCTAGAAATTAATTTTCGAGCCCATGTACTTACTCCCAGACACTTTGGGATTTGAGAGTCCAAAGGATTTTGGAGACTTGTGGGTTTGGGGCCTTCAGGATTCGAGACGCCCTACACCCAAACCCTAAGCCCTAAACCCCGAAACCCGAAACCCTAAAGCCCTAAGCCTAAGCCCCGAAACCATGAACTTCTAAAGGCCGGAAACCCTGAACCCTAAGCTCTAAACCCCGAAACCCGAAGCCCCACAACGATAAACACACCCGACCGAGGCGCTGTAAAAGTGCTCCGCGCGCTGTCCCACTCGCAGCTGCTGCTCCCGCAGCGCCGCCACGTCCGCCTTGAGGGGAAGGTGGGTGGGGAGGGGGTGGGCGGGGGGGTGGCCTGGGCCTCACAGCTTCGCTCAGAGCTTCAACCCTAAACCCTGTATAACCCAATGATAGGTTTAGGGTTTAGGGTTTAGGGTTTAGGGTTTAGGGCTTAGGGCTTAGGGTTTAGGGTTTAGGGTTTAGGGTTTAGGGTTTAGGGTGTAGGGTTTAGGGTTTAGGGTTTAGGGTTTAGGGTTTAGGGTTTAGGGTCTAGGGTCTAGGGGGTTCTAGGGTCTAGGGTCTAGGGTTTAGGGCTTAGGGCTTAGGGCTTAGGGCTTCTTAGGTTTAGGCTTAGGGTTTAGGGTTTAGGGTTCGGGTTTAGGGTTTAGGGCTTTTAGGGCTTAGGGCTTAGGGCTTAGGGTTTAGGTTTAGGGGGTTTAGGGTTTAGGGGTTTAGGGTTAGGGTTAGGGTTTAGGGTTTAGGTTTAGGGTTTAGGGTTTAGGTTTTAGGGTTTAGGGTTTAGGGTTTAGGGTTTAGGGTTTAGGTTTAGGGTTTAGGGTTTAGGGTTTAGGGTTTAGGGTTTAGGGTTTAGGGTTTAGGGTTTAGGGTTTAGGGTTTAGGGTTTAGGGTTTAGGGTTTAGGGTTTAGGGTTTAGGGTTTAGGGTTAGGGTAGCCATATTCGGTTACTTAAGGGCCCTATAAACGGGCTGTAAGTACACTTCCAGTTGCCCGGAACCTCCAAGTGCGAACAGGATTACGTAGGGTTGAGGGTTTAGGGTCTAGGCTAAACCCTAAACCTTGAATCCTAGGGTTTAGGGCTTAGGGTCTATAGGGTTTATAGGCCTTGTTTTTGGAGGGGTTACATGCGTTGTTTGCCTTGAGGGCCTTTAGGGTTGAGAGATCCAAAAACCCTCAACTTAACCCGTAAACCTCCAAGAGCTAAGCCACAGCGGCTTTGGGGTTTGGGGTTTGGGGTTTGGGGTTTGGGGTTTGGGGTTTGGGGTCTGGGGGTCTGGGGGTCTGGGGGTTTGGGGGTTTGGGGTTTGGGGGTTTGGGGCTTGGGGTTTGAGGTTTGGGGTTTGGGGTTTGGGGTTATAACACAAAGTCAAGCAGCCCCAAAACTCACCCCGCGGATTATCTCTTGGGCTTCCGGCCACAGGAGGCCCGGAGCGAGAGCTGCGCGCCGCCGCAAGCCTCGCTCGCGTTCGGGGTGAGGGTTTTAGCTTTTAGGGGTTTAGGGTTTAGGATTTAGGGTTTAGGGTTAGGGCTTACGGCTTAGGGTTTAGGGTTTAGGGCATTTTTGGGTATAGGGTTTAGGGTTTAAGGTTAGGGTTTAGGGTTTAAACCCAAACCTTAAAAGCCCTAAAACCCCTAAGCCCTTGAAACTTCTCGGTTCCTAAAACCTCTAAACAAAGGTGGTCGGAATAATTGCTAGGAGCATTCCCTTATGGTCCCTATATAAGTATACTAGAGTAACCCCCCAAACCCTAGTCCAACTATTCAGGCACCCCCCATAGTCCGCTCCGGCAGTTGCTGGTGAGACTGACTCCCAGCAGGACACTTACGGTTTAGGGTTTAGGGTTTAGGGTTTAGGGTTTAGGGTTTAGGGTTTAGGTCTTAGGGTTTAGGGTTTAGGGTTTATTTAGGGTTCAGGGTTACCTCAACCTGGTATTCCTCGGCCAGCCCCCACTCGGCCGCCTGATCGCTTAGGCTCCATATTTTCGCGCAGGGCCGCGACTGCGGACTTCGCCTGCTCCTCCGCAGCTTCGCGCTTGATCACGCGGTCAAGCTGCGTGAGCCCGTGCTCTGCCAGTTCCAAAATCCGGCTCTGAGCCTTCTGGGCTTTCAGAAGCGCGTCCGACGCCGCGACGTACTCCTCCGCGAAGTGCACAACAGACAACTCTAAACCCTAAACCATGAACCCTAAACCCTAAACCCTAAAACCCTAAACCCTAAACCCAAAGCCTGAACCCTGAACCCTAAACCCTCAACTCTCCTGGCTCCAGGTTCTCCCGAAAGGCTGGCGATAGCGGGGTAAGCCCCAAAAACCCTAAACCCTAAACCTTCAACCCCACGTAGAAGCACCACAATAAACCCCAAGATAAACCCCAAAAAGGGTTCAGGGCTTAGGCGGCCTTGCGATCCTCACCCTAAGTAGCCACCCTTGAGGGTTGTGGTCTTTTTGGGGTTTAGGGTTTAGGGTTGAGGGTTTAGGGCTTGAGGGTTTGAGGCCCAGAACCTAAAGCCCATAGTACAAAGCCAAGACCCTGAACTGAATGCCATACCCTAGGCTCAAAACCCTCCTAAACCCTAAACCCTAAACCCTAAAGCCTAGACCCTAAACCCTAACCCTAAACTCTAAACCCTAAACCCTAAGCCCTAAACCCTAAACCCTAAACCCTAAACCCTAAACCCTAAACCCTAAACTCTAAACCCTAAACCCTAAACCCTAAACCCTAAACCCTAAACCCTAAACCCTAAACCCTAAACCCTAAACCATAGGCCGCCCGCGCCAGGCGGCGGCCCGTACAACTGAACGCTACCGCTTCGAGATCTGCTTGCTTTGCCAAGCAGATCGAGCTTGCCACACCTGATGCATCCCTGCTAGCCATAGGGCACAATGTAATAATGGATTAACCCTAAACCCCCGACGCGCGACCCCGGCGGGGGAGGTCGGGCCTAAGAAGCTGTTGCGCCCCCGCCAGGTTGCCCCCGCCAGGGTTGCCCCCGCCAGCCAGGGTTGCCCCCGCCAGGGTTGCCCCCACCAGGGTGGCCCCCGCCAGGGTTGCCCCCGCCAGGGTTGCCCTCACCAGGTTGCCCCCGCCAGGGTTGCCCCCGCCAGGGTTGCCCCCGCCAGGGTTGCCCCCGCCAGGGTTGCCCCCGCCAGGGTTGCCCCCGCCGGGGTTGGCTTGGCCAAGGGTTGCCCCCGCCAGGGTTGCCCCAGGTTGCCCCCGCCGGGGTTGCCCCCCACCAGGGTTGCCCCCGCCAGGGTTGTTCCGGCAGGGTGACAGGGTTGCCCGGTCGCCCCCAGTTGTATCGGGCCAATTCCCGCCAATTCAGGAATCGTGCACCTATATGCTTCGTCGTCCATTAGTGGCCCCCCCGCTCCTTTGAGACTCTAGACACACATATATATATATATATATATACATATATATATATACGTTTATACCTCACCTTGCCCCCGCCAGGGTTGCCCCCGCCAGGCTTGCCACCACCGGGGTTGTCTCTGAGGTTTGCCCCCACCAGGGTTGCCTCTGCCAGGCTCTCTGTTGATCCAGGAAAGTGCAGGCTCGAGCAACAGCAGCAGCCCTGTTTGCGGTTGCCCGACAGACAGGGTTGCCCCGCCAGAGTTGGCCCCTGGCAGGGTTGGTTGCCCCCGCAGGGTGGCCCCACCAGGGTTGCCCCCGCCCGGGTTGCCCAGCCAGGGTTGCCCCTGCCAGGGTTGCCCCGCCAGCGTTGCCGCTGCAGATTTGTCGCCGCCAAATTTGGCGGTGACAGGGTTGCCGCTGCCAGGGTTGTCCGCCAGGGCTACCCCCGCCAGGGTTGCCCCCGCCAGGGTTGCCCCGCCAGGCTTACCCTACCAAAAAAAACCCCTAAAAACTAAGTGGTTCTTGTCTCAACCACCGCCATGGTGACAGGGTTGCCCCTGCCAGGGTTGCCAGTGTTACAGTGACAGGGTTGCCCCCGCCAGCCCGCCAGGCTTGGTGGGTGACAAGGCAAACTACTCGGTTGGGGTTCCGCCAGGGTTGCCCCAGCCAGGGTTGCCTTTAGCAGGGTTGCCCCGCCAGGGTTGCCCCTGCCAGGGTTGCCCGGTTGCCCCACCAGCGTTGCCGACGCCAAATTTGCCGGGTGACAGGGTTGCCCCTGCCAGGGTTGCCCGCCAGGGTTACCCCCGCCAGGGTTGCACCCGCCAGGGTTGCCCTGCCAGGGTTACCCCACCAAGAAAAACCCTAAAAACTAAGTGGTTCTTAAGTCTCATGAACCTCAACCACCGCCGTGCTGACAGGGTTGCCCCTGCCAGGGTTGCCAGTGTTACAGCGACAGGGTTGCCCCCGCCAGGGTTGCCCCCACCAGATTTGCCCCCACCAGGGTTGCCCCCACCAAAGTTGTTTTCATCAAAATTGCCCCTGACCCAGAACCCCCCCCCAGGGTTGCCCCGCCACTTGAAGGTTCACGCTACTTACGAACCACTAGATAACTGTACTTTTAACCCTACTTAACATCTAAAGGGGCCTTTTGGGGGTTATTCCAATTATAAGTAAGGGTTATAAGCCCAGTTAAAAGTGGTTCTTAAGTCCATCAACCTCCAAGCAGGGTTGCCCCCGCCCGAGCTGCCCCCGCCAGAGTGCCCTGGCAGGGTTGCCCCCGCCAGGGTTGCCCCCGCCAGCGTTGCCCCCGCCAGGGTTGCCCCCGCCGGGTTGCCCCCGCCAGGGTTGCCCCCCGCCATGGCTTAGCTATGCGCTTGAGATTGTCTTAAACGGGTGAATTTTGATTGTCCCGATCCTGGAGAGTGTAGGCTCAAGCAACAGCAGCAGTCATACCTCCCATCCCGGCCATCGGGGAGAGTCGAGGTGAAAGCCCCCTTGGTAGGGGGACCGTGGGGGTTAGACCGCTCTAAACCCGAAAAAGGCGGTAGTTTGGGTGGTTGGGGTGGGATCCGCTGCACCGAGGCGGCCCGACCCGCCACCACTCCCTGGCGGGTCGGGACCGCGGCACTTCGGAACACCCTAAACCCAAAACCCAAAACCCAAAACCCAAAACCCAAAACCCAAAACCCAAAACCCAAAACCCAAAACCCAAAACCCAAAACCCAAAACCCAAAACCCAAAACCCAAAACCCAAAACCCAAAATGGCCAAGGGTTGCCCCCGCCAGGGTTGCCCCAGGTTGCCCCCGCCGGGGTTGCCCCCCACCAGGGTTGCCCCCGCCAGGGTTGTTCCGGCAGGGTGACAGGGTTGCCCGGTCGCCCCCAGTTGTATCGGGCCAATTCCCGCCAATTCAGGAATCGTGCACCTATATGCTTCGTCGTCCATTAGTGGCCCCCCGCTCCTTTGAGACTCTAGACACACATATATATATATATATATACATATATATATATATACGTTTATACCTCACCTTGCCCCCGCCAGGGTTGCCCCCGCCAGGCTTGCCACCACCAGGGTTGTCTCTGAGGTTTGCCCCCACCAGGGTTGCCTCTGCCAGGCTCTCTGTTGATCCAGGAAAGTGCAGGCTCGAGCAACAGCAGCAGCCCTGTTTGCGGTTGCCCGACAGACAGGGTTGCCCCGCCAGAGTTGGCCCCTGGCAGGGTTGGTTGCCCCCGCAGGGTGGCCCCACCAGGGTTGCCCCCGCCCGGGTTGCCCAGCCAGGGTTGCCCCTGCCAGGGTTGCCCCGCCAGCGTTGCCGCTGCAGATTTGTCGCCGCCAAATTTGGCGGTGACAGGGTTGCCGCTGCCAGGGTTGTCCGCCAGGGCTACCCCCGCCAGGGTTGCCCCCGCCAGGGTTGCCCCGCCAGGCTTACCCTACCAAAAAAAACCCCTAAAAACTAAGTGGTTCTTGTCTCAACCACCGCCATGGTGACAGGGTTGCCCCTGCCAGGGTTGCCAGTGTTACAGTGACAGGGTTGCCCCCGCCAGCCCGCCAGGCTTGGTGGGTGACAAGGCAAACTACTCGGTTGGGGTTCCGCCAGGGTTGCCCCAGCCAGGGTTGCCTTTAGCAGGGTTGCCCCGCCAGGGTTGCCCCTGCCAGGGTTGCCCGGTTGCCCCACCAGCGTTGCCGACGCCAAATTTGCCGGGTGACAGGGTTGCCCCTGCCAGGGTTGCCCGCCAGGGTTACCCCCGCCAGGGTTGCACCCGCCAGGGTTGCCCTGCCAGGGTTACCCCACCAAGAAAAACCCTAAAAACTAAGTGGTTCTTAAGTCTCATGAACCTCAACCACCGCCGTGCTGACAGGGTTGCCCCTGCCAGGGTTGCCAGTGTTACAGCGACAGGGTTGCCCCCGCCAGGGTTGCCCCCACCAGATTTGCCCCCACCAGGGTTGCCCCCACCAAAGTTGTTTTCATCAAAATTGCCCCTGACCCAGAACCCCCCCCCAGGGTTGCCCCGCCACTTGAAGGTTCACGCTACTTACGAACCACTAGATAACTGTACTTTTAACCCTACTTAACATCTAAAGGGGCCTTTTGGGGGTTATTCCAATTATAAGTAAGGGTTATAAGCCCAGTTAAAAGTGGTTCTTAAGTCCATCAACCTCCAAGCAGGGTTGCCCCCGCCCGAGCTGCCCCCGCCAGAGTGCCCTGGCAGGGTTGCCCCCGCCAGGGTTGCCCCCGCCAGCGTTGCCCCCGCCAGGGTTGCCCCCGCCGGGTTGCCCCCGCCAGGGTTGCCCCCCGCCATGGCTTAGCTATGCGCTTGAGATTGTCTTAAACGGGTGAATTTTGATTGTCCCGATCCTGGAAAGTGTAGGCTCAAGCAACAGCAGCAGTCATACCTCCCATCCCGGCCATCGGGGAGAGTCGAGGTGAAAGCCCCCTTGGTAGGGGGACCGTGGGGGTTAGACCGCTCTAAACCCGAAAAAGGCGGTAGTTTGGGTGGTTGGGGTGGGATCCGCTGCACCGAGGCGGCCCGACCCGCCACCACTCCCTGGCGGGTCGGGACCGCGGCACTTCGGAACACCCTAAACCCAAAACCCAAAACCCAAAACCCAAAACCCAAAACCCAAAACAGGCGGCGGCCGGTACAACTGAACGCTACCGCTTCGAGATCTGCTTGCTTTGCCAAGCAGATCGAGCTTGCCACACCTGATGCATCCCTGCTAGCCATAGGGCACAGTGTAATAATGGATTAACCCTAAACCCCCGACGCGCGACCCCGGCGGGGGAGGTCGGGCCTAAGAAGCCGTTGCGCCTTGCCCCCGCCAGGGTTGCCCCCACCAGGGTTGCCCCCACCAGCCCACCAGGGTTGCCCCCGCCAGGGTTGCCCCCGCCAGGGTTGCCCGGTTGCCCCCGCCAGGGTGACAGGGTTGCCCCCGCCAGCCTACTTGGGTTGGTCCCCGGAATTGGCCTCGCCTATTCAGGCTTCTCTATGAAGGGCCCTGCCAAAGTTCTCCATTAGTGGCCCCTGCCAGCTCCTTTGAGACTCCATGTATATATATCTACAAACACACACAGACGTTTATACCTCGCTTTGCCCCCGCCAGGGTTGCCCCCGCCAGGGTTGCCCCCGCCATGGGTTGCCCCCGCCAGGGTTGCCCCCGCCAGGGTTGCCCCCGCCAGGTTGCTTTTGCCAGGGTTGCCCCTGCCAGGGTTGCCCCCGCCAGGGTTGCCCCCGCCAGGGTTGCCAGGGTTGCCCCCGCCAGGGTTGCCCCTGCCAGGGTTGCCCCCGCCAGGGTTGCCCCCGCAGGGTTGCCCCCGCCGGGTTGAAAGGGCTGCCAAAGCCAGGGTTGCCTCGTCGGCGAAGGTTGCCCCCGCCAGGGTTGCCCCGCCAGGGTTGCCCCCGCCAGGGTTGCCCCTGTCAGGCTTGCCCCCACCAGGGCCAGGGTTGCCCCCGCCAGGCTTGCCCCCGCCAGGGTTGCCCCCGCCAGGGTTGCCCCCGCCAGGGTTGCCCCCGCCAGGGTTGCCCCCGCCAGGGTTGCCCCCGCCAGGATTCCCCCGCCAGACGTCCATCCCCACACCCCAAACCCTTTTGCTTGTCATTTTCGAGATCAGCAATTCTCATAATCAAAAAGAAGAAGAAGAAGACGGTTTGGGCTTTCTAGGAAACCCGGGCCAGGAGAATAGCTGAGTCAAACACTAAAACCCCACCAACTGGGGAGCAAACGAAACACAGCGAAACACTGCAAAACACAGCGAAACACAGCAAAACGCGGCCAAACACAGCGCAACACAGTGCAACACGGCGAAACACAGCGAAACATGGCAAAACACGGCGAAACGCACCGAAACAAGGCGGGGCACATGAAGAGGAGGGTTGCCCCCGCCAGGGTTGCCCCCGCCAGGGTTGCCCCCGCCAGGTTGCCCCCGCCAGGGTTGCCCCCGCCAAGGGTTGCCTTCGTGAGGGTTGCCCCCCGCCAGAGTTGCCCTACCAGGGTTGCCCCCACCAGGGTTGCCCCTGCCAGGGTTGCCCCCGCCAGGCTTGCCCCCACCAGGGTTGCCCCCGCCAGGGTTGCCCCGAGGTTTGCCCCCGCCATTTTTCATATTTTTAAGCTACATTTTCTATCTTCTAATATTCCTTGAGGAATCCCACTAATAAGAAAATAGCACTTTTCCTTTCATTATTAGTAAAGGTTTCTATGGAAAGATATTAATTCTCTATCTATATCTTCTTCAAATTCATTTCGGCTTCTCTTCTTTCTCACATCCAGATAATGCATTAGAAGCATGTGGATTACTTACTCCTTTACATATCGTACCTGAATGGTATGTCTTATGCCAATATGCTATGTTAAAAGCTGTACCAAATAAAAATGCAGGATTCATTCTCTTATTTACTTCTATCTTCATCCTATTTTACTTTATGAGAAGTCTTTCAATGTCATTCTATTTTCAAATTAAGACGTCCAGTAGATTTAATGGTTTCTATCGCAACCCCGCCGGGTTGCCCAGTTGTACCCCTGCCAGGGTTGCCCCCACCAGGGCTGGCCCCCACCAGCGTTGCCGCCGAGTTAGGGTTGCCCTTGGCAGGGTTCCGCCAGGGTTGACCCCGCCAGGGTGACATTGCCCTCGCCAGGTTGCCCTGTCAGGGTTCCACGCCTCCTCACGTCGCCTACTCAGGAATTGTGCACCTTCTCTGCGACGGCCTCGTCCTCCTCGCGTGCTGGCGAGGCTTCGTCGTCCTTCTCTATGAAGCGTTGTTTTGTTGCCGGGCAGGGCTTCTTGTGCCATATATGGGCCCCAGATGCGGGAAGGGCCCTTGCCCGTGCCGGGGTTGCCCCCACCAGCGGGGTTGCCCCCGCCAGGGCTGCCCTTGCGTTGCCCTTGCTATTGCCAGGGTTGCCCCCGCCACGCTCCGTTAGGGTCGCCGCCCGCCAGGGTTGCCCCCCGCCGGCCCTTGCGCGACCCCGGTCGGTGGGGAGGCCGGGCCCAAGACGCGCGACCCCAGCATAGGAGGTCCTGTCAACAAAGACCACCTTCCGCGCTTGGCCCTCGCCATTCTGCCATATGAATGAGCTTGGGTCCGGAATTGGGCTTGAGGGTGTCTTAAACACAGTATGGGTGAAACAGATTGTCCCGCTCCCTGTTGATCCAGGAAAGTGTATAGGCTCAAGCAACAGCAGCAGTCAACACGTCCCACCCCGGCCAGCGGGGAGACTCGAGGTGTAAGCCCCCTTGATAGGGGGGCTGTGGAGGGTAGACCGCTCTAAACCCGAAAAAGGCGGTAGTTTGGGTGGCTGGGGTGGGATCCGCTGCACCGAGGTGGCCCGACCCGCCCCTGGCGCGGGTCGGGACCGCGGCACTTTGGAACACCCTAAACCCTAAACCCTAAACCCTACACCCTAAACCCTTAGTAAACCCAACAAAGTGCCGCGGTCCCGACCCGCGCCAGGGAGTTGTGGCGGGTCGGGCCGCCTCGGTGCAGCGGATCCCACCCCAACCACCCAAACTACCGCCTTTTTCGGGTTTAGAGCGGTCTACCCCCCACCCCCCTATCAAGGGGGCTTTCACCTCCACTCTCCCCGATGGCCGGGATGGGACGTACTGCTGCTGTTGCTTGAGCCTACACTGTCCTGGATCCAAACTACTGTGTTTAAGACACCCTCATGGCCATAGCTAAGCCCCGTGTCGGTTTTTCCAACCCGAGCCATGTTGGTCGCAGGACTCCGGAATAACCCGGATGAGATGGAGGGAATGCGGCGGGGGCAGCCCTGGCAGGCGCAACCCTGGCGTGCAACCCCGGCGAGGGCAACATTGCCGGCACCCTGGCAGAATAATAGAGTACTTTGGCAGGGAGCTTGTGGTTCCTTGAGAAGGACGACGAAGCCTTGCAAGCGCGCAAGGAGGACCAGGTTGTCTGGGAGGGGCGTCAATGAGAAGGTGCACAAGCAGGCGACATGGTGCCGGGGTTGGTGGCGGGGGCAACCCTCAAAAGAGAGGGGGCGGGGGCTCCTCTAGGTGTGCATTGAGAGTGGCGACCCTGGTGGGCAACCCTGGCGGGGCAACTTTGGTGGGGGCAACTCGAAGGAGCAACCCTGGCAGGCAACCATGGCGGGGGCCTAGCGGGGGGCAACCCTGGCTTGCGGGGGCAAACCTGGCGGGGGCACTGGCACAACCCTGACGGGCCCTGCGAATGGCACGGCCAATCGGGGCAAGCCCTTGCTGGAGTCTTCGTGGATAGCAGCTTGGATCCAGGCCAGGCGGGCCTCGCGCACCATCTCAGTAATGTGCTTGGAGACGCGCTCAGCGTTGGCTTGCAGGACGTCATCTTCCGCCGTGGATCGCAAGCCAGCACGTTCGAGAACCAGGGTACCTCGACAGGCAAACACTTGAGCAGCCCGATTTTGTCTTTGACAGCCAACTCAGCACTAGCGGCTGCCGTGGCCAGCTCTTGAGCTTTGGTTTCAAAGGCTTGAATCTCTGCCAGCGGCCAAATTTCCCGAAAGGGCGGCAGCACAGCGACTGCAGCAGGGACGGCTTCCGCCGATGTGCTGTCACTGCCACGCTCGACCTTCCGCTGCTTCTGGCGAACGCTGCGACTTGGCGAGTCGCTGGAAGAGGAGGTCTTCTTTGTATGGCGGCGGGCCCGTTTTGCCTTGGGGTCCGAAGCATCGCGTCCCTTTGCCTTCTTCTCCGTCTTGCGATGCTTCTTGTGCTTGGCCTCGTTGCTTTTCTTGTGCGCCCGGGCGTTCTTCTTCTTCTTCTTCTTGCCACTGAGCGCCGAGCTCGAGTCCGTGGAAATGGAGTCAGAGTCATTGACAGAAAGTGGTGTCGAGGAGGAACTCCCTGCAGCTTCGGCGTCCAACTGGCCGAAAGTGCGCTCGCGGCGCATATTCTTTTTCTCGTCCGCCTTGATGCCGTGAGCAAGGGCCTTGAACAGCCGATCTTCCTCTTTGGGATGCGCAAGCCAAGCTTGTACATGCTTGGTCTGCTTCTTGACTTCCGGAACCTTGCTTGCCCACCAGCGAATGTCTTCAGAGATTGCCGCCAATTCCAGCAGCGCCACAAGACCGGTGTACACGGCCGCAGCAGCTTCGGCAGCCTCAGCGATCACTGTGCCCTGGTCTCGTGCAGCTTTCTGGATCTGCTTGAAATAGACCTTGCACATTTCCTGCGAGGCGCTGCTGTCTCGCTCGACGTCTCTGTTCAGGTTGAAATATCGGACCGCTTCATTGAGGGATTCTTTCTCGAGCATTGCTTGGATTTGCGGCAGGGATGAGGCCAGTTTCGGGGCAAAGAGCGCCGCGGAATCCAGCGATGCAGAGGACAAGTTCAGTCCCATCAAGGGTCGGCGCAACAGTTCACTGCAATCGCCGTCCAGGATCTTCCTCAGGTGCTCCGTGGTCAGGCGAGATGCAGGGTCGAACAGGGGCCTGCCTTGATTGTCTGGGTACGACCGAAGTTCCCACTTGCACAGGAACTTATAGAGGTCGACGCGCGTGATGTACTGAGATTTCTCCCCAGCTTCGCCCTTGCCCTTTCCACGGACGCTTCCACGACCGCTGCGCCCGCGACCCATGGCACGAGCAGAGCTGAGCTCACGCCGAACTTTTCGTGTGTGTGCGAAATCTCGAGCCACACGGGCGGCGCAATAAGCGTGTTACTGCAGAAGCACAAGTCATCAGGACAATCCAAACATGCGGGAACTTTCCTACACCGGCCTACGTCATGCAGATGACAGGGGGCAGGTTATAGTCAGCAGAGAAAAGTATATATATATATATATACAGACACGTCAATCTCTCTCTCTCTCTCTCTCTATGTATATATTGTATGTTATATGCTAATATATTTGTATATATATATATATATATATATATATATATATTCTATGTATATGTATATGTATATGTATATGTATATATATATATATGCAGCCTTGGCGGGGGCGGCCCTGGGCGGGGGCGGGGTCACCTGGCAGGGGCTATCCTGGCGGGGCAACCTTGGTGGGGCAAATCTGGGTCAGCATATAGCACTTGAACAATAGCCTGATAACGGTCAGGCCATCTTAACAGAACCGCCCGGCAACCCTGAAAGGCAACGGGGCGATGGGCAACCCTGGCGGGGGCGCTTTGGCAGGGCCCTTCATAGAGAAGGACAACGAAGCTGGTGGGGGAACCACCCTGGTGGGGGCCTGGCGGGGCTGGAAGGGGCCGCTGGTTGGGGCCACCAAAGGCCACGCTGGCGGGTGGCGGGGGCAACTCTTCTTTGGGCAACTCTGGCCTTCCTTCATAGAGAAGGACGACGAAGCATCTGGGAGAACCCGCCCGAACCCTGGGAAAAAGCGGCAACCTGCTAAAGGGCAACCCTGGTGCCCTGGCGGGATAACCCTCCGAGAGCAACCCGGACGACTGGGGGGGGCAGAGCAACCCTGGCGGGGGCAATTTTGGCCGGGGCAACTCTGGCGGGGCAACCCTGCCGGGGGCAACCCTGGCGGGGGCAACCCTGGCGGGGAACGAAGCTGGTGGGGGAACCACCCTGGCGGGGGCCACCCTGGCTAGGGCCACCAAAGGCCACAGCCCTGACGAGGAACAACCGGACGACTCTAGCCTTCCTTCATACAAAAGGACGACGAAGCATGGCTGCCAGACGTGTGCAACCCCAACAGAACCGGCCCGAACCCTGGGCGCAACGGGGCGATGGCCAAGGCCCTTCATAGAGAAGGACGACGAAGCTAGCGAGGCTTGGTGGGCAGGATGGGCAATCTGACGGCCTGCTTGCCTGGCCATGGGGGCACCCTGGTGGGGCGGGCCGGGGGCAACCCTGGTGGGGGCAACCCTGCTGGGGGCACGGACTTGGCAACGTGCGGGAAAGAGGCCCTGGTGGTGGCAACTTTGGCGGGGCAGCCCTGGCGGGGTGGCGGCAACCCTGGTGGGGGCGCGGGGGGGCAATCCTGGCAACCCTGTGAGGGCAACCCTCGCAGAGGCAACCTGGCGGGGGCAACCCTGGCCCTGCCTGGCGGGGGTGGTGGGCGGCAACAGGTGGGGGCAACTCTGGTGGGGCAACACTGGCGGGGGCAACGGGGGCAGGCACTGGCGGGGGCAACCAACCGTGAACCACCCTGGCGGGGCAACCGTGGGGGCAACCTTGGTGAGCAACCGGCGGGGGCAACGGGGGCAACCCTGGAAAGGGCGGGGGCAACCCTGACCCTGGTGGGGGCAACCCTGCCAAGGGCAGGGGCAACTTTGGCGGGGGCAACCCTGACGGGGGCCCAACCCTGGCGGGGCAACCCTGGCGGGGGCAACCCTGGCGGGGGCAACCCTGACCCTGGCGGGGGCAACCCTGGCGGGGGCAACCCTAGTAGGGGGGCGGGGGCAACCCTGGCCCAACCCTGGCGGGGGCAACCTGGCGGGGGCAAGCAGGGGCAACCCTGCCAGGCACAACCCTGGCGGGGGCAACCCTGGCGGGGGCAACCCTGGCGGGGGCAACCCTCTGGCGAGGGCAACCCTGGCGGGGGCAACCCTGGCGGGCGGGGGCAACCCTGGCGGGGGCAACCCTAACGGGAGCAACCCTGGTGGGGGCAACCCTGGTGGGGGCAACCCTGGCGGGGGCAACCCTGGCGGGGGCAACCCTGGCGGGGGCGCAACAGCTTCTCAGGCCCGACCTCCCCCGCCGGGGTCGCGCGTCGGGGGTTTAGGGTTAATCCATTATTACATTGTGCCCTATGGCTAGCAGGGATGCATCAGGTGTGGCAAGCTCGATCTGCTTGGCAAAGCAAGCAGATCTCGAAGCGGTAGCGTTCAGTTGTACCGGCCGCCGCCTGGCGCGGGCGGCCTATGGTTAACCCTAAACCCTAAACCCTAAACCCTAACCCTAAACGCTAAGCCCTAAACCCTCAAGTTCTAAGCCACCCGGCCCGCTGCCCGAGAGTATGTGCCCAACAGCTGAGTCGAAGAGCACCTGGTCCCGGCGCCTTTGCGGCGGAGTTTGGGGTGTTTAGGGTTTAGGGTGCAGGGTTTAGGGTTTAGGGCACATAGGGTTTATAGGGTGTAGAGGGTTTATAGATAGGGTTTATAGGGTTCATGGGGTTTATAGGGTTTGGAAGGTTTAGAGGGTTTAGGGGGTTTTGGGGCTTACTTACAAGCCCCGAAACCCTCAAGCCTAAGCTAACTTGTCCCCAAACTCCCTCACAGACCAAACTCCCCAACGCCCAGCGCTGTATAATTGAGCCTATGTTGGGGTTTAGGGCCCAGTTTAGGGTTTAGGGTTTAGGGAACCCTAAAACCCTAAATCCCCAAAACCCGCAACCCTCAACCCTCAACCCTAAACCCTAAGACCCTAAACCCTAAGCCCCAAACCCGAAACCCTAAAACCCTAAATCCCTACACCCTCAACCCAAAACCCTAAACCCTAAAACCCTAAACCCTAAGCCCCAAACCCGAAAACCTGAAACCCGAAAACCCTAAACCCTAAGTCCCAAACCCTAAATCCCAAACCCTAAACCCTAAACCCTAAACCCTAAACCCTAAACCCTAAACCCTAAACCCTAAACCCTAAACCCTAAAAATCCCTGAAGCCGTCGGCCACCGAACTCCTGGGCTTGAAGGGCCTGTCGGCCGCCAAGGCCACGTGGGACGCCGCAGGGGCCTGCGGTTTAGGGTTTAGGGTTTAGGGTTTAGGGTTCAGGGTTCAGGGTTCAGGGTTTAGGGGTTAAGCTTAAGCTGTATAATCCCTAGTGTTGGGATATTGGGCTCTTCGGGCCCCTAACTCGCATCTCCCTCAACCCCATGAACCGCAGAAGGCCCCCCTCCTGAGCCAAACCTTTCCAACCCCAAGCCCCTAAGCCCCTAAGCCCCTAAACCCCAAAACCCCAAAACCCCAAAACCCCAAAACCCCAAAACCCCAAAACGCCTAAACGCCTAAACCCCTAAACCCCTAAACCCCTAAACCCCTAAACCCCTAAACCCCTAAACCCCTAAACCCCTAAGCCCCTAAGCCCCTAAACCCCTAAACCCCCAAACCCCTAAACCCCTAAACCCCTAAACCCCTAAACCGGCCCTGGGACCCAATACGTACTTGCAGGAGCAATTAGCCATGATAGGCTGGACGCCGCGAGCAGGGATGCGCGTGCATTCACAATCGCAGCAGCAGTATTCCCTGGTGTGGACTGACATAGGTCTGCTCAAGGAAATGTTCTTGAATGATTGGTGGCTTAATTTTTTCCGAAATTTTGCGAACAAGAAGGGTTAAAAGATGCTTCGGGCGTTAGTGTCTCGCATACCCTGTTTTTGCAAAACGTGGGTGGGCTAGGGTTAGGGGTGGGTGGACATGGACAAATTGACCTTATCAGGGATTTGGGGGGCGTGCAAGTATAGAGTGCGTCCAACCTTTGCTGGAATTTGACGATTGCTTGATGGGCCCGCGCTTTTTGTGGGTACTGCAGAACTTTTTCATGTCTCAGTCATGGAAGCAAACGCAGTCGCCTGTGTCAGTGCGGGAAATATATCTCGAATTTGTGGCGCAAAGCGGCTGGATCGCACCAGCCAACACAGCCAAGATGGAGTCTGAGACATTGCCTCTTCGCTATCGGACTAGCATCCCGTCTTCGTGGGTTCATGAATCGGAATACCCGGCTCTCAAGCTTTGTCGGCCTGCGCTCGGGAAGCAGGTAACCGTCTTTCTGCACGTGATTACAGAACTTTTCAAGCGCACGCAAGCTGAGCACAACATTGTACAAGATAAGGTACATAACCAAAGTACCTAAACCCTAAACCTTATATATATATATATATATATTTATTTATTTATTTTTTATATATACTTTATATATTCAATTCAATTCAATTCAATTCAATTCAATTCAATTCAATTCTATTCTATTCTATTCTATTCTATTCTATTCCATTCTATATATATATTATATTATTTATATGAGAGCATCTTGCAATAGGGATAACACCACTTCATGAGTTTTGTTCTCAGATTGTTTACGTCTTCTTGCTAAATTTCTTGCTTCATTGTCATTAGTCTTTATCTACTTGTTATTACTAATTCCTAATGGTTCAGTATCACCAAACCCTAAACTTTAAACCCTGGACCTTAAACCCTAAACCCTAAACCCTGAACCCCGAACCCTGTGGGTTTTCAAGGCTTTGGCAACCCTTGCGGGAGCGCCTGGTCGCCATACGACTCAACTCCGCCAAAGCTGCCTCAGGTTACCCCTAAACCCTAAACCCTAAAATCTAAACCCTAAATCCTAAACCGTAAACCTAACCCTAAACCCTACTTGGAGGTTCATGGTACTTATAACCCAATTTTGACTGTACTCGTAACCCACTTATAAGCCCTTCAAGTGCCCTAAAACGGCTGCGATTGGGTTATGTATGTACAGTTATCAGTGGGTTATTAAGTACCCTCAAGTAAACCCTCTAAACCCGGGACCCCAAGCCCTAGACCCTGGCCTGGAGAACCCAAAACCTATGTTTTGGGTTTAGGGCTTAGGGTTTAGGTGTTAGGGTCGTTTTGTAGCACAAGCCCCAGGGTCACCCTTTGCATATACGTGGGCGCTCGAACGCAAACCTATGTTTTGTCGCTTACCGAAGAATCCCATACGGGTTTGCAGCAACAAAAGCCCCAGGGCCTAGGTTTCAAGGCGCAGGCCTTTGCATATAAACGGGCGCTCGAACCCCAACCCTGTGTCGTGTAGATTGCCCAAGAATCCTACATAGGCATTTCCCAAAATAGGTACCCCTCTTATGCCCCAAATAGCATAGAATCCCTTAAAGGGATCCTCCAAAAAGGGTACCCCCCCCCCCCCCTGTTTTCTGAAACCCCCCCCCATATCAGCTTGATGGCAGAAGCCCGGGTTTTATAGGGCCTAGGGGGGACTCAGGGCTCAAGGCTCTGCCCTGGCGTGTGGCGAGCCTACAGTTTAGGGTTTAGGGTTTAGGGTTTATAGGGTTTAGGGTTTATAGGGTTTAGGGTTTAGGGTTTAGGGTGTAGGGTGTAGGGTGTAGGGTTTAGTGTTTAGGGGTCAGGCCACCCCTTACAACCCTTACAACCCTTTCAACCCTTGCAACCCTTGCAACCCTTACAACCCTTACAACCCTTACAACCCTTACAACCCTTACAACCCTTACAACCCTTACAACCCTTACAACCCCAAACCCTAAACCTTAAACCCTAAACCCTAAACCCTAAACCCTAAACCCTATAACCCCTAAGGGGCGTCTTTGCCCTGGCTTGTGGGGTCCGCCTGGCACCTCCGGACACCCCTGGAACTTCTGAGATGTGTCTTGGGGTTTAGGGTTTAGGGTTTAGGGTTTAGGGTTTAGGGTTTAGGGTTTAGGGTTTAGGGTTTAGGGTTTAGGGTTTAGGGTTTAGGGTTTGGCGTTTAGGGATGTGTTTTGGCTGGAGGGCCGTCGTCTCAAGTCTGTCATGGTCACCGCCGGGTCTACATCCTACGCGCCAGCACGAGCATCCCTAGACCCCAAACTCCGAACCTCAAACCACAGGCTAAACCCTAAACCCTAAACCCTAAACCCTAAACCCTAAACCCTAAACCCTAAACCCTAAACCCTAAACCCTAAACCCTAAACCCTAAACCCTAAACCCTAAACCCTAAACCCAACACCCCTAAACCCTAGCGCACCTAAACTCAAGCTCTGAACCGTAAACCCTAAACCCTAAACCCTAAACCCAGATCGACCCTCAACACCGCAACCCTACTATTTGTTTAAGAACCCCAACAAAAAAAAAGATTCTTCATTACAAGGGCAATATAGGGATTATTATCATTGATTTCTTGCCGGCTCTGAAGCAAACAGTAGAACCTCAGCTAAACCTCAACCGCAGCCAAACCCCAAACCCCGAAAGGGCCCTATTCGTGACGTATAACTACAGCAAAAGTTGCCTACTTCCCTCATTCCCAACCCTAAACCCTAAACCCTAAACCCTAAACCGCCTAAACCCTAGACCCTAGACCCTAGACCCTAAACCCTAAACCCTAAACCCTAAGACGGCTCGAGGGGCCCATCAGGCCCGGCAGACGGACCTCCTCCCCTCGGCCACTTGGGAGAAGCACCTTCGGGTTGAGGGTTTAGGGTTTAGGGCTTAGGGTGGAGGGGTTTAGGGTTTAGGGTTTAGGGTTTAGGGTTTAGGGTTTAGGGTTTAGGGTTTAGGGTTTAGGGTTTAGGGTTTAGGGTTGAGGGTTGAGGGTTGAGGGTTGAGGGTTTTGGGTTTTGGGTTTTGGGTTTGGGGTTTAGGGTTTAGGTTCAGGCTTTCGGGTTCTTAGGGCGTTTAGGACTTTTGATTCAGGGTTAAAGTTTCGGGCTCTTCTTCTTAGGGTTCAGGGTTCTGTTTAGGGTTTAAGTTATAGGGCTTTTCTTAGGGTGTAAGGTTTCGGGTAAAGGGTTTAGGGTTTCAAGTGTTCTTAGGTTAAGGGTGTCCTGTTGTGCGTGGGGGGGGGGGTGGGGGGGGGTGGGGGGGGTGGGGGGGGGTGGGGGGGGGTGGGGGGGGTGGGGGGGGGGGGGGGGGGGGTGGGGGGGGTGGGGGGGGGTGGGGGGGGTGGGTGGGGGGGGGGGGGGGGGTGGGGGGGGGGTGGGGGGGGGGTGGGGGGGGGTGGGGGGGGGTGGGGGGGGGTGGGGGGGGGGGGGTGGGGGGGTGGGGGGGGGGGGGGGTGGGGGGGGGGGTGGGGGGGGGTGGGGGGGGGGGGGGGGGGGGGGGGGTGGGGGGGGGTGGGGGGGGGGGGGGGGGGGGGGGGGGGGGGGGGGTGGGGGGGGTGGGGGGGGGGTGGGGGGGGGGGGCTTTTTAGGGTTTAGAGAATGCTGGGCTGCCAAAGCCTAAGGGCTTTAGGGTTGAGGGACTAGGGCTCTTATGGATTCTGGCACTACTGCCACTGCTACTGCTACCGCTACCGCCACTGCTACTGCTACTGCTACTGCTACTCCTCCTCTTCCTCCTCCTCCGCCTCCTACTCCTACTCCTACTCCTACTCCTACTACTCCTACTCCATTGTGATGGCTGCGATTAGCTCTTATACTGTTTCTCAAACTGCCAGTATAATCTTCATCATTACCATCGTCATCGTGATGATCATCAAATGCTCTAACCCTAAACCCGAAACCCTCAACCCTAAACCCCAAGCATTCTCATGGCACATGCTCTAGGCTCGTTCCACACCCAGAGGGATTTGCACCCACAGGAGTGAAAAGGGTACCGTACGGCCAAGATCACCTTGGAGGAAAGCACGGGACATAAACCACCAAATTCAAAAAGAAAGCTCGACGTAGCCGAGTGCAATCGATGACACCCTGCGGCACTCCGATATGTCTCCCTGCAGGCCCAACTGCAAAAAGCGTGGGAGCGACTGGCCACGCGCAAAGTCCACCGCGGTCCAGTTGCGGCAGTTGCAGAGATCCAGTCTGGCGCCGGCCACGATCAAGGACGCGGCCGCTTCGAATTGACCCGACCTGATGGCCAGCATGAGCGCTGTGCTGCCGTCCAAGTGATACGCGGTCGTCGTGAGAAGAGTCGTCTTGCCTAGCTGGTGCTGCAAGGACTTCCCTGCCAGAAGCAGCCTCCCCAGCATACTGTAGTCACGTGCCCCATTCATCTGGAAATCAATGTCGGCACGGAGAGTGATCAACCGCTGCACCAGCCCTGCCGAGCCACCCCGAAATGATGTAGCAGCAACGAGTGCCCGAGAAAGATCCAGCGAACCTGGGCGGCCCTGCGTCACCAGCTCTTCGAGGGCCGCGGTCGCCCCTAAAGTTGCTGCCACCTGCCAGGCAGAGGGGCCAAGAATGTTCCGGGCGTGCGGCCTGGCACCTGCTGCACACACAAGCCGGACGCCCTCAGCGCTGTCCGCGTAGGCCGCGGCCTCGAGGGTTAGAAGCAATCCTCCACCCTCGGGGTGGGCTCGGGCCTCGAGCAGCAACCGGGTGGCCTCGTGATGCTTGAAGAAAACCGCCAGCGCCAAGGCTGACACCCAACCTAGTTCATGGCTGGGATAGCTTTAAAAACATGAGTTTCTATGCCTTATTGAGTTTAAGCACCCTTAAACATCCTAAATGTTACTCCGCTATTCTATATATTCCTTATTGAGTTTTAAGTACCCAAAAAACATGTAAAATGTTACCTCCACTATGACAAAGGAGCGCGGAAAGCCCAGCTGCGGCTCATCCTTTGACGTGAGCCGGTTCACATCGGCGAGCTGCTGCAGGAGGGCTCGCAAGACTTCCTGAAAACAAGGAGCAATGAAAAGGGGAAGGGTGCCCGTTTAGGTTCAAAAGGGCTTGATAAGGGAACCCTAAACCCTAAACCCTAAACCCTAAACCCTAAACCCTAAACCCTAAACCCTAAACCCCAAACCCTAAACCCTAAACCCTAAACCCTAAAAAAGGGAAGAAGGGCCTACTCTGGGCCCGAGCTTCTGTGTCGCCGGACAACGCCGCGTAGTGCAGAGGCCACCAGCCCGCGCGATCGGCCTCGCCGACCCTCCTCAGGCCGTTCTGGTGCAGGAACTCTGCCACCACTTCGTCACCACCTTGGTTCCCAGAGACTCCAAAACCCTCTTAATTAAGGAATATACCTTAAATCATATTAGGGTTCCTGTAATGATTTAAGGGATATTCCTTAATTAAGGGGTTTTGGAGTCTCTGGGTTGCTGAATTCCTAAGCCCCAAAAATCAGTTCTACAGGGGGTTTCTACTCAACCCCCCAAAAAAATGGCACGCTTTCAGTTCTCTAGGAAACTACTCGCATCCCCAAAAAGTGTACTCCTTCAGCTGCGAAGCCACTCTGCGCCTCGGATCTGGGAAGTAGGCCGGTCACTGGCTCGACCTTCAGACCGCGGAGGTGAACCGTCTGAAGGTTCAAGTGGCGCCGGAATCCCGGCAGGTCGCCCACCTTGGTAGCCCAGCAGCCATACTATGATCAGGGCACCCCTTTTTTGGGGTTTAGGGTTTCGGGTTTAGGGTTTAGGGTTTAGGGCTACTGGCTACTGTAAAAGGGAACCCGGAACCAAAAAATAAAGGTAAAGGGCACCACTGGGCTCCCCAAGCCGCGCGCTCGCTCAGCTACCAAGATTCTGCAGGGTGCGCATCCTTAGTAGCCCAGCAACCATCTTATAATAAGGGCGCCCCTTTTCGGGGGGTTGGTTACTTTAAAAAGGAAACCTTGACCCCCCAAAAAGCCCTAAACCCTAAACCCTAAACCCTAAACCCTAAACCCTAAAACAACAATCAGAAAGGGAAAAGGGTACCACTGGGCTACCACGCGTCTGCTTGAACTCGGGATCTGGGTGGTGCCGGTCGAGCCACTGGTGTGACACAAAAGCTGCCCTGCCCAAGTGGTGGCTGAAGACGACGAGCTCGCCCCTCGCCTGGCATAGGATCCGAGTTCGACTCTGAACACGCCAGACTAAGGAAACCCTAAACCCTAAACCCCAAACCCCAAACCCTAAACCCTAAACCCTAAACCCACCAGCTCCCGCACGCACGGGTCCAGCCTTCAACTTCTCGTGTGGCTCGACCTCTGTCCTTGGCCGACTTCTGAACCCTTCCTATAGGTTCAAGGGTTTAGGGTTTAGGGTTCTAGGGTTCTAGGGTTTAGGGTTTTAGGGCTTCAGGGTTTTAAGGTTAGGCTCCTTATTGTAGTTTAGGGTTCAGGGTTCAGGGTTCAGGGTTCAGGGTTCAGGGTTCAGGGTTCAGGGTTCAGGGTTCAGGGTTCGGGGTTCAGGGTGTAAGGTGTAGGGTTTAGGGTTTAGGGTTTGGGGTTTAGGGTTTCCTAAGAGCCAGCCAGAAGAAAGCCAAGTGTCATCTTCATGAGCACATCCGCAGTGACGGTGTGCATGGGGAAGAGCATGGGCGCTGCCTCAGCGACCCCCAAACAGGGTTTAGGGTTTAGGGTTTAGGGTTTAGGATTTAGGGTTTAGGGTTTAGGGTTTAGGGTTTAGGGTTTAGGGCTTAGGGTTTAGGGCGATTGGGTTAGCTGGATTAGAAGACAGAGTTGAGAGTTCAGGCTCGGTTGCTTCGAGTCTAAGCCACACATTGCAAGCGGGCAGAGAATCTGCTGCAGATCTAGATGTGGCGTCTGTTCTGAGCTACACTCCCATGGACCGTGACCGTAGTTGATTCGAACAGACCCCAAACCCTAAACCCCAAACCCTAAACCCTAGACCCTAAACCCCAAACCCTAAGCACTAACCCCTAAACCCTAAACCCTAAACCCTAAACCCTAAACCCTAAACCCTAAACCCGAATGTCGCGATGCCCAGTGGCATCGGCGTCATCGGGCAACGAGCGGCCGCATATTTCCAGCGGCGTCGGGGACTTGCCGAAGATGCAAGAGACCATCAGGAGGCCCCTAAACCCCAAACCCCAAACCCCAAACCCTAAACCCTAAACCGCACAAGTCTCGATGGGTGAAACTGAGCAAACCAGGGAAGCCCCCCCCCCCTGCAAAGCTCGGAATGGAAAGAAGATACGACCTAGTGTTGTAGGGATCCCAGTATCGACAACTTCATCGGTTTAGGGTTTAGGGTTTAGGGTTTAGGGTTTAGGGTTTAGGGTTTAGGGTTTAGGGTTTAGGGTTTAGGGTTTAGGGTTTCGGGTTTAGGGTTTAGGGTTTAGGGTTTAGGGTTTAGGACTTCGGGTTTAGGGTGTTGGTTGGGATTCGGCGCATGGCTTTGCACGGGCTTACGAGATCCCAAGCCAATCAGAGCTCCGACCAGGTTCTCTGTTCGAGCCTACGGGCGGGTAGGAATGGGTCAAGGTTGAGGGTAGAGTTCAGGGTTTAGGGTTCAGGGTCAGGGTTCAGGCTTTTACGGTTTGCTGATAAGGCCCTGTCCTGAACCCGGTTTGTCAGTCAGGGTCCTAGATGTCGTGGTTAGGTTGAGGGTGTTGATTTGGGGCTTTTTGAGGTCGCATTTGATGCATAGAGCTTGTGTTATAGTGCGTGTTTGAAGCGGGGGTTACTGGGATCTTGTTCAGAAAGTGCAGGGTTTAGAGTTCAGGGTTCAGGGTTCAGGGTTCAGGGTTCAGGGTTCAGGGTTCAGGGTTCAGGGTTCAGGGTTCAGGGTTTAGGGTTTAGGGTTTAGGGTTTAGGGTTTAGGGTTTGGGTAGCAGAAGCCCCAAAACCTCGCAACCCTGTAGACCGCTGAAGCACACGAGGACCCCAAGCCACCGCGTCCCCGAATTAAGATCCTAAACCCTTAAAGTTAAGTTGGCCCTAAACCCCAAACCCCTAACCCTAACCCTAACCCTAAACCCTAAACCCTAACCCTAAACCCCAAACCCCAAACCCTAAACCCTAAACCCTAAACCCCAAGTTGGCCCACCTCGGTGCCACGGACGAACCTGAGTTTAGGCTTTTTCTGGGCATGTGGGATTCGGGTTTAGGGCTTAGTGTTTAGAGTTTGATTAGGGTTTAAGGTTTCCCGTTTAGGGTTTAGGGTTCAGGGTTAAGGGTTTAGGGTTTAGGGTTTCGGGTTTAGGGTTTAGGGTTTAGGGCTCAGGGCTCGGGGTTTAGGGGATTTGGGGGCGGTTCGAACTTCTTGGCTTTCGGGCTTAGGGCTTTCGAGGAGTGATTCTGCACATCAGGCGTGGCTCTACCGCGCAAGCACGGCGCGGCTCGTTTAGGGTTTAGGGTTTTGGGTTTTGGGTTTTGGGTTTTGGGTTAATTTAGGGTTTAGGGTTTACGGTTTCGGGTTTAGGGTTTAGGGTTCAGTACGGAGCCTCTGAACTACAATGGTGGGGCAGCTTGGTTCTACCCCTACAACAAGAGCTGCGAGGGGAAATCATCAGCAACCATGCAGGCGCCGGTATTACCCTCAACCCTAAACCCTAAATCCTAAACCCTAAACCCTAAACCCTAAACCCTAAACCCTAAAGCCTAAACCCTAAACCCTAAACCCTAAACCCTAAACCCTAAACCCTAAACCCTAAACCCCAACCCTGCAAGTAGAAACCTCCCACAGATGAAGAACTCTCCATGCCTGAGCGCGTTTATCAACGTCAGTTTCGCGCTCAAGGTTGAGTGAAAATCTTTTAGGGTACGCCCAAGCGGTCACAAGTTTAGAACATAGCATGTTCGGGGAAGGATGCGCAACGGGCCTCCTAGCACCGAAACCTAGTGTGGGGTTTAGGGTATAGGGTTTAGGGTGTAGGGTTTAGGGTTTAGGGTTTTGGGTTTTAGGGTTGAGGGTTTATAGCACAGAACTCTATGAAAAGAGGCCAACAAGAGGAGCTTCGGCGGCGAAGACAGCTACTTGAAGGCCTACACACTCTAAGACCCTAACCCCCAAACACTATAGGTTTAGGGAGTGGCTCTGGCAACCCTAAGTCCTAAACCCTAAACCCTAAACCCTTAACCCTAAACCCTAAACCCTAAGCCCCAAACACTATAGGTTTAGGGAGCTTAGGGTTAGTGGCTTTGGCAACCCTAAACCCTAAACCCCAAACCCCAAACCCTTAACCCTAAACCCTAAACCCTAAAACTCTGCTTGGCATGAGTGTCAGGGAGGGGTGCTGCCGAGTGGCCGAGCCCCTCCCAGGCCGACGTTTGCCTGGCCGGCCTCCCAAAAGACCTTCTTGAGACGGCAGGGCAAACACCCCAAACCCTAAACCCTAAACCCTAAACCCTACACCCTAAACCCTAAACCCTAAACCCTAAACCCTAAACCCTAAACCCTAAATCGAGTTTGAGAGTAAAGGGCTCAGACCCTAGGGCCGTTCTTGAGGAGATGTCGAACCCCAGCTCCAGAATATAAACTTCGGCCTCCTCCTTGGCCTATATCGGGGTACTTATCAGAGTTCGGGGGTCAGGGTTCGGGGTTTAGGGTTTAGGGTGCAGGGTGCAGGGTGCAGGGTTTACGGTTTGGGGTTTAGGGTTTAGGGTTGAGGGTGTAGGGTGTAGGGTTTAGGGTTTAGGGTTTAGGGTTTAGGGTTTAGGGTTTAGGGTTTAGGGTTTAGGGTTTAGGGTTTAGGGTTTAGGGTTTAGGGTTTAGGGTCCTATTCATCAACACCAAAAAAACAAAGCCTCAAACCTGTGTTCCACGTGGGCCTCTGAATTATGGTCCCGTTGTTATTCAGAGAGGGGCGGCGGGGCTAGACCGGCTGACCATGGGGGAATCTTCCTTCAAGCGCCCTAAACCCCAGACCCTAAACCCTAAACCCTAAGCTTCAATCAGGGTTTGGCTTATTTGCGTCTTCAAGGTTTTGGGCCCGCTTTAGAGCCAGGGTTGAGGGGCTTAGGGTTTAGGGTTTAGGGTTTGGGTTCTTTGAAACCTCCCCCCAAAGAGGGTAAAATCTTCCCAACGACCCAAAGTAGGGTGTTGTGGGGGGGGAGGGGGGGGGAATGTAGGGTTTAGGGTTTAGGGCCAAAGGTGGATGGGGGGAGTACGGTGGAATACCCCTTTAGATTTCGCTTAAAGAGCCCCGTGAGAGGTTTGTTGCGGACGACCCGCTCACAGCCGCATGCCAAATGTTCCTGCCCCTCTCGCCAAGGCCACGCCTGGTCCCAGTCCATGCGCTGCTGCTGCTGCTGCTGAGCCCAAAAGCGGCGAAGCGCGGAAGCGCTTTGCACGCCATCCGCAATGTCCGGGTCCACTTCAGGGTCTTCTTCTTCAGGGTCTTCTTCGTCGCCACCTCATGCCAGGCTTCCCATTGTGCATCGGTCCAGCCGGCGTTCCACTGTCGCCACTCTTACGCAGTGCCAGGGGCTTTGGAGGGGTTAGGGTTTGCGTTGGTCTTGGGTTCAAGGGCTCCATGGTCATTCAGGGAGGATTTGGGGACCAGAAAAAAACACCAAATTTGATTAGGACCCATGGACATTTTAAACTTATTCTGAATCCCCCTAGTTTGGTTCGGGTCGAGGTGCTGTACTGGGAGGCTGATGGGACATATTTGAGCTGGTTATAGTTGAAACGCTACTTATATTTACTCCTAGCAGGCCTTCGATACGCTAGCACCGAGAATTCCAATTACAACTATAGCAAGTCACATGAGCCCCTACACCGTGGGCTTAGGGTTTTAAGGGGCCCAGGGTTTTGGGGTTTTGGGACTGAGCTGCTCAGGGGGTTAGGGTTTAGGCTTAGGGTTTAGGGTTTTGAGGTTTAGGGACTCAGCTGCCTTATGGGTTCGGCATTTAGGAGTTCAGGGCCCGCTGGCCCTCAGCACCCCCTCATGCAACGGAACAGGTTTTGGGGTTATTGGGGTTTTAGTAGGGGCTTAGGGGTACTTCAGCCCTAAACCCCAAACCCTAACCCTAAACCCTAAACCCAAGACCCTAAACCCTAAATCCCAGATCCCTGCGCGCCTGAGAGGCATAGGAGCGGATGCTTTCCTCGGAACTTTGGCGCTTCAAGGTTTTCGGGTTGCAGCGTGTAGGGTTGTCGGGTCTTCGGGTGAGGTTCAGGGTTTGTAGGGCTTGCGGGCTTAGGGTGTTCCTTTCAGAGCTTCGGGGGTTTAGCAAGGCACGCTCGGGCTTTAGGAATGTAGACTGCCTAGGGTCCGCAGCATTCTGGGCTCTTGGGGCGTCATCCAGCGGGGGAGTGCCAGAGCAGCCGACTAAGTTAAACCCTAAACCCTAAACCCTAAACCCTAAACCCTAAACCCTGAACCCTCAACATAGTTCAAGTCTTCGGGCCCAGGTCCCAAAACCCCTAAAAACCTGCTTGAAGAGGTTCAAGGTAGTTCATAATCCCATTAGAACTCTTTTTTTCAAACCTAAACCCTAAACCCTAAACCCTAAACCCTAAACCCTAAACCCTAAACCCTAAACCCTAAACCCTAAACCCTGAACCCTAAACCTGCTTATAACCCAATTTATAACCATGCCAGGGCACTTAAAGGGCTTATCAGTAGGTTATAAGTTCTGACATACTTGGGGCTAGAAGTACCATGAACCTGGTAAGTAGAGAACCCTGCACCCCAAACCCTAAACCCTAAACCCTAAATCCCCAAACCCTGTAGCCTCCGTAACCCTCCCATGCGCGCCCAGCTGCACATGTCTGGCGAGCCTGGGCCTGTTCTGCTGACACGGGGTTTAGGGTTTAGGGTTTAGGGTTTAGGGTTTGGGGTTTGGGGTTTGGGGTTTAGGGTTTAGGGTTTAGGGTTTAGGGTTCAGGGTTGAGGGTTCAGGGTTCAGGGTTCGGTCCCAAATACGGCATTCTCCCATGTATATGGACCCCTGGAGCCCCTCAACCCTAAACTCTAGTTCAACCTCTCCACTCTGCAATGAGGTTCGTGGGTCCAGCGATCCTGAAACAACATGGGCTCGGGTTCTGGCCCTCTTTTTGGCCATGATTGCTTGATGTGCTAAATTGCCTAAGCCCTGTACGCCTGAAGCCCTGCACCCTAAACCCTAAACCCTAAACCCTAAACCCTAAACCCTAAACCCTAAACCCTAAACCCTAAGCCGCAGAAGCCGTCAGGCTGGAACCCCAAGTTCGAAGATGCGTCTTTCACCTGACGATTTGCCGCAGATGATGCTCACCCAAAGCGCCCAAAGGGCTGTGGGGCTTCGGGCTTGTGGCTCCTAACAACAATAAACCCTAAACCCGAAACCATCAACTGTGGACCCTGACCCCTAAACCCTAAACCCTAAACCCTGACGCCCTCAGTCCTAACCCTAAACCCTAAACCCTAAACCCCAAACCCTAAACCCCTAAACCCCAAAAGTGACCCTCGCCTCGGCTTCTTCCCGATGCATGCCAGCCCAGTACCTCGAGGTGTGGGCGGCTTGCCCAGTTGGGAGTTGACGAAAAAAAGGGGACCCCTACTACAGACCCCCCCAATTCCCTTCTAATAAGGGCCCCGACATCTCCCGAACTTCGGAAACCCCCAGTCTAGACTTGAGGGTGTACTCAAAGGTTCATGGCTAGGCCAGAAGTCTCCGAAATAAGGTTTTAACCACGTTTCGTAACCCTACAACCTAAGCCCTAGCCTCTAACTCGATCGTTCGGCGAAGTTGCGACACGACTTGTAAAAAAGCGGGCTCGTGTGAGAAGAGACATGAAGCAAGTAAGGCAAGATGCGGTCAGTTCTCTACATTATGGCTCCCTGGTCGGGTACCCTAAATAAGAGGGGCAGCCGTTTCATAAGGAACCCAAAAGGGACCACGCTAAACCCAAAACCCAAAACCCAAAACCCTAAACCCTAAACCCTAAACCCTAAACCCTAAACCCTAAACCCTAGAGGTGACCTTGTTTGTTCCTCTCCGCCTCTCGTACGTCTAGATCGGCTCTTCAGTGCCCTGCGCAAAGTTTTCCAAAAAGGGTCTAGGGGTTGGGATGTTTCCCCCTTTGTACCAAAAGGGTTTAGGGTTTAGGGTTTAGGGCTTAGGGTTTAGGGTCTAGGGTCTAGGGTTTAGGGTTTAGGGCTTAGGGTTTAGGGCTTGGGGTTTAAAATCCCAAAAAAGCAAAACTCTAAACCCTTGGCCCCAAAGCTTCCACGAGTTCTAGACGCCACTAAACCCTACTTGCAGGTTCATGGGCAGTTATAGGTGGGGATATCTAACTAGGGCAGCCAACGTAAAGAGTGGCCATAACCTTGTTTCGGGGACTTCTAGCCCTACTTATAAGTACCCATGAACCTTAGCTTTGGAGTAGACCCTGGAAAAAAAGTAAATACTTTTTAGGTAATAAGTAGCTATAATAGGAACCCAGAACCAAAAAAAGGATTAAAGTATAGTACTCCAAAACCCAGGAACCTTCAAGTAGGTCGCGAGAGTCTGGATCCCCAAACCCTCAACCCTAGAGCTTTAAACCCCAAACTCTAACGACACCCCCACCACCACGCCAACCCCCCCCCCCCCACCCACCCGAAAAATTCTTGAGCCGGGCCCGCCCCCCACCCCCCACCCCAAACCCGAAACCCTAAACCCTGAAACCCTAACCCTAAACCCCAAACCCGAAACCCTAACCCCCCCCCCCCCACAAAGAAAAAATGCATCCGCGGGGCTGCAAGAGAAGCGCCAGCGCCGATGCCGCCAATGCGGCGCGCGCAGCGGCCTGGGTCGCGCTGCGGCTTGGGGTTCGGAGGTTTGGGGGTGTAGGGTTTAGGGTTTGGGGGTTTAGGGTTTAGGGTCTGGGGTTTGGGGTCTGGGGTTTGGGGTTTGGGGTTTAGGGTTTTGGGTTTGGGGTTTGGGGTTTAGGGTTTAAGGTTCAGGGTTCAGGGTTTGGGGTTTGGGGTTTGGAGTTTGGGGTTTGGGGTTACCCTAAAACACAGCTGACAGGCTGGGCACCCCACCTCATCCACAAAGTGCGTCGCCAGCGCCAGCACACCTGTGTACGCGCACAGGATGGACCGCGAAACTCTCAAGGTGACACAAAGTTGCCCTGAACCCTACACCCAGGATCCTAAGCCCTAACCCCGAAACCCTAAACCCTAGACCCTAAACCCTAAACCTTAATTAAACCCTAAGCCCTAAACCCTAAACCCTAAACCCAGCGAAGCCGACAGAGACTTTTTTTTCAGAAGTTGTACGGCTCCGCAGACATCTGCGGCTCAGCCGATTTGGGACAGAGCCGATCCTTGCTGAGCTAGGCACTCCGGCTTGTACATGGTTGTAAGGGCCGTATACAATAAGTGGGATCTTTGAAGTACGGTTTATACTCCTTGTATCCCCAAAAGCACACCAAACATATACACTCACCAATGTTAAAAATGAACCTTACAGACACTCACCAATAACAGGAATCTACAGCCTGTTCATATAAGTGCTCCAAGTCGTGTTCAGGGCCTGAGGGTGTAGGACTTCGCAACAAACCATGCTGTTCTTGCGGGCGAGGGCTCACAGTGGTAACGGGAGGCATAAGAATAGCCCTAAACCCTAAACCCTAAACTCAGTTGCCGACTCCCCCCCCCCTTCCCATGTTGGTCCAACTGTTCACCACTACTCCCAAACGATAGACTACATACCCTGTCTTCGAGGGTCTTGGGGAATGAGCTCCTTTCCTTACAAAAGCCTGAACATTAAACGCTGGAAACCCAAAGCCCCCAAGCCAAAAACACGAAAAAGCCCTAAAGAACCAACGAAAAAGTAAAGCCCCAGACCGTAAATCTGCCAAAGCCCGAGACTCTCCAAGGCAAGTTACATGCTCCCGCAACGTGGCCCCTTACCTTCTGTAAAGAGTTCTGACGTGTAGGGCCTTGGTTTTCTAAGGAAAATAGAGGGGAAATAAGCGTTACTTAAGGGCCCATATTAGGGACCATGTAACAGCCCTAGCCCTAAACCCGAACTAAACCCCCAAACACCCAAACCCTAAACCCTTGAAACCCTTCTGGCGCTCCTCTCATGAACCCATGCCATCGCCCACCAAACCTTAAAGTCCTCAACTCCCAAACCCGAACAACCCCAAAACCACGAGCCTTGAACCCAACAACAAAGCTGGGGTTTAGGGTTTAGGTTTAGGATTTAGGGTTTAGTGTTCAAGGTTCTGGGTTCAGGGCTTAGGGTTTAGGGTTTAGGGTCGCCCCACTCCGAAAACCCTAAGCCGCCCCTGAAAACCCTCCACTCCCCCAGCCCCAATGCCTTCGCCAACCAAAGCCCAGGAGGGTTGGACGCGAAGGCGCTCGCGCACGAAGCCCGGAATCTGGGCGTGGTGCCCTAAACCCTAAACCCTAAATCCGCTGTGGAGTTCCAGGAGTTTAGAGGGGGGGGGGGGGGTAGCCCTGAAAAACCCTATGAGGAGGGGGGTGGATGGGGGGGGTGAGGGGGGTGGAGCACTTGGAGGTTCATGCGACTTACAAACTCGTTGCAATTGGGCAAGGAAGTCAATTTATGTTTGGTTTTTAGGATTTAGTGTTTTGGGTTTAGGGTTTAGGGTTAGAGTTCAGAGTTTAGGGTTTAATTAGGGTCTGAGGGGCTTGGGGGCGAAGGCTCAAGATCTAACCCTGCACGCTCTACAGCGGTGTAAACTCAACCCCAATCCCTGAACCGCGATCCCACGACCCCACAAAACCCAACAACAAAAACCCACCCTAAACCCCGAAACCCTGAACCCTAAACCCTAAACCCTAAACCCTAAACCCTAAACCCCGAAACCCTAAACCCTAAACCCTAGACCACGAGCTCAGGGCCTGTGAGCTCTCCCCGGCGGTCAGCATCTCTGGTCGCAGGTCCATGTGCAAGCTGAAGCAGACCTCTGTTAAAACTTAATGTTTATGGTTTAGGGTTTAGGGTTTAGGGTTTTGGGTTTTGGTTTTAAGGTTTAGGGTTTAGGGTTTAGGGTTTAGGGTTTGGGGTTTGGGGTTTGGGTTTTGGGTTTTGGGTTTTGGTTTTAAGGTTTAGGGTTTAGGGTTTAGGGTTTAGGGTTTAGGGTTTAGGGTTTAGGGTTTAGGGTTTAGGGTTTAGGGTTTAGGAAACCCAAAGCCCATCTCAGCCGAGGCGGCATCCAGAGCAACCCAGTTGCAGGAGATCACCTCACTTGACCGCAGTGGGGCAGTGCTTGGTTTAGGGTTTAGGGTTTAGGGTTTAGGGTTTAGGGTTTAGGGTTTAGGGTTTAGGGTTTAGGGTTTAGGGTTTAGGGTTTAGGGTTTAGGGTTTATGGTTAGGGTTTAGGGTTTAGGGTTTAGGGTTTAGGGTTTAGGGTTTAGGGTTTAGGGTTTAGGGTTTAGGGTTTAGGGTTTAGGGTTTAGGGTTTAGGGTTCAGGGTTTTTCGGTTCAGCATCTCAAGTTCAAGCATTCACTAGTGAACTCTGTTCTCGAAAAGATAACAACCCACCCTTTGGATCCCATAACATTAGGAAAATATTTTGGTTTTTAACTTCAAGCCTTAAAACGATGACCTTATGCCCAATAAAACTGTGACCTTGTGCCCTATAACAAGATGACCTTGTGCCCAATAAAATAGGACCTTCGGGGTCGAAGATAATAATTTTACTGGGCACAAGGTCGTTTCGGACCGAACGACCTTGTGCCCAGTAAAAAGATGACCTGGTGCCCAAGAATTCCCCGACCTTGTGCCTAATAAGAATTGGACCTTGTGCCCAATAACTCCCCGACCTTGTGCCCAATAAAACTATGACCTTTGCCCAATAATATGACCAATAACTCCCCGACCTTGTGCCCAGTAAAAACAGGACCTTTGGGGTCGAACGTCATATTTTTACTGGGCACAAGCGCGATTTTGGAACGAACGACCTTGTGCCCAATAAAAATATGACCTTGTGCCCGATAACTCCTCAAGGAGAAAGTTAGATAGGTAAGAGAGAGGTTTAGGGTTTGGAGTTTGGCGTTTAGGGTTCAGGGTTCAGGGTTCAGGGTTCAGGGTTTAGGGTTTAGGGTTTAGGGTTTAGGGTTTAGGGTTTAGGGTTTAGATTAAGGATTCAGGATTAAGGATTAAGGATTAAGGGTTTAGGGTGTGAGACGGTTGGCTCCTTCTCTAGCCCAGCTCGCGCGGTTTAGGTGTCAATTGGGGTCCAGGGCTTTACAAACCCTAAAGCTCTTGCGGTTGTTCCTTGGGCCTTTAAGCTGGTACGCTTGGGTTTGGGGGACCCTTTTGAACACATCCTTCGCTTGTTCATTGTTGGGATAATATTAAAAATTTAAATCTATATTCCTTATTGGGTTTAAGTACCCTTAAAAATGTAAAATGTTTCCCAACTATGACAAAGTTCAGGTCGTACGAGGCTTGTTTTGGGAGTATATCAGGAGGAACCTGTAGGGGTACAACCTTAGGGGCACGAGTCTTAATCCCTTGGTAAAGACCATGACCCAAGCACCCAAAACACTACACCCTCCCCACGCCCCCAAATCCACAAAAAGCCTAGACCCTGAACCCTAAGCCCTAAACCTGCCCACCAAAAACCGAATAATCTTACAAGAATTAAAGCCCAGAAATCCAGAACCCTAAAGCCTAAAACCCACACCTAAACCCTCTAACCCGAAAACCCTGAACCCCAAAACACTCAAAACACCCTAAGCCCTAAAACCCATAACCCAAAACCCCAACAGTCGAGTCGAACCCCCCCCCCCCCAAAAAAAAAAAAGGAAAAGAATGAATGAACGAAAACACCAAAACGAAAATTAAGACAACCCAAAACAACGCAACCCACCCCAACCAGAAGAAGAAACAATCAAATTATATATATATATATATGGATCTATGTGTGTATATATATATAATTTGTAATCATAAGAACAATAATAAAATACAAGAACAAAAAAAGAAAGCCCAGCCTGCAAAGGGCGCCCCAGGGCCCGGGAGAAAGACTCGGAGGCCTCCGTCAGGTCGTGCTCGGGGTTGTTGTTGCCCTGAGAGGGGGAGGCCGGGGGAGGCCGGGGGGGGGGGGTTTAGGGTTTGGGGGGTTTGGGGTTTGGGGTTTGGGGTGGGGTTTGGGGTTTGGGGTTTGGGGGTTGGGGTTTGGGGTTTGGGGTTTGGGGTTTGGGGTTTGGGGTTTGGGGTTTGGGGTTTGGGGTTTGGGGTTTGGGGTTTGGGGTTTGGGGGGTAGGGCTTATCGTTTCATGCCAGCGCTGGGGGTTTAGGGTTTTAGGGCTGAGGGCTTCGGGTTTAGGGTTTAGGGTTAAGGTTGGCGCTGGGGTTTAGGGTGTTTCCCTAAGGGTCCATGTATCTATATAGTATATACTTCGGCCCTAAAGCTACCACATAGGATCTCCTTAAGGCCCAAGCATCTACTAAATAGGTACATGGACCCTTAGGGTTTGCAGTTGGGTTTCGTTTCTGATCTCTTGTCACTCATCATGGTACCCCGGAAACCCGAGATCAGGTCTAAACAAGCCCATGTAAGGCCTCATCCTAAACCCTGATAGGAATTAGGGTTTAGGGTTTAGGGTTTAGGTTTAGGGTTTAGGGTCTAGGGTTTAGGGTTTAGGGTTTAGGGTTTAGGGTTTAGGGTTTAGGGTTTAGGGTTTAGGGTTTAGGGTTTAACGGTTTAACCCTAAACCCCAAACCCTCATTGTGGGTTAGGCACGGTTCGTCGGTTGTAGGCTCCAGTCTTGGGGCCTGGGCCCTGAAGCCCACAACGCTTCACGGGTTTCGGGTTTAAGTATTAGGGTTTACGGTTTAGGGGTTTCCCTAACTTTCGAACAGCTACACTGGAGGACCCAGACACCAAAAACCTGGAGCCAGAAATTTTGCAGACCAAAGCCCCAGCCCTTAATAACCCGCTGAAAGTTCATGGGCCTTGCTACTAAACCCCAAAGGTTTAGGGTGTAGGGTTTAGGGTAGGTTGCAATTGAGGTTCTGTTCCTACTGCTGGCCTGATATAGCTTCCCAACAGTAAGGCTGGCTGATAGCCCCCAGCTACAACCCCCAAACCCCAAACCGTCGAAGCTCCAAGTAGGACCAGGACTCCTAAACGGGTTTAGGGTTTAGGGTTTAGGGTTTAGGGTTTAGGGTTTAGGGTTTAGGGTTTAGGGTTTAGGGTTTAGGGTTTCGAATTTAGGGTTTAGGGCTTGGGGTTTAGGGTTTAGGCTTGAGGGAGGATTTATGCCGCGGAATCCCTGTAGATCTCTAAGCCCGAAGCCTCAACCCTACACCCTGAACCGCACACACGGGCACCGGGGCCTGTTGCCACTGCACCACACATCGGCCTGAGACCGGTAAGGTTCTGGAGTCCTTTATGGGAGGGTTTAGGGTTTAGGGTGTAGGAAGGGCTTTGGGCTTAGGGCTTAGGGTTTCGGGTTTAGGGCTTAGGGTTTAGGGCTCAGGGTTTAGGGTTTAAGGGTTTAGGGTTTAGGCTTTAGGCTTTAGGGTTTAGGGTTAAGGCTTTAGTGCCGAACGGAAGCGCGCGTTGTGAGCGCGCAGTAGTCTGCAGACTTACCCGGCCCAAGACCGCCCACTTGCAACTCTCATGGAGTTGATGCCTTCTTTCTTTCAGAAGCAACATGTTGTACTCTTGAAGCTAGGTGATCTTGACGAAGCTGATATGAAACTCTTCACTGAAGCCACCTCTAAAGTGAGTGCGGTGGCGCGCGGGCTTGGCATTTAGGGTTCAGGGCTTAGCTTCATCTCTCCCAGAATAGGAACCCAAAGAAGTGATAAACCTTCAGCTGGTGGCTAAGTTAGCCTATTTCTCCTGGACCCTCAACCCTAACCCTAAACCCTAAGCCCTAAACCCTAAAACCTTAATAAACAGATTTAACTTCCTGTGATGTTCTGAAGGCCTGTCTGAGCCTCTCAGGTTGCTTGAAGTTACGCAGGGTTTAGGGTTTAGGGTTTAGGGTTTTTTAGGGTTTAGGGTTTAGGGTTTAGGGTTTAGGGTTTAGGGTCCGCCGACCCTGGCGGCGTGTTGGATGGGAAAAGGAGGTGAAGACCTCCCTCTTTCCCTCCTTACCCCCCCAAAACGGCGGCGGGGAGGGGGGGGGGGTAGGGGGGTACCCGGGCAGCTTTTCCATGGAGGGCCAGGCCACCCACCGCATAAACTCACGGACCATAGGCGCGCAGGACATAGGGGCCCTTGAAAAAACCCACCCAGCACCCCCCTACCCCCCCCCTACCCCCCCCCCCCCCTACGGTAAACACCGGATTTGCCCACCAAAACCCCTGGTTCACCCACCAAGATTCACCCACCAAAAAATCCCTGATTCAAGGCAGGGTCCGCTGTCGGGGAGGCAAGGGCGAGGGGATCGGAAGGGGGGGGGGGTGGGGGGTTGGGTTTTCCACACAAATCTGCAGTTTTCGTAGGGCGAGACAGAGCAGAGGCCGTCCAGGCCAGAGAAGACGGGGGGGGCACAGAGAAGGGCAGGGCAGGGCAGGGTGGATGGGTTGCGGGAAAGGAGAGCCGTAGAGCGGGGGGTAGGGAGAGTGAGTGGCGGGAGAGCAAAAGAAAAAAAAAAAAAAAAAAAAGGGGGCGGGGGTGAACCAGGGGTTTTGGTGGGTGATTCCCCTTTTTTTTTTTCTCTCCTGCCCCTCACTTTGCCCTCGAGGGCATGGAAGGGCAGGGGCAGGGGCAGGGAGGGGGGCGGGGAGGGGGTGGGCAGGGTAGGGGGGCAGGGTAGGGGGTCCATGCTTGCAGCTTGAGGAATGCGCAGGTCTGGGGCTTCACCTGATCAACGCAGCAGCCGCAAGAATAGCAGCTTCTGAGACGCTAGCTCGAAAGACTCAGCCCGCCTCGCCCGTGTAGAGGTCTTCGATCAGGCTCCGAAGCTTGCGCCCGCATGTGAAGCTTTCGTCAGATCTGACGTCTCGCTCCAGCTCCACTGCATCGACTGGAAATTCACCTTCGTAGTCAGCCGTCTCAGCAGTTCCGTGCGAGCGGACGTCTCGCTCCAACTCCACTGCATCGACCCCAAATTCAGCATCCTCGTCAACCGTCTCAGCAGTTCCACCGCGCTTGAATTGCGAGCCACGCATGCATCGTGGCAAGCGCTAAACCCCCACACTCAGGCGCAAGAGAAAATGCATCGCTTGAACGCTGGAGAGCTAGCGAAACTCACATTGAGCCGAGCGACTGCCTCCTTTTGGTTCGCATTGCGGCCGACGCCTAGCGTGTGTTTCAGGACTTAAGTTTCGGGTTTGTTGCGCAACCCAAAACCGCAACCCTAGAACCAAAGCCCGAAAGCCGAAACCCTAAGGTGCATGTTGCCCCATTCTACTTCCGCGGCCGGAGGCTGCGCGCGCACAGGTACTGGGTGTACGACGTGCGCATGCCCGATGTATTGCAGCCCTAACAGTACTGTAGAGACTTTACCGCCTAAACCCTGACACTGCCTGCGGGGCTTGCTCCTCCTCCTGCGGACCTGCAAACTTTCGCATTGTCGCGTACAATTGTCGTGCTGCATGATATGTCGTGATTCCTCAATGAAGGGATAATCGCAGCAAGTCCTCTACTGCCTTCTAGGTCAAGGCCGGGCATGTGTCTGGCGCTTGTCCCCTCACCCGCAGCCAAAAACCGAACCCCAAACCCTAAACCCGGAACCCCCTGCAACCCCACATAAAGGACCAAAAACACCTCTTTACGCCTTGAAAGCAAAAAACCGGCCTCTGGGCGTCGACTCCCAGGAGACTCCTGAGTGGTCGAGCTGCCGTGTTGAAAAGGAAAAGCCCGGCATTCAGAGTGAGCCCAGGAATTGGGGACACCGTTGCTGGTACGGTTGGGTACCTCTCTTACTCAGGTTTCGGGGCGGCAGGGTGTGGTGCCCATGATATAGACAGAACCAAAAACTCGCCCTGAGCTTGAACCTGTGCAAGCTGCCAAACCATCCCGGCGGGTACATTCGTTCACGTGAGTTCCCTAGTTCTGAGCGCTCCTCACTGCGCCGCGCCGGCACGACACGCCTGGGCGGCGGCTGCAGTACTGGGCGGCCTGGCCGCGGCTCGACCTGGAAATGCTTGCACCCAGCGACCCCCACCTCTCCCCAGAACACCTCTGCCAGTACCACATACCAAGAAAAACCAAGCTGCTAACAAAGGTCGTGGACGGGGTCTGCCCCCGCGTTGGCCAGCGTGGAAGCGCTGTCGCCACAACCATGTAAGCATGGCTGGTCGGCTCGGGCGCCTTGGTTGGTTTTGTGTTTTAGCAAGACGCCGTGTCCCCAGTTCAGGCTGAGGGCTGAGGCTTGGAGAATGAATGTGCTTCTTTCCCCCGGCGCCATGGTTAACGGCTGCGACTGCTAACAGACCTACCCCGCCTGGACGGCGAACAGGGAGACCGCCACTACGGCGAACCGGGAGCCTACACCGCCAGTACCGAGACACCGCCACTATGCGAACCCAGAATCTGGACCTCAACCGGGGGGCCCAAAAGCTACAGCGCCGGCACGGCAATCGCCACTACCGCGAACCGGGAACCTAGACCGCCAGTGCTGCGAGCCCGGGACGGACACCGCCAATAGTACCTACGCCTCGTACCGCCTACCGCCAAACCTGCATCCTAACCGCCACTACGGCGAACCCCCAGCCCCCGCCTAAACCACAAACCCGCACCGCACGGCCAACCCCGAAAGCGCACGGTGCCAGCCTATGCCAGCCTACACCGCCACTACGGCGAACAAGCTGCCATACACCGCCACGACGGCGAACCCAGAATGTGGAGCTCCGCTACGGGGGGCCCAAAAACTAGGATTTAGGGTTCAGGGTTTAGGGTTTAGGGTTTATAGGGGTTTGGGGTTTAGGGTTTAGGCTTAAACCCTCAACACTAAATTTAAGAGCCTCCGGCTCAAGCCGCCGACCCCGCCAGAGCATAGTTGAAAGGTCGGCTCAAAGGATGCTTTCCTCATCGCATGGTTCGAAGAGCATCGCAGCCTGCTCGGCAGAATCCCAAAAGTTGTGAAACGCTCGCGCCTCTGTGAAACGTGGGGGGGGGGGGGTAGGGGGGGGGGGTTGGGGGGGGGGGTGGGGGGTGGGGGGGGGGGGGGGGTGGGGGGGGGGTCGGGGGGGGGGGAGGGGTGGGGGGGTAGGGGGGGGGGGGGGGGGGGGGGGGGGGGGGGGGGGGGGGGGGGGGGAGGGGCTGCGACCCCCTATGCCCTGTGCGAAACCGCCTATGGTTTACGTGGTGTGGGTGGCCTACGGAAAAGCTGCCGGGGTACCCCCCCCTACCGTAAGAGGGAAAAAGGGAGGTTTTCACCTCCAGAAACCTATCCAACACGCCGCCAGGGTCGGCGGACGCTAAACCTTAAACCCTGAACACCAAACCCCAAACCCTAAACCCTTAACCCTAAACTTTAAGGCTTTGGTTTTGAGAGTTTGGGGGTCGCCATACTGGCGGTCTTGGTGCGCGGTTCCCCGTAGTGGCGACTGCAGTAACGACGGTGTAAACCCTAAGGGCAGTGTGGGCAAGGGGGGCAGGGAAGGGTGGGGAGGGTGTGGAGGATGGGCCCTGCCCTGATTCAGGGTGGGGCTTGTGGGGCTCCTGTAGGGGAGTGGAAGGGTCGGAAAGGGTAGGAGGGTAGGGCAGCGACCCCCGAACCCTTTTGGTGGGTCCTTCTCGATGGCCCTATCTTGGTGGGTGAACTCGGGGTTTTTGGTGGGGGTTTTGGTGGGTGAACCAGGGGTTTTGGTGGGCGAACCAGGGGTTTTGGTGGGTGAACCAGGGGTTTTGGTGTGGTGAACGGTCCTGTTTTGGTGGGTGAACCCGGTGTTTTGGTGGGCGAATCTTGGTGGGCGAATCTTGGTGGGTGAACCAAGGGTTGGTGGGTGAACCAGGTGTTTTCGCCCCCCCCCCCCCTACCCCCCTACCCCCCTCCCCTCCTCCTGGTGGCTGGGCTTGGCCTGTTCAACAATTGATGGGGCTGCCCTGCCCTTCAACCAGCTTTTCAACTATGCTCCATTTAGGGTTTAGGGTTTAGGGTTTAGGGTTTAGGGTTTAGGGTTTAGGGTTTAGGGTTTAGGGTTTAGGGTTTAGGGTTTAGGGTTTAGGGTTTAGGGTTTAGGTTAGGGTTTAGGGTTTAGGGTTTAGGGTTTAGGGTTTAGGGTTTAGGGTTTAGGGTTTAGGGTTTAGGGTTTAGGGTTTAGGGTTTAGGGTTTAGGCTGAAGGCTAGGGCTCTCAAGTTCTCGCCGATTGCCTGCAAAACGATGTGAAGTAGGTTCTGTGCTTATCAAGACTCAAGACCATATCCCAGTTGGTCCACCCCGTCTTTGCCTCTACAACTACTTTCCCAAAGTGAGTGTTGCTGTAGTCGGTCTTGGCGCTATCCTTTGTTCCTTGTATACTGGCAGTTCATTCCCTATGCGTTTCTGCATCAACAATGAACACCCGTCAACCTATTGCCGAAACCTTTTATTGTTTGACAGACCAAACCCTAAACCCTAAACCCCAAACCCCAAGCCCTAAACCCCAAACCCTGAACCCCAAGCCCTAAACCCCAAACCCTAAACCCCAAACCCTTACGTACTTAGTTCCCTAAACCCTAAACCGCCTTCGGTCCACCTTGCGCACACCCCAAACCCTAAACCCTGAACCCTGAACCCTAAACCCTATACCCTAAACCCTAAACCCAAAACCCTAAACCCTAAACCCTAAACCCTAACCCGGAGCCTTCCAGGTAGGGCCACTGCATGGCAGCGACGAGTCGGGGGCACCGCTCGGCGATCTCAAGGTGGAGGAACCTTCTCAAGGGACTAAGGGTTTAGGGTTTAGGGTTTTAGGGTTTAGGGTTTAGGGTTTAGGGCTTGAGGCTCAGGGTTTAGGGTTTAGGGTTTAGGGTTTAGGGTTTAGGGTTTAGGGTTTAGGGTTTAGGGCATAGGGCTTAGGGCTTAGGGTTTAGGGTTTAGAGGATTCAGTACGTGGATTCAAGGGCAACTTCTCACAAGCATACCTCAACTTAGAGCGGCCATGAGCTTGCTTATGACCTACTGAGCCGTTGAGTAAGGTTAGGGTTTGGGGTTTAGGGTTTAGGGTTTAGGGTTTAGGGTTTAGGGTTTAGGGTTTAGGGTTTAGGGTTTAGGGTTTAGGGTTTAGGGTGTAGGGTTTAGGGCTTAGGGTCTAGGGTTTAGGGTTTAGGGTCTAGGGTCTTGGGTCTAGGGTTTACGGTTTAGGGTTGAGGGTTTAGGGTTTAGTGTTTAGGGTTTGGGGTTTAGGGTTTAGGGTTTGGGGTTTAGGGGTGTCTTAAGGGTTTAGGGCCTTGGGGTTTAGGGTTTAGGGCTTAACCACCGCGAGCTCGAAACTAGGCCCGAATAGACATAAAGCCCGTCGACTGCACCCTGTCCAGACTCACCTGTTAAGGGCCTAGGGTTAGGGTTTAGGGTTTAGGGTTTAGGGTTTAGGGTTGAGGGTTTAGGGTTTAGGGTTTAGGGTTTAGGGTTTAGGGTTTAGGGCTTAGGGCTTAGGGCTTAGGGCTTAGGGCTTAGGGCTTAGGGCTTAGGGTTCAGGAATTCTGGTTTCGGGTTTCGGGTTTCAGTTTTCGGGTTTCGGGTTTAATTGGGGTGCAAGGATGCCATCTTCCTTGTCATACAGCGGCCCCTCTCATTTAGGGTACCGAACACGGACCATAGTTTAGAGAACTGACCATAGGGATTCAGGTTGGGATCCAAGGTCTAGAACCCGACACCCGAACCCTAAACCCTAAACCCTCAAAGGTATATCCAAAGAGGCCCTAGCTCAACCATCCACCCTAAAATCTGAAACCCTAAACCCTAAACCCTAAACCCTAAACCCTGAACCCTAAACCCTAAATCCTAAACAAAACACGCGCCATGGGACTCTACCGGTGTGGAGGACCCCAGCGCGGCGTCCAGCAACCTGGGATATAGGATTTGGAATTTAAGGTTAAGGGTTAAGGGTTAAGGGTTTAGGGTTTAGGGTTTAGGGTTTAGGGTTTAGGGTTTAGGGTTTAGGGTTTAGGGTTTAGGGTTTAGGGTACAGTAACGTTTAGGGCTACCTCCCCCCAACCCATAATATGACCCAAGTCGCCAAGCATAAAAACCCTTAAACCCTAAACACGAAACCCTAAACCCTAAACCCTAAATCGACAACAGGAAACCCTGGCACGTACCCCCAATTCTACTTGGAGGTTCTAGGGTTTAGGCTTGGGGTTTAGGATTTAGGGTTTAGGGATTAGGCTACTGGCAGGTTCATGGTACTTATTCACCCAATTATGATTGTACTTTTTGCCCAATCATAACCAGATTCGACCACGAGATTGGCTTGTAAGTGGATTACAAGTACAGATATATTTGGGTAATAAGTACCGCGAATCTCCAGGTAACAGGGTTGAGAATGCTCGGAGACCCTAATTCAACCCTAACCTAAACCCTAAACCCCAAAACCCCAAACCCTAAACCCTAAACCCTACCTGACTCTCCTCTCAACGCCTCATGCATGTCAAGGCGAGGAGCACTAAGGGTCTGAGGGGTACTGAAGCAAAGCAAGGGTGAATTTAGGGTTTAGGGTTTGGGGTTTAGGGTTCAGAGTTTAGGGTGCAGAGTTTAGGGTGCAGGGTTCAGGTTAAGGATCTGCGCACGGAAATACAAGCCGTTACAACATAAAGGACCTGAAATTCAGGCGTGCGCACGACGACGCCCTCCCGAAAAGTCGGGGCAACCTACATAAGGCCAGCTTTCGGAACGATTAGTAAGATAAGAACTTAACCTTGGCTGCTCTTAGCAGGGTAGCTATAAATGTAGTTTTTAGCAGCCTTCTTAGGAAACCCAATAAACCCAAAAAGGCTAAAGATGTAAAGTTACAGTAAAGCACCACAAACCAGCTTGTAATTCCCACGAACCTTCAAGTATGCTCACAAAAAGGCAATCGTGAGTTCAAACTACGGGACGCAGAAAATTATCTTCAGGGCATTGAAATGCCTCCCTACGCCCAGTCCGTGGACTTGTCACTAAAAATGAATGAAATGGACTTGTCACTAAAAATGAATGAGCCTGCCTTCACAGCACGTGGCTAGACGACTTCTTCACCAAAACATATCTCCTTATCTCCTTTCATGAAGGGTGGCGGGGGAGAAATTACCCTAAACCTAACTCAATTCAAGGACACGAGGGTTTAGGGTTTACGGTGTGTTTAGGGTTGAGGGTTGAGGACCTACACCGTAAACCCTAAATCCTAAACCCTATATCCTAAACCCTAAACTTCAATCCTGGCTTCAAGGTGCTCATACTGGTAGGGTTTAGAACCCTAAGAGATGAGATTTGCCTTCCCAAGCGTTCCCGGCAAGAGCTGGGACGGGGTTCAGGGTTTAGGGTCTTGAGGCGAGTGTGTCTTGGGGCCCGTATAGCCAAAACCCGAAACCCTAATTGAACCCTAAACCCTAAACCCTAAACCTAAACCCTAAACCCCAAACCCTAAACCCCAAACCCGTTTTAAGGCCTTCCACCCCTAACGGCCAAAGGCAACCAGGCTACCAGAGGCTGCGGCAGGCCCAGACAGCCGTGGCCTCCAAGCAACGCTTTTTCAGGGTTTAGTTTTGTTAGGGTTTTAAGGGTGTAGAGGGCTTTTAGGGTTTTAAGGGTCTTAAGGGTTTTTAGGGTTTCTAGGGTTTTGAGGGGTTTTAGGGTTTTTAGAGTCTTTCGGGTGTGTGGTTCTTAGGGTCTTTAGGGCTTTTGGGGCTTTTGGGGGTCTTAGGGCTTTTGGGGTTTCTTAGGGTTTGTAGGGTTCAGAATTTAGGGTTCCTAAACCGGGCCTGAACCCTCCTTATATACAAGTACGCATAAACCTTCAAGTGTCAGGTTCCTGCTTGAACGTCCAGGATTCGGGATCATGCCTGCGGGTTTGCCGCGGCCCTGTAGAAACTTAAACTTCTTTCAAGTTTCTTTGGGTTCAATGCGACATCTTTAAGAATGTGTTGCAAAACAAGCCTCAGTAAACCTAAACCCTAAACCCTAAAGCCTAAACCCTAAACCCTAAACCCGAAGCTGCCCGAGACCTTGAACCCCAAGCTCTTAGGAGCGAGAGGCTTGAGGCCCCACACCTCCAACCCTGCTTGAAAGCTCATGAGGGCTTACTAACCTTTTTAGCGTTTAGGGTTTAGGCTTGAGGGTTCAGGGTTCAGGGTTTAGGGTTTAGGGTTTAGGGTTCAGGCTTGACGGTTCAGGGTTTAGGGCCTAGGGTTTAGGGAAGCTCAAACCCTGAACCATTCCTAAGCTTGGAACAACTTAGGGTTTAGGGTTTAGGGTTTAGGGTTTGGGGTTTAGGGTTTAGGGTTGAGGGTTTAGGGTTTAGGGTTTAGGGTTTGAGGTTTAGGGTTTAGGGTTTAGGGTTTAGGGTTTAGGGTTTAGGGTTTAGGGTTTAGGGTTTAGGGTTTAGGGTTTAGGGTTTAGGGTTTAGGGTTTAGGGTTTGAAGGTTGGCCGACCTTTTCTCTGCGCATTCCAGCCCTTGGCTGTGCGATAACACAAGAAATAAGGGGTACCCTAAACCCTAAACCCTAAACCCTAAGCCCTAAACCCTAAACCCTAAACCCTAAACCCTAAACCCCAGACCCCTGATGTACTTAGTTGCTGAGTTCATACGCCCCCCACAAAGTGCAGACTTTCAGTTCCATGGGGAATAAAGAATCCCGAAAAGTGTAAAGTGTGCTCACTCAACTACTCAGCTTGCTATAACCCTAAACCCTAAACCCTAAACCCTAAACCCTAAACGCCCTAAACCCTACAACATTTTTGGGTGTTCCTAGTCTTTATTATAGGATCCCCCAGACTACAAAAACCCTTCGTATAGGAACCCAACAAAAGGGTACCCCCTGTGGTGCTCGGAACGGCGGGCGCTTCTCTCTTCAGGTAGGCAGGTTCAGGTTCAACTCAAACTCTGGCCCCCTTGGGGGGCTTTGGGCTTTGGGCTTAGGGCTTAGGGCTTAGGGCTTAGGGTTAGGGCTTAGGGGTTTAGGGCTTTAGGGCTTAGGGCTGTTTTTGGGGGGGCTTTAGGGTTTGGGGTTTGGGGTTGGGGCCTTGGTGGGTCCCTTCCTTGGGGCTTGCGGGGTTGAAGCTTGGAAGGGCTTAAAGGGTTTTGGGATTAGGGTTTAGGGTTTAGGGTTTAGGGTTTAAGGTTTAGGGTTTAGGGTTTAGGGTTTAGGGTTTAGGGTTTAGGGTTTAGGGTTTAGGGTTTAGGGTTAGGGTTTAGGGTTTAGGGTTTAGGTTTACCTGCTTTCAGGGCTGTAGTTTGAAGGGTTTCAGGTTAAGGGCTTTCAGGGTTTTAAATCCCCTTTTGCACGTATAGTACGACCACCGCCCACGGTGCAAAACCATGGCTTCTCCGACTCATAATGTTGGCCTGCTTGTCCTAAACCCCAAAACCAAGAAAGCTTACACTACGAGCATCTGACCCTAAACCCTAAACCCTAAACCCGAAACCCTAAACCCTAAACCCTAATGCGCCCGCCATCCCTCTCACACACCCCACGCACACTGACCTGCCTCAGCTAGTCGAGATGCCGGGGTGCGCCATTAAAGATCAATAAGACATCGGATCCCAAGAGAGAAGCTTGGCGTGTGTACTTAAGGGGGTTTAGGGTTTAGGGTTTAGGGTTTAGGGTTTAGGGTTTAGGGTTTAGGGTTTAGGGTTTAGGGTTTAGGGTTTAGGGGTTAGGGTTTAGGGTTTAGGGTTTAGGGTTTAGGGTTTAGGGTTTAGGGTTTAGGGAGTCCAAGACATTCTCTGTCCTGACGCTGCGAAACCGCCTTCTCCAGATTGTTTAGACCCAAGACCCAAGAGTAACCTACAAGCCCTAAAACCCTAAACCCTAACACTCTAAAACCCTATACAACCCGATTAAACCCTATTCAACCCTATTTAACCCTACTAAACCCTAAAACCCTATGAAACCCCATAAAGCCCTGTAACACCCTGTAAAACCCTTAAACCCTAATACCCTATGAAAACCCTAAAACCTACAAACCCCAAAATCCTAAACTTGGTGTACAGCGGCTCAAAGGGTACCTGATCCACAAACTGCTATTTGCTTAAGAACCCCCCCAAAAAAAAAATAGCATGTAGAGTAATAGCAAGGAAGAATATTTCCGACCCTAAACCCCAAACCTTCAACCCTAAACCCTAAAAGCAGATCGTAGTAAAACAGGGACATGAAGGGCCTACTCTGGGTCCTTACGGCTTCGGATGGCATTCGGGGGTTCTAGCTGGGTTTAGGAGGTTTCGGGTTTAGGGTATAGGGTATACCTAAACCCTAAACCCTAAACCCTAAACCCTAAACTATAGGGTATAGGGTTTAGGGGATCACGTAGCAACGGTGACCGCCCAATGGTAGCCATTGGTGGCCCCACGTTGCCAAAATACCCTTCTCATACTTGGGCAGGCTGCAAAACTCCATACTAAGATGCTGGAAGACCCGAGCCAGAACGCCGCAATCGACTGGCAAGGTCATTCCGGCATTCAACCCGAAAACCCTGAACCCAAGCTAGTAAACCCCGCCGCCACCCCTCTCACCTACTTTGGCCCAGAACTCTACCTAACAAGAAAGTGGGGTTGTATACTTGCCATTCTCAGATTGTCGGCGTGCTTGGCTCACCCCTAAACCCTTGAGAAGCAATTGGGCTCACCCGAACATCCCGAAACCCAAGTGCTGAACTTTCCAGGATGGGTTTAGAATTGAGGGTTTAGGGCTTAGGACTTCAGGGTTTACGGTTTGGGGCTTACGGCTTCGTGTTTCGGGTCTCTCCCCTCAGCTTGTCAGTCGATGAAAATGGCAGGTGTGGCATTCACGTCTCTGACGCGTTGTCTGCACTCCCTGCCTCCCCTGTCACGACTTCCGAACTGATGCATCTGGTACAGACATGAGCCGAAGTGGAGAGATTGCATGCGGAATCTGCTTTTGCTATTCTAATATCAATCAAACAAACAAAAAAATCATTGAACAAAAAAAGAAGCCAGTTGTTCATCAAGAAATGGATCCAGAATTACATTCATTATTACATGCATTAGTGTGGAGTGGCTATTGCAGTTTGTGGTGATGGTTTTGGAATGATTCGTGTAAGGTAGTGGGCTAGGGTTCAGGGCTTAGGGCTTAGGGTTTAGGGGTTTAGGGGTTTAGGGTTTAGGGTTTAGGGGTTTAGGGGTTTAGGGGTTTAGGGATTTCGGGGTTTAGGGGTTTACGGGTTTAGGGGTTTAGGGGTTGAGGGGTTTAGGGGTTTAGGGGTTTAGGGGTTTCGGGTTTCGGGTTTAGGGTTTAGGGTTTGGGGTTTAGGGTTTAGGGTTTAGGGTTTCGGGTTTAGGGTTTAGGGTCTAGGGTCTAGGGTCTAGGGTCTAGGGTCTAGGGTCTAGGGTCTAGGGTCTAGGGTTTAGGGTTTAGGGTTTAGGGTTTAGGGTTTAGGGTTTAGGGTTTAGGGTTTCCGAGCTGTCTACCCCTAAGTTTGAACTCTCAACCCTGAACCCTTCTTGCAGGCGGAGCAGAGGAGCTCTCAAGACGGATACCCCAGGCTGCCCAGCAAACGACGACTAGACACCTTCTTTCCCAAATCAGGAAAACCTTACTTAAAGGATCAGGGGGCTTCGTAATGTGGGGCTATAAATAAGAAACTGTTAATCACTTACAAGCTCAATTAAAGTACTTACAATCCTCCTTACTGAGTGCCCCGATCCTCCAGGCATGAATAACCCCCTAAAACCCTAAACCCTAAACGCCATTAAATCCTATAAACCTCAAGAATCCAGACCCTGCACCCTGAGCCTTGTGTGTGCTTAAAGCACTACAGAGCTCATCAGCCAGTACAAGCGCATTCATATTGGTCATAAAACTCCAAGGACTGTCATAATTGGGAGAAAAGAGCACCATGGACTTCTGTTAGGGTACTTACATGGCCCCTTAGTATGGGCCCAGAAAACGGGACCCCTTAGAACCCCCAAGGGCCCATACTTCAGAACCCTTTCAAGGAGGTCTAGGACCCCACATTGAGGGGCCATATAGCTACCCTTCTATACTCCCCTTAGAACCTCAATAACAATTAATATTGTTTATATTCCTCTTGGGCTTTACATGAACAAAAACAGAAAAAAACTCCCAAGGGGGATGTAGCCTTAGGCCGCTACGCACTGGGCATCCTAGTCCTTCTGAATGAGCATCATGATGGGCACTGGCGGCATGGAGCAGTCGGAGTTCAGCGTTCTGAGGCTTCATAGGGTTTCGCGTGTTAGGGTTTAGGGTAAAATTCTCCCCCCCTTATACTAACAGTCCTTAATAGGGGTTGTAAAGGGGGGGGGGGGCGGGGGGGGGTGGTACTATGACCTCCATTAAGGAATGTTAGTATAAGGCGGGACATCCCAAGTTACGAGGGTTCAAATGGTGAGTTCTCTACATTAGGGCCCCTGTTTTTGGGTTTAGGGTTTAGGGTTTGGGGTTTAGGGTTTCGGGTTTCGGGTTTAGGGTTTATATAGGGTTTCGGGTTTCGGGTTTAGGGTTTAAGGTTTAGGGTTTAGGGTTTAGGGTTTAGGGTTTACCCTCAACACTCGGGGCCGCCTTAGAATAAGGACCCCAACAAGGGACCGGAAATTAGAGATATCACCAAATTCCTCGAGGCAACGAAGTGACAAAATACCCCTAGAAATGATCCTGTTAAACGCCAAAAAAGGGGAAACGCAAAGTATCCCAAGGGCCTACCAGGGGCTTGGGGTTTAGGGTTTAGGGCTTAGGGTTTAGGGTTTAGGGTTTAGGGTTTAGGGTTTAGGGTTTAGGGTTCGTCAAGGTCCTGCTCCGACGGCTGGCATTCCTGAGTGCACTGCAACTTCAGGCCTGCCAGCTTGTACGTCTTCACATGGCAGCCTGTCCCTTTTGCGCCTCTAGGGTTTAGGGTTTAGGGTTTAGGGTTTAGGATTCAGGGTTTAGGGTTTAGGGTTTTGGGTTTAGGGTTTAGGGCAAAGACCCAGACAGCCGCAAGGGTGAGGGTTTTAAGGCTGCTCTTGGGCTATCGCTAGTTTGTTGTCGGTTTCTTTGCTTAACGGAACTATTTCTACCATATCAGGGCAACACAGGGATTATTGTGCTTTGCCTTTGGGGGTTCTTAAGCAAATAGTAGTTTGCCAGTTTGCTGAGTTGTTAATTAACCTGTTGCTCGTTTAGTTGGCTGGTCATTAGTTGATCTTTCGCTGTTGGTTGTTTGTTGTTCGTCGGTGGTTCGTTGGTTGTTTGTTGGCGGTTGTTCCGCTGTTCGCTCGCAATTCGATCGTGATTCGTTTGATGCTCCTGTTGCTGACTTGGTGGATTTGTTGTTGGTTTTTGTACTTGGCTTGTGTTGTTCGTGCGTTCTTTGTGTGCTGGCCGTTTGCTATTCTTGGTTGTTCCGTTCTTGATGGCTATTGGATTGAGGTTCGTCGTTGGTCTGGTGTTGGCTTGTTGTTGCTTTGAGTTTATTTGTTTCGCGTGTCTTTGTTAACCCTCATCCCGCAACTCTAAACCCTAAACCCTAAACCCTAAACCCTAAACCCTAAATCCTAAACTTTGCTTCTTTATTGCTTGTTCGGCTGCTGTCCGGTTGTTGTTCGATTGAGGTTCCCCCCTTAAATAGCCTTCTATCCAGCAGCTTTACTTATGGGGAGTAGTATAGAGTAGGGTTGTAATTCGGGCAACTCATTTGAGGCTATTCGGGATTATGACTGGGGTTTATAACCAGAACCAGTCCAAACCCTAAAAACCTTCAAGTACGTACCTTCGCAAAAAGGCGCCAATGAAGCGGACGCTGAAGTTCATGTAACTAACCCAGCTGCGCTTGCTCCCGTCATAGCGGTTTAGGGTTTAGGGTTTAGGGTTTAGGGTTTAGGGTTTAGGGTTTAGGGTTTAGGGTTTAGGGTTTAGGGTTTAGGGTTTAGGGTTTAGGGTTTAGGGTTTAGGGTTTAGGGTTTAGGATTAGGGTTAGGGTTTAGGGTTTAGGGTTTAAGGTCAGGGTTTAGGGTTTAGGGTTTGGAGTTTAGGGTGCTTTCTGCGCTGAGCAGGGTGTGCCCAGAGTCTGCAAAGAGGGTTTCCCAAAGTATGTGTATCAAGTCGGACTCGTAAAGGTTTAGGGTCCGGGGTTTAAGGGGTAAGAGTCGGTTGACTTAGATACCAGCGCAAAAACGCTACAAACTTGTTATTCAACCTCTTCGCCTTGGGAAGGTCCCTAAACCCTAAACCCTAAACCCTAAACCCTACACCCTACACCCTACACCCTAAACCCTAAACCCTAAACCCTAAACCCTAAACCCTAAACCCTAAACCCTAAACCCTAAACCCTAAACCCTAAACCTCAGCTTACAGGTTCAGGGGCTCTACTTGGAGGTTCATGGCACTTACTATCCAAATAGTAGCTGAACTCACAACCCGCCCACGTGTAGCCATAATACTATTACTATTACTATTACTATTCCTATTCCTATTCCTATTACTATTACTATTACTATTACTATTAGGATAATTCAGGGGCGCTTTTTAAGTGGACTATAAGTACAGGTAGAGCTGGCTTTTTATGTACCACGAACCTCCAAGTAATTAGGGGCATTAGGGCGTGGGGATGGGGGGAGGGGAGGGGGGTTAGGGGGTTTATTCTTTGAGGGCTGAGACCTTAACCTCGAAGTCACGAGAACGAGGAGCAGTGGGCCGCAGCTGGGCTCTGATTGTTTTCACACCCCCGAGTTCATCTTGCGCTGACGCTACAGGTGCAGGCCAACACGATGCGCGGCAAAGTCCTGAGATTGCGACGCGGCCATCCGAGATCATCGAAGGGGCGAACAGCCCCGCAGCCTGCAGCCCTAAACCCGTAAAACCTAAACCCAGAAACTCCAGGGACTTTAGGGCAGTTTAGACCTAAACCCTAAACCCTAAACCCTAAACCCTAAACCCTAAACCCTCAAACCTAAGTAGCAACGATGACCGGGGCCCGGAAGGCCGCTACACTCCAGGCAAAGACCCGCGCAAACGACTGACAAGCTCTATTTATCGGTTCTACCTTGGAGGGGTTCGTGTAGGGTTTAGGGTTTAAGGTTTAGGGTTAAAGGTTTAGGGCTTAGGGCTTAGGGCTTAGGGCTTAGGGCTTAGGGCTTAGGGCTTAGGGCTTAGGGCTTAGGGCTTAGGGTTGAGGGCTTAGGGCTTCGGGCTTCGGGGTACCACCTTAGGGGTACGAGGCTTTATCCCTTGACTGTACCAGACACGGAACCCTAAACCCTGAGTGTAGGTGTTTAGGGTTTAGGGTTTAGGGTTCTGAGGGTTCTGAGGGTTCTGAGGATTCTGACGGTTCTGAGGGTTCTGAGGGTTCTGAAGGTTCTGAGGGTTCAGAGGGTTCAGAGGGTTCAGAGGGTTCAGAGGGTTCAGAGGGTTCAGAGGGTTCAGAGGGTTCCGAGGTTCAGGGTTTAGTGTTTTGGGTTCTGAGCGTTTCGGGTTCTGAGGATTTAGGGTTCTGAGGGTTGAGGGTTCTGAGGGTTCTGAGGGTTCTGAGGGTTCTGAGGGTTGAGGGTTGAGGGTTTAGAGTTTAGGGTTTAGGGTTTAGGGTTTAGTTCGGGTTTCCCTCTGCTTGTCAGCTGTGCCGGCTGCAGTCTAAGATGCAGCATCCGCGTATGGCGAACTGAGGGAGGGGGGGAGAGATGGGGAGGGTTTAGGGTTTAGGGTTTTGGGGTTTAGGGTTTAGGGTTTAGGGATTCAGGGTCTAGGGTTTAGGGTTTAGGGTTTAGGGTTCAGGCTTCCAGGTTTAAGGACTTTGCTTCTTAACTACAGAGGATAAGGCGTGGTGCCGGCATGTGCAGCGTTCCACGGAAACGCGAGCTCTCGGAGATTCTCACGAAACACGGAAACGTAGCATGAAACGTTGGAACGCGGAGCACGTTCCACAGCGTGATCTACCTCCCAGCACCGCCCGAGAGACAATCTGGCAAAGCAACTGATGAGACTACCGTTTGCCCAAGATTTGCATTCTGGAAACCCCTAAACCCCAAACCCTAAACCCTGAACCCTAATCCCAAACCCCAACACCCTAAGCCCTAAAACCCAAGCCCTAACGTTCTCCTCTTAGATCTTCAGATCAAGCGTATGAGAGTTGTTCGGGCCTATACTTTGGGATGTTCCCCCTTATAGGGTTTAGGGTTTAGGGTATGTTCCCCCGTATACTAACAGTCTGTATCTTGGATCATAGTAGGGGGTACCATAATCTAAAGACTGTTAGTATAAGGGGAAACATCCCAATCTATTCTAGCAACTATCCTGCTTGACTTCTACCAAAAGGGTCCCCTAAACCCGAATCCTAAAACTCTAAGCCTAAATCCTAAGCCCTAAACCCTAAACCCTAAACCCGAAACCCTAAACCCTAAACGCCATCACGTAGATCAACGCCCTCATGCCGCATGCCCCCTCGAAGCGGTGCCATCAAGTGGACCCCGAACTTCATGTCCCTAACCCAGCTGCGCTTGCCCCCCATCATCTGCTTTAAAGGTTTAGGGTTTAGGGTTTAGCTTTAGGGTTTAGGGTTTAGGGTTTAGGGTTTAGGGTTTAAGGTTTAGGGTTTAGGGTTTAGGGTTTAGGGTTTAGGGTTTAGGGTTTAGGGTTTAGGGTTTAGGGTTTAGGGTTTAGGGTTTAGGGTTTAGAGCACACATCCCAAAGCCCACAGATGAGCCGCACACCCGGAGAGACCGAAATCCCAAAATAATGTAGTCGCCCCAAATAACCCAAATCACTGACACCTGAAGGTTTAGGGTTTAGGGTTTAGGGTTTAGGGTTTAGGGTTTAGGGTTTAGGGTTTAGGGTTTAGGGTTTAGGGTTTAGGGTTTAGGGTTTAGGGTTTAGGGTTTAGGGTTTCGGGTTTAGGCGTGGTGGGTGGAAAGAGAGACGGACGTCCGAAACCTTCAGTGCAAAAGAGTTCCGTCATGCACATGGAGCTCTACTATATTATCCCCACAGAGCACCTGTAAGAAGCTGAAGTTCTTAAGCGTATCCTTAATATGATTGTATAAGTACTGACATTACTGTCTGGTAGTAAAATATGAAGAATAATTGAAGACAGATAATGCACTTACACAGTAAATGGCTGTAATTATGTTCCATAATTACCATTTACCTCAAGGCAAGGCTAGAAAGTCGGCTGTTCACTTCCCGTACGGGCATCTTACGCTCCTGCATTTTTCAAAGTTCCCTGGATGGCTTAGGGGTCTTACCCCATCTTGGGGTACTCCAAACAAAGAAACGCACTGTTTTGGAATATTTTGTGGCTTCGGACCTTACAAATCGGAGTAGTTTTTTGGTCCCCAAGCCTTCGAGGGTCCATTTTTCTAAGTCCCCCGTGGGGTTGGGGCTCGGCATGCATTGGTAGGGGATGGCAGAGGGACCTGGGATCTAGGCGCCTGGGCCTAGGGGTCTGGGGCCTAGGCACCTTGGGGCTTCGGGTAGGGGCCTGGGCCTAGCACCTGAAACCTAGGGGGAGTGATTTTTGGCTCCGTCTCAGGCGGGTTTAGGGGGGTCCCAGGCATGCCCTAAACCCTAAGCCCGAAACCCGGGTCAGGCCCAGAAAACAGGAGAACGCACTTCTTGAGCACCTACCCCGCCTGGACCCCTTGGGGTACTCCTTCTCTAGGCCCTGAGTTTAGGGTTCAGGGTTTAGAGTTTAGGGTTTAGGGTTTAGGGTTTAGGGTTTAGGGTTGGGCGTAACTCGAAGTCACGAGTGGCAGCAGCCGGGTTCTCCAAACACTTGACGCTCCCGAGCTCCTCCTGCGCAAGCACAGTGCGCGGCAGAGTCCTGAAGTCGTTGCGTAGCTGCCATCCGGCCTTGATCGAACCTTTAGCCGTAAACCCTAATTCAACCCTAAACCCTTACCCCTAGAACCCTAGAACCCTAGAACCCCAGAACCCCAGAACCCCAGAACCCTAGAACCCTAGAACCCTAGAACCCTAGAACCCTAGCCCTAGAACCCTAGAACCCTAGAACCCTAAACCCTAAGTAGCAACGGTGACCAGGGCCCGGAAGGCCGCAACGCTCCAAGCAAAGACCCGCACAAACGACAGGCTGCATTGGACACAACAGCCTCAACCCTGAGAGTCTTAGGTCGTAGGGTTCAGGGTTTAGGGTTTCGGGTTTAAGGTTTAGGGTTTAGGGTTTAGGGTTCAGGGTTTAGGGTTTCGGGTTTAAGGGTTAGGGTTTAGGGTTTAGGTTTGGGGTTTGGGGTTTGGGGTTTGGGGTTTGGGGTTTGGGGTTTAGGGATCCCTAAACGCTAAACCTTAAACCTCGGCCTCACATACATACATCTATATGCATACGGAAATCTCAGGCCTTCCCGGGTATTATTCCCGCGCACTATCCAAATCTTCGCAAGCATTATCCAAGTTGCGCGGGCATTTTCCAAATGTTCGTGGGCAGCGGTCATTATCCACATTTTCGCGGGCACTATCAAATTTCCCGTAAACCCTAAACCTTATAGACCCAAAACCCTCCGCGGACGTCATCCAAGTTCTCGTGGGCATTTTCTCAAGATTTCCGAGGCATTATCCGAATTTCGTGGCATTATCCACATGGGGGTTTTACGAAAATGGGTCCACCCCTAAAATTGACCCCCAAATAGTAGGATTCCCGTAGAATAAGGGCTACCCTCAACCCTCAACCCTCAACCCTCAACCCTATACCCTATACCCTGTACCCTATACCCTATACCCTATACCCTATACCCTATACCCTATACCCTATACCCTATACCCTATACCCTATACCCTATACCCTAAATCCAAGCCCTACACCCTCTAAACTCTGCGCCGCTGGGCTTGACGGCTGATGCAGACTGCCGTTTGTGATGCATCGCGGCTGGTGAGCTGGGAGCTTCTCGGCTTTAGGGCTAAAAGCTTCAGGGTTTACGGTTTTTCGTTTTCGGGGGCTTAGGGGTTCAGGGTCTAGGGCTTTGACTGTCAACCAATAAGTCGCGGTGCTGACATGTGCAGCATTCCACGCAAGGCAACGCAGGGATGCATGAAACGCAGGGTAGTTTACCCTTAAGCATCCGCCATTCTCTCAGCAACGTCAGAGGATAGCCATTCAAGCCTGTAGTTGGTTTAGGGCACGGGTTGGTTACCTAAACCCTGAACCCTAAACCCTAAACCCTAAACCCCAAACCCTCTGCTACAGACCTAGACCCTATATTACCCCCCTCACATCGCCGGACTAGCAAACGCTGAATTTCATGGTCCCTGACCCGCCTGCGGTTCTGCCCATGGTTATCGTTTGGGGTTAGGATTTAGGGTTTAGGGTTTGGGGTTTCGGGTTTCGGGTTTAAGATTTAGGATTTAGGGTTTAGGGTTCTGATTGTGCTGTTTGGGGAAGGTTCTGAGAACGAGGGGCAGTGGCAGCAGTCGGGTTCCAAAAGGGCAAAACTGACACCCCGGGTTCGAGCTTAAAAAGCACACGAATTAGCTCGCTCTAGGCAGGTTGCAGGTTGAAAGATGCTTTTCTACAACTGCACTTTATCCTGCTTATCCTCCTTATCCTCCTCGTCCTCCTCCTCCTCCGTCATGTCGTTCAAGAAGCCAATTGCGACCGCACGTGCATACCTGGGCGATTCAGCAAGCCTTTGGCAAAAAGAACATGTGCATTCAAAGCTCAGGTCGTGCTAAACCAAAAAGTGTGAAACAAAAAATAGTACGCCCCTGACTGCCCTAAACACTAAAACCCTAAACCCTAAACCCTAAACACTAAAACCATAAACCCCTAAACCTTAAACCCCAAACCCTACACCCTAAACAACCTTAACTTCAAAGCCTGGACGCGTAGATGCCTTTGCCAGTTCCTGGAGCTCGCTGTGGGCCCTGTCGACATCTCCTCCAGATACTCAGGGTTTCGGGTTAAGGGTTTAGGGTTTAGGGTTTAAGGTATAGGGTTTAGGGTTTAGGGTTTAGGCTTTAGGGTTTAGGGTTTAGGGTTTAGGGTTTAGGGTTTAGGCTTTAGGGTTTAGGGATTTTGGGGCTTTCGGAGGCTTTGACAGGTTTAGGGCCAGGGGTTGGGTTTCGGGAAGTTGAAGGCCCCTTAGTAGCCAGTTGCAATTTGGATATAAGGTATAAGCCAACTTGTAGATGGGGTAACCTATATAAGGAGAATATCGCCCCCAACTATAACCAGCAAAAAAGTCCCATGAACCTTCTCAAGTGCAGAACATGCACATCTCCCCCAGAAGTCCATGTGGGAGAGGCCGGGAGAGGCAGAGTGAGATGCTCCCAGATCTTCAAACATAGCCGAACGAGGGTTTAGGGTTGAAGCTTTAGGGTTTAGGCTTAGGGTTCAGGGTTTAGGGTTAACCTAAACCCTTAACCGCCCAAACACCAAAACCCTCAACCCTAAATGCCTAAGCCTTCAGTCAAGAGAGGGATCATTTCGCCTCTGCAGAGAGGCGTCTGGAGCAAGCCGGCCGAAGCAGAAAGGGCCAACTTCGTTTAGGGTTTAGGGTTTAGGGTTTAGGGTCTAGGGTCTAGGGTCTATGGTCTAGGGTCTAGAGTCTAAGGTCTAGGGTCTAGGGTCTAGGGTCTAGGGTCTCGGGTCTACGGTCTAGGGTTTAGGGTGTAGGGTTTAGGGTGTAGCATTGATCAGCTGTACGCAATTGTGCGCAGACATGCCGAGCCCAACAAACCAGAACCAGCCAAGGTTGTGAGCCGAGCCTGGGGGAGGGGGCTCTATTCCGCCGCGTCTGCCCGCAGCTCAAGTGTCGAGTAACGTGCATGGTGCCCTGCGTGTCGGCTGAGTGTCGGAGCACCTCGACATCGTTGACCAGTGGTGACTTCTAGCCGAGGCGTGCCGGACCAAGAAGAAAATGCAGAAAGGGTTTTGGGTTTCCGGCTTAGAGAAACCCTAAACTACGCCAGAGTTTCGGGCCTTATGGGCTAGCTTAGGTCTGAAAGTTTACCGGCTTGGGGCTTACGTGGAAGATCGGGGCACTTCGTAGGTAGGTTACCTTACTTATAACCCCACCCAAAACCCTAAACCCTAAACCCTCAACCCGAAACCCCGACTCCTAAAACCTGAACCCTAAACCCTAAACCCTAAACCCTAAACCCTAAACCCTAAACCCACTAAGACCCCTGATCCTTGAAGTAAGGTTTCTGAAGCTGCACGTCTCCTCGCCATCTCCGCAGCGCATCCCCCACCATGCTCCTCTCAGCTTCAATCTAAGAATGATTCACCACAAGGGTTTAGGGTTTAGGGTTTAGGGTTTAGGGTTTAGGGTTTAGGGTTTAGGTTTTAGGGTTTAGGGTTTAGGGTTTAGGGTTCAGCATCTCAAGTCCAAGCATTCACTAGTCAAGAAATTATTACTCCAGAAAAATACCCACCCGCCCGAAGAATCCCACAACATTAAGAAAATATTTCACTTCTGGAACGACCTTGCCCAGGAAAAAATGACCTTGCCCAGAAAAAAATGACCTTGCCCAGTAAAAAAATGACCTTGCCCAGTAAAAAGATGACCTTGCCCAGTAACTCCTTAACATTTAAATTATATATGAAAGAGAGGTTTAGGGTTTAAGGGTTTAAGGGTTTAACGGTTTAGGGTTTAGGCATGCCCCTTAAACCTATAAAAAGACATTATATGGGAGTCTAAGGGAGGATATTGCTATACCCCTTAATTTCTTTTAAGGGTATGCCCAAGGGGTATGTTGAATATTTCTTAGATTCAAGTCTGAAGCTGCCCCGCAAGGACATGCCCTTGCAGGAATAGTTTGGCTTGAGAGAGAGAGAGAGAGAGAGAGAGAGAGAGAGAGAGAGAGAGCTTTTGGGGGTTGCAAGGAAGAATGAACCCCTAGTGGTTTAGGGTTAGGGATTAGGGATTAGGGTTTAGGGTTTAGGGTTTAGGGTTTAGGGTTTAGGGTTTAGGGTTTAGGGTTTAGGGTTTAGGGTTTAGGGTTTAGGGTTTAGGGTTTAGGGTTTACCCAGCGCTTTGGATCCAGGATGTACGGTTTTGCCAGTCTGACCTTTGGGGCTCAAACCCTCTACTACCCTAGTGCCAAAGCCCCAAACTGTCACCCCTGGGCCCTAAACCCTAAACCCTAAACCCGGCTCCTTGTCCGTGCGCGGGTAAGCTTGTCCGGGCGGGACCCGATCTTCGGAATGCCGCAGTCGTGGCAGAAGTGGCACCTTCTACCTTCTTAGTTTCGGGTTTAGGGTTTAGGGTTTAGGGTTTAGGGTTTAGGGTTTAGGGTTTAGGGTTTAGGGTTTAGGGCCTGCAGGGTTTAGGGGTTAAGGACGCAAGGGAAAGCTTTCTGATTCTGGAGGTTAACTGGCTATCACCGAGGTGATAAATCCCACTCCGAACTGGCCCTATACAGAGTCTCCCAGTTACATGTTGGCTTAGAACGTAACCTGTAACCCGCGTTACGCCCCTTCGAACCGGTCAAGAAAACCCTAAATCCGAGGAAGATCCCGGCAAACACGGCGCAAGCATAGAGCTGGCTGTGCTTTGCCACAGAGACCCGAAATACTCCGGTTTAGGGTTTAGGGTTTAGGGTTTAGGGTTTAGGGTTTAGGGTTTAGGGTTTAGGGTTTAGGGTTTAAGAACAAGGGGCCTTCACCTTGACAGTGGAGTGTCCCAGACGCAAAACGTGGCCACATTCTCCCACTGGAACGACCCCTAAACCCCAAAACCCCGAAAGCCCGAAACCTAAACCCTAAACGTTAGGGTGTATTGTTTAGGGTTTAGGGTTTAGGGTCTGGGGTTCGGGGTTATGCAGGTCCGGGTAAGCTTAGACCCTGAACCCGAGACCCTAAACCTTCGGGCTGCAAAACCTTCAGGGTTTAGGGTTTAGGGTTTAGGGTTTAGGGTTTAGGGTTTAGGGTTTAGGGTTTAGCGTTTAGCGTTTAGGGTTTAGGGCAGCAAAACTCTTACTTGGAGGTTCAATGTTACTGAATAACCCAATTACGACTGCACTTCTAACCCAGAATGTCAACCATACTAGGGCACTTAAAGGCCTTGTAAGTGCGTGATAAGCGCAGTTTCAATTGGGATATGGGGGTTTCCGAAAATGGGGGGGGGGGGGGGGGGGGGGGGGGGTACCTTCTTGAGGTCCTTAATATTAGGGAATCCTCCTATTCGGGGGCCTATATAAGGCCCCCATATAAGTACCATGAACCTCCAAGTTTAGGGTTTAGGGTTTAGGGTTTAGGGCTTAGGGTTTAGGGTTTAGGGTTTAGGGTTTAGGGTTTAGGGTTTAGGGTTTAGGGTTTAGGGTTTAGGGTTTAGGGTTTAGGGCTTCGAGTTTCGGGTTTAGGTTTTAGGGTTTAGTATCCCACGCCTGCTTTGCAGCCATAGCGGGAGCACCAGAGAAGGCACGGGTTGCAGTCGTGGTGAGGTAACGGTTCACCATTTGACTGTAGGCCTTGCGACATTTTTTAGGGTTTAGGGTTAGGGTTTAGGGTTTAGGCTTTAGGCTTTAGGCTTTAGGGTTTAGGGTTTAGGGTTTAGGGTTTAGGGTTTAGGGTTTAGGGTTTAGGGTTTAGGGTTTAGGGTTTAGGGACTGTAGGCCTCGCGACATTTCAACTAGGATGGCCCTTAAATACCCATCTGAAAAATGTTCCTGAATATGATCCTCTTCAACCCAGTCCTGAACCCTAAACCCTAAACCCTAAACCCTGAACCCTAAACCCTAAACCCTAAACCCTAAACCCTAAACCTTGTCCCAAAGGCCTACCTAGTTGACGGCCCAGGGCTTAGGGTTCAGGGTTTAGGGCGCAGGGTGCGCCGCGACATCCAAAAATGGCAGGGACAAGGATGGTCCTTTGCCTTTGGGGTTTAGGGTTTAGTTAGGGTTTAGGGTTTAGGGTTTAGGGTTTAGGGTTTAGGGTTTAGGGTTTAGGGTTTAGGGTTTAGGGTTTAGGGTTTAGGGGTTAGGGGTTAGGGGTTAGGGGTTAGGGGTTAGGGTTTAGGGTTTAGGGCTTAGGGTTTAGGGTCCTTGTCTAACGGTTTTTGATGCAAGGGCGTTTCTTTCAATTTGCTGGGTACATAAGGGTAAACACGGCCCCGACATGAGGGCCAATGTGTAACTACCTTAAGAGAAGAGTGGACCCTTCCCACAGCCTAAACTATATGAGGCATCCTTCACAGATGTTCGTACATATTCGAGTATGTTTTCAAGGATGTTTCCTTAATTACGTGGCATTGGAATCTCCAGCTTGTTAGGGTTTAGGGTTCAGGGTTTAGGGTTTAGGGCTTAGGGTTTAGGGTTTAGGGTTTAGGGTTTAGGATACCCCTCAACCCCCCCTGACCCTTTGACCCTTACCCCTTAACCGTTCTCCCTTAACATTCACCCGCCTTTACCTTTGATCCTTGACCCTTGACCCTTGCCCCTTGATTCTCAACACTTGACCCTTAGAGAAACCTGGAAGTAACTAGGGTGCCCTTCTTGGTTTAAAGGGGCTTATGAGGGAAACTAGGCCATAAAAACGGGAAGAAGGGCCTACTCTGGGTCCTAGTCAACCCTTCTCCCTATACCCTAAACCCTAAACCCTAAACCCCTATACCCAGACCCTAAACCGTAAACCGTAAACCCTAAACCCTAAACCCTAAACCCCAAACCCTAAACCCTAAACCCTAGACTACCCTAAGCCCTAAACCCCTATGCCCAGACCCTAAACCCGCTCAGCTTCTCTTGAAGGTGGGGGAGGACCCAGTCACCTGTAGTCCCTTCCTTGAGCCCAGTTCGGGCGTTAGGGTTGATTTAGGATTTAGGGCTTAGGGCTTGGGGTTTGGGTTTGGGGTGTGCGGTTTGGGGTTTAGGGTTCAGGGCTTAGGGTTTAGGGTTTAGGATTTAGGGCTACCTGATACTTTGGAAAACCTAAACCCATCGCCACCTGGGATGCGCGGCTGTTCTGTGCTGGCGGTCGCCTTAGCAGCTGGCCACCACCCTACACTTGAAAACCCTAAGAAACCCTAAACCCTAAACCCTGAACCCAGAAGGGCGTGAAGGGTTCGTGGTTTGGGGTTTCGGGGGCTGGGGGTTTAGGGTTACCCACACGGGCGTGAAGGGCTTAGGGTTTAGGGGTTAGGGTTCAGGGTTTAGGGTTTAGGGTTTCGGGTTTAGGGTTTAGGCTTAGGGTTTCCGGTTTAGGGCTGCAAAAACCTTTTTGGAGCCTTTGGGATGTTGTCTTTTTGTTTGAAGTCTGCATTAGAGATGAATTCTATGCGGACTCAGTAGGGAATGAGGGAAGTAATCCAATCTGTGCGCAACTAGTACTACTATTGGGAGTTTCCGAAACTAGGGGTGCCTTTTGGGGGTGGTTCTTAACGGAGTCCGACTACTTGGAGGGGGTCTATATTCAGGGTCCTTTAGTTTCGAAAGCCCCCCATATAAAACGGCAAGCATTTCGTTGAACAGTCTTTCAGACAGTGTATAGCCAGAGTTCTGACAAGGTTTGGGCGGGATTTGTTTAAGGGTTCAACTCATGGGGTAGCTACATGGTCCCTTAGCACGGGCCCTTAAAGGAGACCCTAAAATACCCCTTATATAGACAAGCTAAGGCCCATGCGTCAGAACCCTGTCGAGGAGGTAAGGGACCAGACTAAGGGCCCCCTACACCCTAAACCCTAAACCCCTACACCCCTAAACCCCTAAACCCCTAAACCCCTAAACCCCTAAACCCCTAAACCCCTAAACCCCTAAACCCCTAAACCCCTAAACCCCTAAACCCCTAAACCCCTAAACCCTAAACCGTAAACCCATATTGAAGCCTAACTACCCAATAGAGGTTTAGGGTTCCCTGAGCCCTAGCCCCCCAAGCCTTCAAGGGGGAAGGAGTGAAGGGAAACTGCCCAACATGTGCGGTTTAGCGTTTAGGGTTTTAGGGTTTAGGGTTTAGGGTTTAGGGTTTAGGGTTTAGGGTTTAGGGTTTAGGGTTTAGGGTTTAGGGTTTAGGGTTTAAGGTTTAGGGTTTAGGGTTTAGGGTGTAGCATCGGCCAGCTGAACAATAGTGTGAAGACATGCCCACCCCAAGACCACCCAAACACTACTCACTGCGACCCCCTGTTGCGCAGGGGACGGTCTGGGCCGAAGGGCCCTCTCATAGAAAATTCCGGGGCGTGAAAGGTATCCAGGCTGTTGAGGAGTGCCAAGGGTCCATTGAAAGCATACTCCCTCGGAGGAAGGGCCCTCTCATAGAAAACTTCAAGGTGGGAATGGCTTGCAGGGAGGCCGAGAACGGATTTTAAGGACGGAGTCGTGAGGTTTTGCGCAGGCGACGGTCTGGGCCGAAGGGCCCTCTCAATAATCAGAAAATTCCAGGCGTGAATAGGCTCCTGGTTTTTGAGCTTTCCGGGCTTGTCTTGAAGTCATGGTCCGGTCCAGAATGTCTCAAGAAGCGGGGCGCTGCAGCCCTCAAAGGGCTGAAGGCGATTTTTCAGAGTGCCTAGGCTGCCCCTTCGCAGGGGCTCTCAGGGGCCTTCAGCGGCTTTTAGTGGTGAAGGACGGGAGTTTGGGGTGAAATATCGATAGTGACCAAGCTAGGCAACTCTAGCTAGGCGAACCCATTTCAGGGTGTGCCTGGCAGGCTCTGCAGCCCAGCAGAGCCTGCTGTGGTCTCGCTGAGCGCTCGACTGCGCCCGCCTACCCCAACAGAGGTGAGAGGGGTTGCGAAGTGAAATTCGGACAAGTTTCTGCAGGAATTCATTGTGAAGGTTTAAGGGGGTTAGGGTTCAGGGTTTGGGGGTTTAGGGTTTCGGGTTTATGGTTTAGGGTTCAGGGTTTAGGGTTTTCGGGTTTCGGGTTTTAGGGTTTAGGGTTTGTAGAAATTGTGTACGGGTTGTGAGGGGTTTGGGAGGTTTGTTTGGGGGGGGGGGGGGGGGTTGTTTTTTTTTGCTTTGGAATGAATCTTGTAGAGGATTTGAAGCTTTTTGGCGACCTTTTCGGATCGGGGTCTCGCCCCGGGGCCTCTTCTTTGTGGGACCCCTAAACCCTAAACTTGAAAACCCCAAACCCTAAACCCTAAACCCTCAACCCTAAACCCTAAACCCCCTATCATATTTCCGCGGACTCCCATGTAGATTCGGGTGTAGGGTTGATGCTGGAGCTTGATTCCTGAGCATTAAGCAGCCAACTCAGGGCCAAGGATTGGGTTACTACCGTTTAGGGTTTAGGGTTTAGGGTTTAGGGTTTAGGGTTTAGGGTTTAGGGTTTAGGGTTTAGGGTTTAGGGTTTAGGGTTTAGGGTTTAGGGTTTAAGTTCTAGGGTTTAAGTTCTAGGGTTTAGGGTCTAGGGCTTAGAGTTTCGGGCTTTCTCTGGGGCGATGCTGGTCAGAGCGGCGCTGCTTGGCAGAGCGGAGGTGTTGGGCGGAGCAGCTGTGCTTGGCACGGGTTCGAACTCCTGCCATAGAGGCTCTTGAACGGCCTCTGCTGCCTGAGTCACCTCGGCAAGCAAGGATTGGGGGTTCGGGTTTCGGGTTTACGGTTTAGGGTTTAGGGCTTAGGGTTTAAAATTTAGGCCATAGGGTATAAAATATAGGGTCCTTAATAATTAACATAGGGTGTTTGGGTAAGCAGAATAGGGTGCTGGGTTTTTATCGTCGAATTATCTAGAGACCATAGGTACTCGATGCTCACCCGAATACCTGCCCGCCGATTCATTATGTATCAGAAAGGAGATAGCATCACCGGCCCTGCGCCCTGGAGCCTAAACCCTAAACCCTAAAACCTAAACCCTAAACCCTAAACCCTAGGCCCTAAACCCTAAACCCTAAACCCTAAACCCTAAACCCTAACCCGAAAAAACCCTAAACCTCAACCTATGACCGCCAAGCCACTGCCTCCAAGGCGGGCCTCTGGCCGCGACAATCTCGAACTGAGTAAAGCAGCGGAGAATCTTCCCATCGCCGAGCCGATGATTGGGCACCTCCCTGCCATCCTGTCGGGTCCCTAAACCCTAAACCCTAATATTCAACCCGCCCCCCCCCCCCCTTGCCCCCCAGTATTGTTAATTAATATTAGGGGGTAGGGGGGGGGTTAATATTAGGGGGAGGGGAGTACAAAGCTGCGGTGGGCTTCGGGTTAGGGTTGCGGGTTTAGGGTTTGGGGTTTGGGGTTTGGGGTTTGGGGTTTGGGGTTTGGAGTTTGGGATTTGGGGTTTCACAGACGGTTTGGGCTTGAGGTTTGGGCTTGAGTTTGCTTTGGGCTTTTTGTGCACTTTAGGACTTCCAAGGGCTTTAAGGGCTCCGAAGCCGCCCTGCCCCCTCCCCCCCCCCCTAGCAGGCCTGCACGCATCGGTTGCGGTGCCTCGCCACTGAGAAAATCATCCTCAAGCTCGTCGTCGGTGATGTAGCCAAGGAAGTGTTCGTGCGACATGGGACTAATCAGCTGTGCCTTCAAGGTGTTCCTGCGGGGTGCTTGGGCCGAAAAGAAGGGTGGGGAAACTGCAGCATATGCAGGCGTCAGGGTTTGGGGTTTGAGGCTTAAGGGTTTCGGGTTGAAGGGATGCAGGTTTAGGGCTTGGGGTTTAAAAGGCTTGAGGGTTTAAGGGTTCAGGCTACCCTAAACCCTAAACCCTAAACCCTTTTAAGGAATTAAGGGCCTAGCTAAATCTAGTCGGGGTTTAAGGGCCTGTAGTCATCGGCGTGGCGAAGCGCATGCCCAAACAATGCAGGGTTTAGGGTTCGGGGGCTTTTTAGGGTTTAGGGTTTAGGGTTTGGGGTTTGGGGTTTGGGGCTTGGGGTTTTGGATTTCGGGTTTAGGGTTTAGGGTTTAAGGTTTCGGGTTTCGGGTTTCGGGTTTAGGGCTTAGGGCTTAGGGCTTAGGGTTTAGGGTTTAGGGTTTTAGGGTTTAGGGTTTAGGGTTTAGGGTTTAGGGTTTAGGGTTTAGGGTTTAGGGTTTAGGGTTTAGGGTTTAGGGTTTAGGGTTTAGGGTTTAGGGTTTAGGGTTTAGGGTTTAGGGTTTAGGGTTTAGGGTTTAGGGTTTAGGGTTTAGGGTTTAGGGTTTAGGGTTTAGGGTTTAGGGTTTAGGGTTTAGGGTTTAGGGTTTAGGGTGTAGAGAAGGGAAGCTCGCTGCTGCTAAAAGCACCCGGGCCGCTCGCTTGCGCTAGCATGTAGTCCCACCCCAACCACCCAAACTATTCTCATTTAGGGTTTAGGGTTCACCCCCCAAACCCCCCTCAAGGGGGGCTGTCTTGCTTTTACAGAGAAAAAGCAGGGTGGGGCCTCCTGAGCTTTGTGGAACCTGTCAGTGGCTCGTAGGCTTCTTGGAGCTTTGACGGAGTAAAATGGAGGGGTGCCCAAAACCGTCGATTGCAATACAAAACACCCCACATTTTCACTACGGGTCTGGGCAAATCCTGGCTCATGCATGCAGCCTTAAATAGGCAAAACGCTAGGGGGAAGCAGGGGCCTCGGCCGTGCAAGGGGGGTGAATGGTCCCAAACCAAAGCAGTTCAGACCCTTTTTTAGCAGGAGCCCCCCCTGGACGGCCCAGAAGGGGGGGGTCCCAGCCTGGGACCCCAGGGCCTTTCGGGGGGGATACCCGCCAAACCCTTAAAAAACACTGCAGGCCCCCGGCTGCCAGGAGGCTTTACCCTCCCTCACCGAGACGCTCGGTCGGGGACCTCGGTCGAAGCCTCGAGCGCCCATGCAAATGGACAGCGGCGCTCTCGGCAGTTTAGGGTTTAGGGTTTAGGGTTTAGGGTTTAGGGTTTAGGGTTTAGGGTTTAGGGTTTAGGGTTTAGGGTTTAGGGTTTAGGGTCTAGGGTCTAGGGTCTAGGGTTTAGCGTTTAGGGTTTAGTTTCTTTTGAAATAATTTTGGCCCCTTTAGTAAAATAAACTACAATAACTCCCAAAACCCTGTTCGAATTATTCAGGCCCCTATAGTAGAGGTTTTGGGCTTGGGGTTTAGGATTTAGGGTTTGGGGTATACTTACAGCCCTTAATAGGGATTCTATGAGGGGGTACTATAATCCCTATTTCGGACTGCTAGTACAGTGGGGAACATCCCAAGTTTTGGGTTTGGGGTTTAGGATTTGGGAATGGGGTTGACCCGAAATCCTTAACCCTAAAGCCTAAAGCCTAAACCCTAAACCCTAAACCCTAAACCAAAGGGGTCTGGGGTTTGAGGTTTTGGGCTCACCAGTTCGGCGCACAAACCGTCAACTCCCAGGCCAGCATCGTGGTTTGAAGGTGCAGGGTTTTTAAGAAGAGCGTGCAACAGTGAGCAGTTTTGGGTTTAAGGTTTAGGGTTTCAGGTTTGGGGTTTGGGGATTGGGGTTTAGGGTGTAGGGTTTTGGGTTTAGGGCTCAAGACTTAAGGCTTTGGGGTTAGGGCTTCGGGCTGAGGGTCAGGGATCAGAGCGCGATGGCCGAATGAGAAGGAGGGAAGGAGGGAAGGAAGGAAGGAACGAGGGAAAGCAACGCGCGCAATGATTGCCTTCTGCAAGCTCTAAACCATATAAAGCCCCCCAAAACCCTAAACCCCAAGCTCCCAAACCCTCGAACTCCCAAACCCTAAACCCGAAAACTCCTGCAGCCCGAAACCAAAACCCTAGGCCCTAGGAGACCTAATGGTGCCAAAAAACCCCTAAACCCTGTTTAGGGTTTAGGGTTTACGGTTTAGGGCTTGGGGCTTGGGGCTTGGGGCTTGGGGCTTGGGTTTGGGGTCCAACCCTCAAAACCCCAAGCCCAATTTTGAATGGGTATTTTGGGGAGTTAATAGCTAAGTGGGGGAAATGATGAGGGTTATAAGGGGGCCTGTAAAGCCTAAACTCAAGACCCACAAAACCCTGAACCCAACAAAACCTAACAACCCCCTAAAACCCTGAAGCCCCAAAACCCAAAAACCAACCCTAAAATTCAAAAAACCCTGAAGCACGGAAATAAGCCCAAAACCCTGAAAAGCAGTTTAAAGCATACCAATAAAAATTGATATGAATCACGAAGACCAAAAAACCGGAAGCCTATAAATCAAAAGAAAACAACTAAAACCCTGAGGCCCTAAACGCGAAGCCCCTGCCTCACTTGCCAGCACGCGCCCTTCCCAGGTCAGCACCGGCAGCGGCCCACTCTCAGCCGAGGCTGCCCTTGGTAGTGGGGGGAGGGGTCGTTTGGGGCTAAACCCTTGGGTTTAGAGTGTAGGGTTTAGGGTTTAGGGTTTAGGGTTTAGGGTTTGGGGTTTGGGGTTTGGGGTTTGGGGTTTGGGGTTTGGGGTTTGGGGTTTGGGGTTTGGGGTTTAGGGTTTAGGGATAAAATGTTTTCGGAGACGTTTAGAGCCCGAAGCCCTCAAGCTAAACCCTACACCCTACGCAGAGGATGAGGGTTTCAGGGTTTCAGGGTCTTAGTCCTTTAGGGCTCAGGGTTACAAAGGCCGATGGGCTCTTTACCTAGTACCCGTATACCTTAATATAGCCCCTAGATACCCTAATAAGAACCCCGAATACATGCCCCTGTAAAAACAGAATCCCTACTCAAAGAGACCACCAACCCATATAAGCTAAGGGCTTTCAAGCTCAGGCTAGGGTTTCAGGGCTTGAGGGTTTTGGGGTGGGGTCTAGGGTTAGGGGTTTTTAGGGTTTCAAGTGTTAAGGACTTCAGGGTTTAGGGTTGGGATGTTCCCCCTTATACTAACAGTCCTTCATAAGGATTGTCATAGGGGGCACTATAATCCCCATTAAGGACCGTTCGCATGAGGGTGAACATCCCAAGTTTAGGGTACACCCTAAACCCTAAACCCTAAACCCTAAACCCTAAACCCTAAACCCTAAACCCTAAACCCTGAACCCTAAACCCAAAAACCCTAAACCCTAAACCCTAAACCCTAAACCCTAAACCCTAAACCCTAACCCTAAACCCTAAACCCCAAACCCTGAACCCTAAAAGGGGTTAGGGTTTAACGTTCTGGGTCGGTCGCCCGACTAAGGCCCTCCCTCGGTTTCAGTGGGGGTCCTTGTTTACAAAGGCCGGTGGCCTCTTTATCGGTTTAGGGCCTTTTGGGTTTATGGTTTAGGGTTTAGGGTTTAGGGTTTAGGGTTTAGGGTATCTGGTACCCTTGTACCTTAATATAGCCCCTACATACTCTAATAAGAGCCCCGGATATCTGCCCCAACAAACAGAATCCCTACTTAAAGAGACCACGAACCCATTTAAGTCCTTGTGTTTGAAGCACAGAAAGACAAGTAGACAGGCCCGGAGTAGAACAAGCCCTCGTTGATAGGTTTTGGGTTTAGGGTTTACGGTTTGGGGTTTGGGGTCCTTATTACGTGGAGATCCTACTATTTAGGGGTCGATAATATTGGGGGGTAAACCCCCATATGAGTCCCAGCTAAGTCTCGAGTCTGTGATATTTAGCGCTTAGGGTTTGGGGCAGAAGTACTCGCTTCTGAGGCCTAAAACTACACCCTGTGCTTGCCGCGCATGGTTTAAGGGGCATAAGGAAGGACCCCTAGAAGGGACCCTTTAATCTCATTCCCCTATATAACCCACATGGCCCCTCCTATATAACCCATATGGCCCCTTTATATACCTTATATAGTCCCTATGTACCTAAGTAGCCCCTAAAGTAAGGTCCCTTATAGGGTCCCTCCTTCATCGCTTGAATGGAGACGGGTCTCGGAACGGTACAGCCTAGAGATATCACGTGGTTAGCTTCTAGGGCTGAGGACTTACTTGGAGAATCATGGTACTGACTAAGCCAATGATAACTGCAATGATAGCTGCTCTTATAACCCACTTATACCATGTCAGCACGCTTAAGGTACTTTAACACCCTAAACCCTAGACCCTACACCCGAAGTAACCTGAACCTGCAAGTTTGGGGCTGAGGACGTCACGTCACGGCTCAAGCGGGTTGCCATGCTCCGGTACCAGATACCCTTAAAAAAGCCAAAGCCGAAACCCTCAACTCCAAATCTAGGGTTTAGGGTTAGGGTTTAGGGGTTTAGGGGTTTAGGGGTTTAGGGGTTTAGGGTTTAGGGTTTAGGGTTTGGGGTTTAGGGTTTAGGGTTTAGGGTTTAGGGTTTAGGGTTTAGGGTTTAGGGTTTAGGGTTTAGGGTTTAGGGTTTAGGGTTTAGGGTTTAGGGTTTAGGGTTTAGGGTTTAGGGTTTAGGGTTTAGGGTTTAGGGTTTAGGGTTTAGGGTTTAGGGTTTAGGGTTTAGGGTTTAGGGTTTAGGGTTTAGGGTTGAGGGTTGAGGGTTGAGGGTTGAGGGTTGAGGGTTGAGGGTTGAGGGTTGAGGGTTGAGGGTTGAGGGTTGAGGGTTTAGGGTTTAGGGTTTAGGGTTTAGGGTCCATACTAAGGGCCCAAAAGCCTCAAGCCGTAAACGTGAAGGAGGGCGAAAACCGCTACACAACGCCCCAACCCCCGAGGCTTGCGGGCTTAAGGTTGGATGGTTTAGGGTTTGGGGTTTAGGGCTTAGGGTTTAGGAGGGGTTGCGGTTTAGGACTAATTATGGGGCCAGGATAAACCCCGAAGCACATTCAACCTCACAGGTGCCTGGAAGCATGTAGTGTTGAAGCCCGAAACCCCCTACAGAACCCCAAGCCCTAGAAGCCATGAAAAGTGCTCAAAACACCAAAGCCCCCAAGACCAGCCGCTAAAATGCTCCCTAAACCCTAAACCCTGAACTCTACACCCTAACCCCTGCACCCTGAACCCGACAACAACCCAACCGAAAAACCAAGAAGAAGCCCTAACCCCTAACACGCTAAAAACAACAGACCAAAGAGACCTAAAGAAACCTTTCAGAACCCTAAGCCCTCATTAAACCCTAACACCCCAACAAAAACCCAAAAGCCTGAAACCCTAAACCCTAAACCCTAAACCCTAAACCCTAAACCCTAAACCCTAAACCCTAAACCCTAAACCCTAAACCCTAAACCCTAGAGTCGATCCAAAGCGTACCAGGCGGCCCCAACGCGCTTGCGCCAGCCTGCACCAAGTGAGGCTCGGGTGCCAGCCGCCTGGGGTGGAGTTGCCCGTTTAGGGTTTAGGGGTTTAGGGTTTAGGGTTTAGGGTTTAGGGGTTTAGGGGTTTAGGGGTTTAGGGGTTTAGGGGTTTAGGGGTTTGGGGGTTTGGGGGTTTAGGGGTTTAGGGGTTTAGGGTTTAGGGGTTTAGGGGTTAGGGTTTGGGGTTTCAGGGTTTAGGGTTTAGGGGTTTAGGGTTTGGGTCCTTGGAGATCGGACAACCCCGCAAGTCTTGTAAAGTAGAAAACAATCCCAGAAGCACCCTAAACCCTGCATCCCGAAGCCCTAAACCCTAAACCCTAAACCCGTAAAACCCTAAAACCTCTCCCCTAAACCATGAACCCCCCAATCTCAAACCCTAAGCCAAACCCCTAAACCCTAAATGCGAACCCCTAATCCCCAAACCCCCAAACCCCAACCACTAAACCGCAAAGCCCAAACCCTAAGCCATAAACCCTCAACCCCCAAAATCTTAAAATCCCAAACCCCCAAGCCCCAAAACCCCTAAAAACCCTCAACCCTCAACCCCTAAACCCCTGAACCCCTGAACCCCAAACCCCTAAACCCCTAAACCCCAAAACCCCTGAACCCCAACCCCTAAACCCTAAACCCTAAGCCCCTAAACCCCTAAGCCTAAAAGCCCTAAACCCTAACCCCTAAACCCTAAACCCTACAGCCCTAAGCCTCTAAACCCTAAGCCCAAAAGCCCAGGCACGCTTGCCACCCCCAGCGAGCTGATGGTCCACGCAAGCCGGAGAAGCCGCCTCTCAAGGGGCCAAAGGAGGGTTTAGGGTTTAGGGTTTGGGGTTGAGGGTTTAGGGTTTATGGTTTAGTATTTAGGGATTTGGTGTTAAGATATTTTGGGGTGTTCTAGGCTATAGGTCGTAGTGTTTCGGGGGCTTATGTTAAGATGCTAGGGTGTTGGGGGTGACCGTGTTTTGAGGTGTCAGATCTTAGCGTTTGGGGGGGCTTAGAGGCAACCCTAGACCCTAAAACCTAAGCCCTAAGCCCTAAACCCTAAACCCTAAACCCTAAACCCTAAACCCTAAACCCTAAACCCTAAACCCTAAACCCACGGCCTCCCGGCGCGCCGTGCGGAGCCTCCGGGCGGGCGTGCTCCTCTGCGGCCTCTTAGGGTCTAGGGGTTTGGGGTTTAGGGTCTAGGGTTTAGGATTTAAGGTTTAGGGTTTAGGGTTTAGGGCTTAGGGTCTAGGGTTTAGGGTTTAGGGTGTCTAGGGTTTTAGGGTTTAGGGCTTTAGGGGTTTATGGGAGATTCAGGTCATGGAGTTTAGGGTTTCAGGTCTTAGGGTTCAAGGACTGCTGAATCAGCCGAGGTTGAAGGGTATCTTTTTAGGGTTCACGGTGTGGAAGATTCCTGACATCATCCCAGAATCCCGGAAGCCGTGTCATATAGGGGTCGGACGTAATTACTCATAGTATTCCCTCAGGGTCCCTATATAAATTTTCGATAATGACCTCCAAAGACCTTTTCTGAGTATTGACCCATGTATGAAGGGAACGCTCGTTAAGGGGTATGGGGGCCTCTGGGCAAAGTCAGGGTGCTCCTCCTCGCCCAGCCTCTACACCAGCCTTCCCCTAAAGCCTAAATTGATGGCTTGTTGGGGGCTTTAGGGCTTACAGGCCTCTAAAGCCCCCCCCCCCCCCCCCCCCCCCCCAAAGCTACCAAAGAAGGAAAAGAACAATAACAACCATTTGAAATGCGAGTCACAACGGAACAAAACAGCAATGATGAGGGTAACAAATGATAAAAACAATCAGGACAGTACTACTAGCAATAATCATCGTCATGAATGGTAGTGATAAAACAACTGTCATGATTCTTTCTATGCACCATAACAGCCATACTGGTGATGAAGATGATGAAGATGATGAAGATGATGAAGATGATGAAGATGATGAAGATGATGAAGATGATGAAGATGATGAAGATGAAGATGAAGATGAAGATGAAGATGAAGATGAAGATGAAGATGAAGATGAAGATGAAGATGAAGATGAAGATGATGATGATGACGACGATGATCATGGTCCTGGTCATGGTCATGATCATGAACAATGGCAATAGCAAGAAGAATAGCGTACCACTAAGAACCAAAAATCCAACAGGAATAAACATGACAAAAAGGGCGATTGCGACGATTACACTAGAACAATATGCCTCCTCCCACAAACCCTAAACCCTAAAACCCTCAGCCCTAAATCCTGAAGCCAAAAAGCCCTCAAAGCCGAAACCCTACAAGCCTGAAACCCTGAATTCCCTATCAGCCATAAACGCCCTGGAAGCCTTAAAAAGCCATGAAAGCCCTATACCCTACCCTAACCCTAAAAACCCCAAATCCCAAACCCCCTAAACCCTAAACCCTAACCCCAAACCCTAAACCCCAAACCCTAAACCCTAAACCCTAAACCCTAAACCCTAAACCCTAAACCTGTGCCGCGCCTGGCTTAAGGCCAGCTCCAGGAGTTGGTAGAGGCTCAGGAAGACCTTGCGACATGTAGGGTTTAGGGTTTAGGGTTAGGATTTAGGGTTTAGTGTTTAGGGTTTAGGGTTTAGGGTTTAGGGTGTAGGGTGTAGGGTTTAAGGTTTAGGGTTGAGGGTTGAGGGTTTAGGGTTTAGGGTTTCGGGTTTAGGTTCTAAATCGGGGTTTGGGGTCCGCCGACCCTGGCGGATGAGTTTGGGAGGTGAAAACCTCCCTCTTTCCCTCCTTACCCCCCAAAACGGGGGGGGGGGGGGGGGGGTAGGGGGGGTACCCCGGCAGCTTTTCCATGGAGGGCCAGGCCACCCACACCGCGTAAACTCATGGACCAGAATGCAGCTTCGCACAGGACATAGAATCTCTTTTGGGCAAAAAACCCACCCCCACCCCGGTCCCAAGGGCCTCCAGTCCCTCTCAGAGGGCGCCTCAAAAGCTTCAGGGGTCCCAGGCAGTGAAACCTCAAAATCCCAGAGGGCGGGAGGGCTTAGGGTTTAGGTTTTAGGGTTTAAAGGGTTTAGGGTTTTGGGTTTAAGGTTTAGGGTTGAGGGTCACGGGCCTCTAATCTCTTCGGAGTGGGGTGCCCTAAACCCTAAAGCCTAAACCCTAAACCCTAGACCCTAAACCCTAACCCTAAAACCGGGCCACGCCGCGCGGTGCCTTGAGCCAACGGGGCAGCCCTAAACGATGCTCCAGCGGGGTCGGCGGCTTGAGCCGGAGGCTCTTACATGTACGATTTGGGGTCAGGGTTTAGGGTTTGGCGTTCAGGATGTTTAGGAAGTTTAGGGTGTAGTATTTGGGATTTGGGGGTGCCAAGGGCTTTTGTGTTCAAGGTCTAGGCTGCTCAAGGAGTCGGGGGCACGTACTCATCGAACTCCTGAAACCCTAAACCCTAAACCCTAAACCCTAAACCCTAAACCCTAAACCCTAAACCCTAACCCTCTTAAGGAAGATGAACCAATAAACTGCTCATAAAGGCCGGCCCCAAGAACTCTCGCACGCCTCGACCCCGGCATCGTTAAGCAACTCTCCTCGTGCCGGAATGCTGCTGTGCCTGGGACGCTGCAGGATTTGAGGGAATCAAACCTGGTGTCACTCCCAAAACCCTACCCTGAACCCCCGATTTCAAGGGGGCTTAGGGTTGAGGGTTTAGGGTCTGTGGGATTATGGGTTTATGGGTTTAGGGTTTAGGGTTGAGGGTTTAGGGTTTAGGGTTTTAGGGTTTAGGGTTTAGAGTTTAGGCTTTAGGGTTTTGGGGTTTCGGGGGTTTGGGGTTTAGGGTTTAGGGTTTAGGGTTTAGGGTTTAGGGTTTAGGGTTTAGGGTTTAGGGTTTAGGGTTTAGGGTGTCAGCCGTTGGGGAGGCATGTTAAGGCCTTCCAGACGTGAGAAGGCACAACACCCCGGTGGCACGCACACATGAAAAACATAACCCTAAACCCCAAACCCTAAACCCTAAACATGGAAGCGCAAACCCCGGGACTCATGGGTCCGATAAGAGCTTGTCTGGACCCAAGAGTAACCGAGGAACAAAAAAATGGTGTGCCCTTTTTGGGTCTAAAACGGTTTAGGGTTTAGGGTTTAGGGTTTAGGGTTTAGGGTTTAGGGTTTAGGGTTTAGGGTTTAGGGTTTAGGGTTTAGGGTTTAGGGTTGGATGATAAGGGAACCTAGGCCCCCCCCCCCCACCAAGAAAGGGGAATAAGGGCCCAGTGGGATTGGACCAGGTAGAATTACTGAGACCCGATTCCATGAGCGCGCAAACAATGTTTATAATGTTGATAAGATTTATAAGGCTTAAACGGTTTGTAAGGTTTACGAGTTTACAAGGTTTACAAGGTTTACACGGTTTATAGGTTTTCTTAGGTTCTAGGGTTGATAAGGTTGACAAGGCTTAAACGGTTTATAGGGTTTGCAAGGTTTCTCGGGCTCCTAGCTGGTGATATGGGTGTTTCCCCAAAATAGGAATACCCCCTTTTATAGCCCAAATAGAATAGAATCCCTTTAAAGGGACCCCCCCCCCCCCCCCCCCCCCAGTAGGACCTAAACCCTAAACCCTAACTTAGGGTTTACGGTTTAGGGTTTAGGGTTTGGCTAAGGGTTTAGGGTTAGGGTATAGGTTTAGGTGTAGGGTGTAGGGTTGCGGGTAGGGTTTAGGGTTTAGGGTTTAGGGTTAGGGTTAGGGTTAGGGTTAGGGTTAGGGTTTAGGGTTTAGGGTTTAGGGTTTAGGGTTAGGGTTTAGGGTTTAGGGTTTAGGGTTTAGGGTTTAGGGTTTAGGGTTTAGGGTTTAGGGTTTAGGGTTTAGGGTTTAGGGTTTAGGGGGTTTAGGGGGTTTAGGGTTTAGGGGGTTTAGGGTTTAGGGTTTAGGGTTTAGGGATTAGGGATTAGGGATTAGGGTTTAGGGTTTAGGGTTTAGGGTTTAGGGTTTAGGGTTTAGGGTTTAGGGTTTAGGGTTCAGGGTTAGGGTTTAGGGTGCAGGGTTTAGGGGTAGGGTTTAGCCGAAACCCTGCACCCCAAACCGAGGACGTCATGATGGCTGCCTGTGCGAGTGAATAGCCTCCCGTTGGCATCAGACATAGAGCCCCTTAGGGTTTAGGGTTTAGGGTTTAGGGTTCAGGGTTCAGGGTTTAGGATTTAGGGTTCAGGGTTTAGGGTTTAGGGTTTAGGGTTTAGGGTTTAGGATTTAGGGTTTAGGGTTTAGTATTTTGTAGGGTTTAGGGTTTAGGGTTTTGCTCTATAATCCCTGTAAATGCGATTAGCCCTAAAACCGCCTACTCCCTAAACCCTGAACCCTACATGGCTAAGGATCAAGAAGAAATTGAAAGCTAGAGCAGAAGACAGGGAATTCCGGGATGCGTAGAGTCTGCAGGTCATTCTTCGCGCTGGACAAGCTTGCGCCGGACCCAGGCTTGCAGCCTTGTAAAGTCCAAGCCGTCAATGTAGCCAACTTGAAAAGTTGCATCATACATGCCACCCTAAACCCTAAACCCTAAACCCTAAACCCTAAACCCTAAACCCCCGACGGCAGTCTTCAGCTTGGAGAAGATGTGGTCCTGCTGCCGCAGGAACCACTGCTCAATCTTCTACGCAACTGGGCCGGCACTAATCTTTTGCAGCTCCAACCCCCAGCACGGCTCGCCTGGGCTGGGATTTGGGGTCTGAGCATGGTCCCTTGATATGGCCGTCGCCCCTGCTCCGCGCACAAGTTTACCTTTTGATATTATTATTATTACGAACCGTGCACACACAACACCCGGGCGTTTACAAAGACTTCTTTTTGCCCGGGAAATGCAGGAAATTTAATACGGCATTACGCGCGAATAGACAATAAAAGCCCCTATTATTCTTTTGTTTGGCTTTTATTGCGTGCACACCGTATTAAATGGGTGAACGAAGTGAACGAGTGAATGAATGGTTGACACTAGTTCTAATGGTGTGTTTCACCTGTGTGGAGAGGCCCAAATAACAGTTTGAAGACCTTGTTTATAGACTTGGCTCACTGTTTTTATGCTAAATGGGCGGCTGGCGAGATAATTTCAGACTACGTCCTCCTTATCAAGGAGATAATATCATTACGGATAAGGTCAGTTTTGTCTAGCTCCCAAAAGGAATAGATGTTTTACTGTGAAAACGAACTAAAATCCTGCCAGGATTGGTTTGCCAACTTCACTGGAGCTGGTGGTACATCTCAAACCACTAGTTTCCGTATAACCCTCAAACCCTCAAACCCTCAAACCCTCAAACCCTCAAACCCTCAAACCCTCAAACCCTCAAACCCTCAAACCCTCAAACCCTCAAACCCTCAAACCCTCAAACCCCTGAAGCGCTGACTAACTCTGCCTAAACCGGAACCCTAAGCCCTGAACCCTATCTCTACTTCCTAGGTTTTAGGAAGTAGATAAACCGGAACCCTAAGCCCTAAACCCTAACCCAAAACCCAAGTCTCAAACGTCTGAAAACAGACCCTGTGCTCCGAGCGACCCTATCTTCTGCCGCAGCCCCACCTAATCGATTCAGGGCTTGCAGGCCTTGAGGTTTAGGGTTTAGGGTTTAGGGCTTGGGGTTTAGGGTTTCGGGTCCAGGGTTTAGGGTTTAGGGTTTAGGGTTTAGGGTTTAGGATTTAGGGTTTAGGGTCTAGGGTTTAGGGTTTAGGGCTTGGGGTGTAGGAGCTTAGGGTTTAGGAGGTTGAGGTTTAGCATGTAGGGCTCGGGGTTAACCCTAAACCCTAAGCCCTAAACCCTAAGACTTCGGGTTCCCTAAACCCTGAGCTCTCTGCTCGGAAGCAAGACGTTTCGGGCATTTTGGGACCGAAGCCCAGAATAATATATTATAGCATATTACATTATCGTATATTATAGTATACTATAGTATATTGTAGTATACTATAGTATACTATAGTATGCTATAGTATACTAAAGTATATTATAGTATAATATAGTATATTACAGTATAATATATTTTCGTATATCATATTATGTATAGTATACTCTATTATCGTATATTCTGGTATATTATGATAGACTATGTTATATTATGTTAAACTATGCACCGTAGGGAACCGCAGGAGTGAGCCTCATTCGGACCAACTCCCATACCCTGAGCCCTACTCCTCAGTGGACAAGTCAGAGAAGGTCCCTGGAAACAACTCCCCTGCACCCGCAAAAGCAGCGTTGAGGGTTTAGGGTTTAGGATTTAGGGTTTAGGGTTTAGGGTTTAGGGTTTAGGGTTTAGGGTTTAGGGTGTGGGCTGTACATGGAGTTCGACTTATCGGATGACTGGGGAACCTCCTCGGCGGCCGCGCGGAGCGCCGCCACGGCGTCCCGCACAGAGGGCTTGCTGGGGCAGCCAAAGCCTGTGGCGCTACGAGGGTGGAGGTTTAGGGTTTAGGGGTTTAGGGTTTAGGGTTTAGGGTTCAGGGTTTAGGGTTTAGGGTTTAGGGTTTAGGGTTTAGGGTTTAGGGTTTAGGGTTTAGGGTTTAGGGTTTAGGGTTTAGGGTTTAGGGTTTAGGGTTTAGGGTTTAGGGTTTAGGGTTCAGGGCTTTTTAAGCTTTAGTCCTTCAAAGTCTAGGACACTTAGGGCTTCAGGCTTGGGGCTCGCGAGTTTAGGCCCTCATGCTCCGAAACCGCTCAACCCTTAAAAAGCCGAACTTGGGGGGTGAAATTGATTCAGGTCCCAGAAAGCCCGAAACCCGAAGCGTATTCGTTCTCAAGAGGGTTTGGGCTTTGGTTTTTTGAGGTTTTGCTTTGGGTCAAGGGTTGAATCCTTCCTTATTCAAGAAGTCGAAAAGGTAAACCCTGGGCCCCGAGCCCGAAGAACCTTGTCGGCAACGGGACGAACACCAAAAAAGCTAAACGATTCAGGAACGTTTCTTAAGATATCGTACAAACTCTAAACCCTAAACCCTAAACCCTAAACCCCAAACTCTGGTGGTCTTCAGGGCTCTGGCACGGCTAGCAACTCCAGCGGCCCAAATACCCCCTGAAACTCAAGGAATAGGCCTTCAATCATATTATGGGGGTTTCCGATCTTGGGGGGGGGGGGGGGTACCTTTTTGGGGTCCTTATTCTAGGGGAATCCTACTATTGGAGGTCTATTATGGGAGTCCCCCTACAATTAGAGGTTAAGGCATATTCCTTCATGAAGGGGTGTTGGGCTCTTCGGAAAGATGGAAGCGCACGAAACCCTAAACCCTAAACCCCAAACCCTAAACCACAATTGCTACGTGGGCCAGGAAACTCTTCAGCTCGTTCGCGAACGACGCATAAGCCACGTTCGAAGTACCTTGGCTCACATCTAGGAGAATGGGTACATGGATTTACGGCTTTGCGGAGTTATGGGTTTTAGGACTCTTGGGTTTTGGGCTAAATTTTAGGGTTTGGAACTTTCAAGGACTCGGGTTTTAAAGCCTAGGGCTACTGCTGCTACGACGACGACGACCACCACCACCCTAAACCCTAAACCCTAAACCCTGAACCCTAAACCCTAAACCCTAAACCCCAGAAAACCTGCTGAGACAGGGCGCCGCTAATGAGGCCCCGCCGCAGGAGGCGGCGGAGGTGGCAGAAGCCGGACTCCACTGCCGGGTCCTGGGGTTTAGGGTTTAGGGTTTAGGGTTTAGGGTTTAGGGTTTAGGGTTTTGGGTTTTGGGTTTTGGGTTTTTGGGTTTTTGGGTTTAGGGTTGCAAGTTTCACAAGATGTGCAAATGGATATGCACGTTTCTTCATGCACCTATTAGCAAGAAAGTGTGAAGCCCTGTTCCTCCTGGTCGCCATCTTCGTTTGCCGCATGTGCATCCTGGACATAAACCTCCTGGCCAGACTTTGCATTCAGCTTCGTTCCTAAACCTGGCTTTTTCGGGGTTTAGGGTTTAGGGTTTAGGGTTTAGGGTTTAGGGTTTAGGGTTTAGGGTTTAGGGTTTAGGGTTTAGGGTTTAGGGTTTAGGGTTTAGGGTTTAGGGTTTAGGGTTTAGGGTTTAGGGCTTCAGGGTTTAAAGAGCTTGGAGTTCGGGATGTGGGGCTTGGGGTTTAGCGTGTAGGTGCGCAGCACGAAAGAAATACCCCCCAAAACAGAATGCGTACGGTTTAGGGTTTAGGGTTTAGGGTTTAGGGTTTAGGGTGTAGGGTTTAGGGTTTAGGGTTTAGGGTTTAGAACGGGATCAGGGGAATGTAGGAAAGCGTGGCAAGCGCAGCGAAATCTCTTCTGACCAGCCCCAGCGGTCGCATCCAGGAAGCAAAATTGGGTCACCCCTAAACCCTAAACCCTAAACCCTCTATACCCTAAACCCTAAACCGAGCTCTGGGGCTAACTACGACTTGCTGCTTACTGGTAACAGGTTTAGGGCTTAGGGTTTAGGGCTTAGGGTTTAGGGTTTAGGGCTGAGGGCTTAGGGCTTAGGGTTTAGGGTTTAGAGTTTAGGGTTTAGGGCTTAGGGCTTAGGGTTTAGGGTGTAGTCATCGTGCGGGCATGGATGCTCTGGCCATCCCCACGCACTGGCAACATGCACGAAGTCATCGTTCTGGCATGCACAACCCTTAAAGCCTACACCCGAACCCCTAAACCCGAAACCCAAACAATCCAGCCTGGACTGGACCCTCGACCCTGAATTCTTAGGGGTTTAGGGTTCCGGGGTCTAGGGTTTAGGGTTTGGGGTTTTGGGCTTGGGGTTTGGGGTTTAAGGCTTAGGGTTTGGGGTTTCGGGATTTGCCTAACCCTCAACAGCCCAAAAAACCCTAAACTCTAAACCCTAAACCCGGTAGGCAGCCCAGCCTGGAGCGCTGCAAACTCCGGACCCCCAGTGGCCGATGCATCGGACAGGAAGAGCCTGAGGTTCAGGGTTTCGGGTTTAGGGTTTGGGTTTGGGCTTCAGGGTTTAGGGTTCAGGGTTTAGGGTTTGAGGTTTAGGGTTGAGGGTAGAGGGTTGAGGGTTTAGGGTTGAGGGTTGAGGGTTGAGGGGGCGCGGTCCAGCACCTTTCTTCTTGGTCATGCACATGCGGTCGCAGTACCCAATCCAAATCTGCAGGTACTTCACGTAGGGCTATAGAACAAACAATGAAAATCATGTACATCCTGTGAGCACTATAAGCCCTACACACTTCGCCCAGGGCCCGCATCTGACTCGAAGGAAGCAGGTGCAGCGGTTGGGGTTCTACCCTAAACCCTAAACACTGCTTAGGGTAAGCAGCCGGCAAGGGAGAGGGTCCTCCTAAGCCCCTGAACCCCGAACGGCTAAGGATCAAACAGGAATCAAAAGCTAGAGCAAAAGACACCGAATTGGGCTGGGGTTTGAACATGGTCCAGCCATATGGCCGTGGCCAAGACGCCATGCAGCGGCCGCACTCCTGCCCCTCCACGTCACACCCTAAACCCTAAACTCTAAACCCTAAACCCTAAACCCTAAACCCTAGACCGTAAACCCTAAAACTTAAATCCTAAACCCTGAACCCAAAAACCTACACCCTAAACCCTAAACCCTAAACCCTAAACCCTAAACCCTAAACCCTAAACCCTAAACCCTAAACCCTAAACCCTAAACCCTAAACCCTGAACCCTGAACCCTGAACCCTGAACCCTGAACCCTAAACCAAACTTGTTCACGCCCTTCGCTTGGGCCAGGAAGGGATGGCCCCTTCGGGGTGGAAGCGGGTCAATTTGGCGAGCCTGCTGTTTGCAAGAGCTGCACGTTGGCAGCTGGCTTGGCCCCGCCATGACAAAGTACTTGGAGGGTCGACTCCAACTCCTTGCCCTAAACCCTAAACCCTAAACCCTAAACCCTAAACCCTAAACCCTAAACCCTAAACCCCGCCATCTCGCGGGCTTCACAGAAGCGACAGCTCGCAGCGACACGCGTGCCAAAAATCATCAAGCACCCCGAGGGCCTTGGGTTTAGGGTTTAGGATTTAGGGTTTAGGGTTCAGGGTTCAGGGTTTAGGGTTTAGGGTTCAGGGTTTAGGGTTTAGGGTGAACGAACTCCTGAGCTCTAAACCCTACTTGGAGCTTCATGGGACTTACTACCTAGTTGTAAGTGAGCTGCAAAGGCCAACTTGTAATTGGGTAATCATATCAGGGCAGTTAAAGGGGGTGGTAAGTAGGATTACAGCACCAAGTATAAACAGCAATTACATGAGCCAAACCCCGCACCCTAAACCGCCTAAACCCTAAATCCAAAACCTCAGGGTCAGGGCTCTAGGTTTCCTAAGCCCTAAACCCTAAAACCCTAGACCCTGAACGCTGAACCCTGAACATTGAATCTTCGACTAGCCACGCAGGTGCCGAGGCGTCCGGAATCGCGCAGTCCTTGCCCTGCCAGAAGCCGCAGTGGCGGAGGACTCAGAACTCTAGGGGCGGATTGGGGTTTAGGGTTTAGGGTTTAGGGTTTAGGCCTTAGGAAGCAAGAGCTCTCAAACGCTCCCCAACCTTGTTTTTGGTCCTCTGGCTTTCGCCCCCAAATCAAAATCAGACTGGGCTTCGGACCTCTAGGAATGGAAAAGAATAAACTAAGGCTCGGGAGCCGAATCGTGAAAACCCCAAACCGTAAACCCTAAACCCTAAACCCTAAACCCTAAACCCTAAACCCTAAACCCTAAACCCTAAACCCTAAACCCTAAACCTGCCAGCCCCCCCTCCCCCCGTCCAACATCCTGGTAGGAAAGCGCCGCCAGCCGAGCCAGGACCTCGAGGGCGCGCAGAGTTCGATGAGGACTTTGCGCGTGGAGGTTTGGGGGTTTGGAGGGTTTAGGGTTTGGGGTTTAGGGTTTAGGGTTTAGGGTATACAGGGCTTGTAGGGTTTGTAGGGTTTATAGGGTTTATAGGGTTTATAGGTTTTATAGGGTTTATAGGGTTTATAGGGTTTATAGGGCTTGTAGGGTTTATAGGGTTTATAGGGTTGATAGGGTTGATAGGGTTTATAGGGTTTTATAGGGCTGATAGGGTTGTTAGGGTTTATCGGATATAGGGTTCAGGGTGTAGAGTTTAGGGTTTAGGGTTTAGGGTCCAATCCAGCCAAAAACCCCAATGCCACTTCACGAAAAGCAGCATTCTTTACACCGCACTCTAAGATCCCCGTCATGTCAGAAAGATTCCTTTCACTGACGGTTTCTGGAGATTCTGGGGGAGACCCCAAACCCCCCTACCCCCCACCGCCGTAAAAACCCAAGAACAGGAACCGAAAACTCTCAAACACCGAAGAGCTCTCCGAAACACTAAAAACCCTACTGCAAACCCTGAACCTTCCGTTATTCAAAGGGCATGCGAGCCCTAAACCCCTAAACTTTAAACAACCGAACCCCTAAACCCGTAAACCCGTAAACCCGTAAACCCCTTAACCCGTAAACCCCTAAACCCCTAAACCCCTAAACCCCTAAACCCCTAAACCCCTAAACCCCTAAACCCCTAAACCCCTAAACCCCTAAACCCCTAAACCCCCAAACCCCTAAACCCCTAAACCCCAAAACCCCTAAACCCCTAAACCCCTAAACCCCTAACCCCTAAACCCCTCAACCGCAAAACGCTAAACCCTATACCCTAAACCCTAAACCCTAAAGCCTAAACCCTAAAGCCTAAAGCCTAAAGCCTAAAGCCTAAAGCCTAAAGACTAAAGACTAAAGCCGAACAAAGCCCAAGAAAGCCGAATACGGCCAATAAAGCCTAATCAACCCTGAAGCCAAAACCCCAGCAAGTCCTAACCCCTAAACCCAGAACCCTAAGCCCTAAGCCCTAAGCCCTAAACACTAAACCCTAAACCCCAAACCTTTCAACGCTTTCCTTAACCCAAACTAACGGCCTCGACATACGGCCCCACGCGGCGTAGGGAACTGGCGGCCTGGGAGCACAGCCTTGGAAAAGTTTGGGGGCTTCCTTGGAGGTTCATGGTGTTCAGGGTTTAGGGTTTAGGGTTTAGGGTTTAGGGTTTAGGGTTTAGGGTTTAGGGTTTAGGGTTTAGGGTTTAGGGTTTAGGGTTTAGGGTGTAGGGTTTTGTTCTCTTGGCGGACTCCGAGCATTCCGAACTCACTTCTTCATGCTCTTCTTGACGCCCTTCTTCTTCTTCTTGGCTCTCTTGGCCTTCTTCACCAGCTCGCAGGCTTTTCGATACCGTGCAGCGACTCCAGATTTTTCCAACCGCGACAGCCAAGCCCTCCAGCGGGCCGCGCCGACCGACTGGGGCACGATGAAGGAACTTGACGATCTTCATCATGTTGATAATGGGTGGAGAATTGTTTTGGTACTTTTTTGATTTTTTTGGTACATTTTTATTTTTTCGTGGTCCCTGGTCTCCTGGTGCCCCGGTCTACTGGTCTTCCTTGGAAAATGCTACATTCCCTTTTCAATTTTCATAGGATCTGGTCGACTTTCGTGTTTTTCCCAAAAAAAAACCTCCATTCTCATTCCCTCCATATCTTCATAGGATTCGTACTGCTTTTCGTAGGAATTCTTATAAATGTTGCCCAAAACCTTGCCGTGTAGGAAGTACTTCTAGGACCATTAGTTGGTTTGGGCTGGTCCAAGCTTCAGGTTTAGGCTAGTCCCTGTCTGCTGCTTCTGTCTCCTGAGCTGCAATCCAGAGTTGAAGCAAAGAAGTCCATGACTCATGAGACAAGGAGCCTAGGGTTTAGGGTTTCGGGTTTATCGGGCTTAGCGGTATGTACCTGGGGCTTTGAATCTTCGGCTTAGTAATCAGTTCTTGTCAGAAAGAGCGATCAAGCTCGTGTCGCCTCGGAGTGGCCATCGCAGTATGAGAGGCAGCCTGCATCGGACCTCATGCTGCCAGGTGGACTAGGATTTAGGGTTTATGGGTTTAGGGTTTGCCTCTTCTTCACCTGGAGCTTGCCCTACAGTACCTAAAGCGCACACCGAGGCGTAGTCTGATTGAGTGCATCGGCACCGGTCCACTGGAAATCTGCTGGATCGCCTGCTTGGTGTGGGGTAGGGTTTAGGGTTTAAGGCTTAAGGTGTAAGCTTTGGGGCTGCGGGTGTGGCAAAACGTGTTGGGGCAGCGGCTTTCTTCTAGAAAGGCATACCTCAATGTATCCAACGAGAAGTCGACTCTACTGATGAAAACGCCAGGCGTGCCAACAAAAAGAATGATTGGCAGACGAGATCTGACTAGAGTTTCATGGTTTGTGAGAGCCCTTGTGGGGCAGACGTTTTTGGAGTTCAGCGGTTTCAGGGCCTTATATGGGGTTCTTCAATGGCCGGATAGACTTTCACTGACAGAGGGTGGCTCTGCCCTCAACACTAACCCTAAAACCACAAAAAGTAAGAGCGGAACCCTGCACTTCCGTTGCCTTCGGCATCGCTTGGCCCGGCATTCGTATCGCTCGCTGCACTTCCTTTGCATGTACAGTCAGCATGGCTTCAAAAAGCGGTGAGTTTGGGGGGGGGGAGCGCAGCCCTGCTGTCAAAAAGACGCATATGCTTTGAATGAAGCATTCATGGCTTATAAAACGAGGGGGTTGGGGCGAAGGTGGGGCGCAGCCCCCCCCCCCTTTGCAAACGCAACGCTCGCATCATGGGCTTCAATCCTTCACATACTTTGAAAAAAAAGCATGATTGGTTTCAATCTGTCATATGCCTTGAAGAAAGCCTGCACAGCTTAAAGAAGCGGGGGGGGGGGGGGGGGGGGGTGTGAGGCAGCCCCCCCCCATTTGCAAACACAATGCGCGCATCATGGGCTTCAATCGTTCACATGCTTTGAAAAATTAGCATGATGGGTTTCAATCTGCAATATGCTTTGAAAAAAGCTTGCACGGCTTAAAGAAGCGGGGGGGTTGGGGGGGGCGCAGCCCCCCCCCCATTTGCAAACACAATGCTCGCAGCATGGGTTTCAATCGTTCATATGCTTTGAAAAAAATGGCCTGATGGGCTTTTAACGCTCATATGCTTTGAAAAAGGCTTGCACGGCTTAAAGAAGCGGGGGGTTTGGGGGGGGGGGGGGGGGGCGCAGCCCCCGCCAATTGCAAACACGATGTTCGCATCGTTCATATGAGTTTTGAAAAATAGCATAATGGGTCTCAATCTGTCATATGCTTTGAAAAAAGCTTGCGTGGCGTAAAGAAGCGGGCGGGTTGGGGGGGGCGCAGCCCGCCCCCCCCCATTTGCAAACACAATACTCGCATCATGGGTTTCAATCGTTCATATGCCTTGAAAAAAATGGCCTGACAGGCTTTTATCGTTCATCTGATTTGAAGAAGGCTTGCACGGCTTAAAGAAGCGGGAGGGTTGGGGGAGGCGCAGCCCCCCCCATTTGCAAACACAAGCTTCAATCGTTCACATACTTTGAAAAAATGCATGATGGGTTTCAATCTGTCATGTGCTTTGAAAAAAGCTTGCACGGCTTAAAGAAGCGGGGGGGTTGGGGGGGGCGCAGCCCCCCCACCCCCATTTGCAAACACAATGCTCGCATCATGGGTTTCAATCGTTCATATGCCTTGAAAAAAAGGCCTGATGCGCTTTTATCGTTCACGTGCTTTGAAAAGGCTTGCACGGCTTAAAGAAGCGGGGGGGTTGGTTGGGGGGGCGCAGTCCCCCCCATTTGCAGACACAAGCTTCAGTCGTTCACATACTTTGAAACAAGGCGCTGGGGGGGGGGGGGGGTGAACACAATGCTCGCATGATGGCTTTCAATCGTTCATATGCTTTGAAAACGTGGTCTGATGGGTTTTCATCGTTTCATCGTTCATCTGCTTTGAAAAAACTTGCACGGCTTCAAAAAACGGGGGGTAGCAGACCAGGGAACAGGCGACCAGCAGACCGGGAGACCAGCAGACCAGGGGACCAGGGGACCAGGAGACCAGGGGCCCAGAGGACCACGAAAAAAAAAAAAGTACCAAAAACAAAGAAAAAAAGTACCAAAAAAAAAAAAAGGCCCTCCGTTGATAATCGCCGCCTGGTGTCGGTCCTTGCCGTCGCGGAAAAGCTGGTTGCTTCCGCCCTTGGACGCGCACTTGTCCACGACGACGCGGCGAAACATGAGTTGGCGGCCTTCCTCCAGCCAGAATCGGCAGGAGCGCTCGGTGCCTGGGCACTCCCAAGTGGGGGTGGGATATGGCGTGGCAGATCGCGCTTGATGTTCTGCAGCGGCAACACGCCGCGGTTGAATTTCCTGTTGAAACGCAGGTTCCGCACACCACTGATGCCCCAGCTGTAGACGCCAAGCTTCCTCATAGCCTTTGATGCTCAATGCGCTCACCTCGGACGTCACCTTTGTCTCCTGCTCGTGGATAGGGATCGCAATGCGCAGGAGCTGTTAATCCAGAGATGCAACATGACGAAGGACGGCGAGTGGCCGTTCATGGAGCGGTCCGCGGAAGAACAGACCATGATCCACTTGGTGGCCGCGCTGCCTAGCTGCAGCGGCTGGTGCAAGCAGGACGGAAAACGGCGAAGAAGCCGCGGCTCACGGTTCAGCCAGAGCGGCCGATGCGCCGACGGCGACTGGTAGGCGCCGCAGCACTGCCCGAGCATTCTCTCGCTGAAGGGCAACACTGAGGGCCTGGAGGAGAAGAGTTCCGGGCGAGGAGAAGAGTTGAGTTTACAATCTAGGGAGAAAGATTTTACAGAAAACCCGCCAAGGTTTTTTGGCAGCAGTCTTGTACAGTTGCGTGCCTGAGCCCAGGGCGACAGAACCACCGTTGCGAAACATGGCCACACGCCCAAACAATGAAACTCTGGCAAACTGCCACCTTGCCAAGATATCACACGACATGCGTGGGCCCCTGCGGCAAAACAGTTGTGTAGCATTGACCCTTTTGCAAGAAGGACAATCACAAAACAAGGTCACCAACGCCTTCATGGTCGGACAGCTCCCCGAAAACCAAACAACTTGCAAACCGGTGCGCAGGTAGTCTGTAGCTGCGTCACGCCGACAGAACTACTCCTAGTGCAACAGCACTGCAAGTGGTGGAGAGCCTACGCAGCGGCGTTTGCGGCTGGAAGCGCCAACAGGTGTGTCTGCATCGTCAGAATCATTTGCAGGCATTGCTTCTGGGCTCTCAAGAATGTACGCTGGCTCTGTCAGTGAAATCGCCCTACTTCATATCTACTTGCTGAAGTGCCCCGATCCTCCACGTAGGGGCTTGTTGGTTTTGCATTCAGGTGAAATTTAGCGCTTTGGGGTCTTGCGCAGCCGTGGAATTTCCGGAAAGTCTCTAGGGGCAAAGGCTTGAGAGGCATTGGGGTCTAGGGCTGTCCGGTTGTAGGGCTGGGGGTTTAGTTTAAGGGCCTAAGGTCTATAATATTGAAGATTTAAGGTTACAGGGCTACCCCAGCCGCCCAGTCAGACCCTGAACCATACTTCCTCTACACCCTCACTGCCCAAGTAAGGCCGGAACTCCACTTAGTTGTCATGTGTTCCGAGGAATACAGTAATTCTTTGTGACGCTCTTCACGGCTCGTGCATCCTTAGCATGAACCCATCCGGGGGTTCAGGGATCAAGGGCTTATAGCATCTAGGGAGGTAGGGCAAAAGGGGGAACACGCAACTCCTAAACCCTAAGCCCCAAACGCCGACCCCACACTTGGCTGCACTTTGGCGCTAGAATGTCGCGCTTTGCGAACCTTATCCAAAAGCCCATACCAAAAGGGCAAGGGACTTAAGGATTGAACACAGAACCGCATAGCTAACTAAGTACCCCCCCCCCCCATCCCACAACCCCAAAAAAAAAAGAGGACCGAGTAACTCTTGCCGAAGCCCTCCTGAATTTGGATAGGGAGTGCATGCATAACACTATCCCTACGCCGAAAAAGGGGGCAGTTAGTTCGGGAGGGGGGGGGTTAGGATCTGGGGGTTAGGAAGTTTAGGAAGTTTAGGAAGTTTAGGGTTAGGGTGGAGGGTTTAAGTAGGGTTTAGGTAGGGTTTAGGGTTTAGGGTTTAGGGTTTGGGGTTTAGGGTTTAGGGTGTATGGTGTAGGGTTTAGGGTTTAGGGTTTAGGGTTGAGGGTTGAGGGTTGAGGGTTGAGGGTTTAGGGTTTAGGGTTTAGGGTTTAGGGTTTAGGGTTTAGGGTTTCGGGCTGCTGCACAAGCCGCATCAGCCAGCACAACTCGGAATCCGGAGAGGTGCAAATACCTCACGTGCCCTAAACCCTAAACCCTAAACCCTAAACCCCAGATGCGGGGCGGCTATCGAACATCTCAGTGCTTGCAGAGCTTGGGCCTCAAACCCGAAACCCTAAAAGCCCAAAAATCACACAAAGAAACCCTCAAAAAACCGTAACATACCTAAAAGGACTAAAAAAATATAAACAAACCTGAAAACCCTAAACACCCTCAGACCCCCAAAAACCCTAAGAACAAAGAACCTAAGAAACCCTCAAAACCCTAGAAACCCTCAAACCCTCAAAACCCTAAAAACACTCAAAACCCCGGAAAACCCTCAAAACCCGAAAATTCTGAAAACCCTGAAAACCCCGAAAACCCTAAAAAAGTCCTTTAAAAACCCTAACACCATGAAAATCTACAACCCTAAAAATACCCAAACGCCCCTTAAAACCCTACCCTAAGCACCCCTAAACACCCCACAAACCCTAAACACCCTATACAAAAAAAACAAAATACCCTAAACCCTACACATGCGCCCGAGGCGCCCAGGGCGCACGCCACCTCTTGGAGGTCGAGGGGCACGTGTACCACCTCTACCTAAGCGTCTTGAGGGCTTTGGGCCTCCGACTGTTTAGTGTTTAGGGTTTGGGGTTTAGGGTTTAGGGTTTGGGGTTTAGGGTTTAGGGTTTCGGGTTTAGGCTTTAGGGCTTAGAGCGTGCCAACAAGGAACCGCACCCTGAGAAAACAAAGACACATGGGCCCCCCGGATCCTTAAGCGCCCCAAAAGAATGGTCCGGAATTGAGCGGTCTTTTGGCGGGCGACGGAGCTCCAGTCCCGCAGGTGGCTGCGGGCTGCGCGGTGGACCCGGCAGGTCGCTGGCGAGAAACCCGTCAGGTCGCCCGAGAATGAGATACGGGCAGAACGGTCGTGTTTCGTGGACCAGAGGCCCCAAGAGCCAGTCCAGGCACAACCAGGATGCAGCATCGGCAAAGGCGAAGGCGGCAGCCAGCCCCAATCCCAAACCTCTGACCACCATGCCTCCCAAACAAGGCCTTCCGGATGCAGCATCAGCTAGGGCGAAGGCGGCAGCAACCCCCCATCCCAACCTCTGACTTCAGGCCCTTCCAAGCAAGTTTTCCACATCCCCAACAAGGACGCAGCATCGCCAAGGGCGAAGGTCACAAACCTCTGTCCCAGAAGCCATCGAATGATGGACATGATCCCTTGCAACACCAAGGGGCTGCGAACGGTAGCTGATCTGCATCGATGCCGAGCTTCTGAACCCAACCAGTAGAAAAGAGAAAAACAACAAAAGCACGATCAGAGTTTCAAAAGAACCCTAAACCCGTACAGGTTAAGGCGAGCGTGGAGCGCCAGCGGGGGTGGGCTTATGCAGGTCGGGGCGCGCGCCTGGGCGCTTTCAGCGCCAGCGTACCCACGCATTGAGACACACTAAACCCTAAACCCTAAACCCCCTCAAGAGAGCGCGAGAAGGAAATGTGGGAAGCCGGGTCCAGGCCATTTGCATCTCGCGGAGGATCGGGGCACTTAGTAAGTACTAACTGCTCAAGAACCCCGAATAAATAGAAATATTCTTCCTTATTAAGGGTAGTATAGGGATAATTATTCTTTATTCTTTTGGGGTTCTCAAGCAAATAGTAGTTAGTAAGTAGGGTTGCAAGTACCTGCATTGGGGGCTACAAGTAACCATACGTACAGTTACCTGACTACTAACACCACTCACTACTAAGTCCCCTGCTCCTTTAAGTACACACCCCAGCCAAACCCCAAACCCTAAACCCTAAACCCTGAACCCTAAACCCTAAACCCTGAACCCTGAACTCTGAACCCTGAACCCTAAACCCTAATCCCTAAACCCTAAACCCTAAACCCTAAACCCTAAACCCCAAACCCTAAACCCTAAACCCTAAACCCTCCCTTGCCGCCCCGGTTGCACCCTCGGGCGCTGGACCTGGCAAGGCCGCGGCAGCCACGAGACCAGAAGCCGCCACAAGATGACCACTGGTGGCCACGAAGAGGGCGTGGGCCTTTCTCAAAAGGGGGGGGGGGGGGGGGGGGGGGAATTTAGGGTTTAGGGTTTGGGGTTTGGGGTTTAGGGTTTAGGGTTTAGGGGGGTTTTAGGGTTTAGGTTTTGGGAGTTTCAGGGTACTAAATAACTCATTTACGTCTGTACCTACAAGCGATTCAGAAGCCCGTTGCTTTGGGTTGTAAAGGGCATTGGGGGTTTTAGGGTTTTAGGGTTTAGGGTTCAGCGTCTAGGGTTCGAGGGCTTTTGGGCTTCGGGAAGCCATAGTCTTTTCGGGCTTCCGGAGGTCCTAAACCCTAAACCTTAAACCCAAAACTCTGAACACCCAAACCTTAAACCCTAAACCCTAAACCCGAAAACCGCACCTGCAGCCATTCGAGGGTGCGCGCTGGGAGCGCATGCAGCACGGCCTCTCCAAAAAACACACGCAGGGGTACAAAACCCTAAACCGTGAACGGTTTAGGGTTTAGGGTTTAGGGTTTAGGGTTTAGGGTTTAGGGTTTAGGGTTTAGGGTTTCGGGCTTCGGGCTTCGGGCTTAGGGCTTCGGGCTTATGGCGTAGGGAAACCCTAAAACCTTAGGAGGAGAGAGGGTCCAGGGTTTTATGCTGAAGTCTCAAAACCCTAAACCCTGCAACCCCTGAACTCTAAACCCCTAAACCCTAAACCCCTAAACTCCTAAACCCCGAACGAAAAACCCCCAAAACCCTAAACCCCAAACCCCGAAACCCCAAAACCCTAAACCCTAAACCCTAAACCCCAAACCCCCGAAACCCCAAAACCCTAAACGCCTAAACCCCTAAACCTCCAAGCCCCGACCTTCCCAAACCCCTGAACCCTTAGAGGTTTAGGGTTTAGGGTTTCGGGTTTAGGGTTTGGGGTTTCAGGTTTAGGGTTCAGGGACTCTAAACCCTAAACCCTAAACCCTAAAATCCAAAGTCCTGAAGTCCCAAAGTTGGCCCGGCCAGAGCCGCAGCTGGCGTCCCCAAATCTGCAAGAGGCCTTGGAAAGCGTTGAAAGGTTTGGGGGTTTAGGGTTTAGGGTTTAGGGTTTGGGGTTTAGTGGTTTAGTGGTTTAGGGGTTTAGGGGTTTAGTGGTTTAGTGGTTTAGTGGTTTAGTGGTTTAGTGGTTTAGTGGTTTAGTGGTTTAATGGTTTAGTGGTTTAGTGGTTTAGTGGTTTAGTGGTTTAGTGGTTTGTGGGCTTAGGCGGCTTAGGGCTTTTGGCTTAGGGTTCAGGGTTTAGGGGTTAGGACTTTTGCGGTTTTGGCTTTAGGGTTTATTAGGCTTTATTGGGCTTTATTCGGCTTTATTCGGCTTCATTTGGCTTTATTAGGCTTTGGGGTTTAGGGCTTAGGGTTTTGGGTTTAGGGTTTAGGGTTTATGGGCCCTTGCTTTCTAGAGGAAAATTCTATAGGGTATATAAGGGGTATACAAGGGGTCCTCCATTTGAGAGCCCATACTAAGGGACCATGTAACTTCCCTTAAACAACCAGGAACTAGCCGTAATTAGCCGAGGGCTCGCGCTGAGGCTACGATGCTTCTCCCCCAAAATCGAACATACCCATGTGGCTTTTTGAGGGTTTAGGGTTTAGGGTTTGGGGTTTGGGGTTTGGGGTTTGGGGTTTGGGGTTTGGGGTTTGGGGTTTGGCTCATCAGCTTTATCCGGCAAGGCATCAACCCTTAACCCTAAGCCCGAAACCCGATCCACCCATGGGTCTCCTCGGTGCCGCGATGCGCAGGTTTAGGGAAAACTTCGCAAGGGCCTACGTGAAGGTTCGACAAGCCTCAAGGTTGGGTTTAGGGTTTGGGGTTTAGGGTTTAGGGTTTAGGGTTTAGGGTTTAGGGTTTATCGGGTTCAGGGTTTCGGGCTTGGGGCTTAGGGCTTAGCGCATAGGGTTTAGGGCTTGGGGTTTAGGGATCTAGCCCCTGCAGCAGTTTCGGGTTTGGGGTTTGGGGTTTAGGGGTTTAGAGGTTAAGCCCTGAAGCCTAAACGCGGAAGCCTACTTGGAGGTTAAGGATACTTAATCAACCAATGACAGCTGTACTTATAACCCAAGTAGAACCCTATTCGGGCACTTAAGGGGCTTGTAAGTGGGCTATAGGTACAGTTCTAGCTAGGTTCTCAGTACCCTGAGCCTCCAAGTACCCCTCCTCCTGGCCACGGGACGGGAGGAGGACCCCAGGGCCAGCAGCAGAAGCCCGCACCTCGAAGACTGGGGTGGAGACTTGGTGCTTTGTTCTTGGGGTAGTTACAAGGGTAACTGTTACAAGGTCCCTTAGTATCGGCCATACTACCCTGCACAAATTCCGGGCCCATACTTCAGAACCCTTTAGAGGAGGTAAGGGACCATATTGACGGCCCATGAAGCTTCCCTCAGCTTTGTGTTTAGGGATAAGCCCTAAGGCTTCGGGTTTCGGGTTGAACCCTAAACAAATAAGCCCACACAGGAGTTGCAACGCCCTGAACCAAGGCAACAGACTTTTGGTCCACTCGGGTTGAGGGTTTAGGGCTGATCAGCTGATAGATTCCCGACGCAAGACCCACCTACACCGGTGATGCCGACTGATCAAGAAGTTGGTGCAACAAAGCTGACCCTAAACCCTACACCGCCCCAGAGCCATGAACCCTGAACCCTAGACCCCCGAACAGAGCCATGAACCCTGAACCCTAGACCCCCGAACACGAACCCCCAAACCCTAAACCCGAAACCCCAAAACCCCGAACCCTAAACCACAAACCCTAATCCCTAAACCAGAAACCTAAACTAGACCCAAAATCAACCTAGGAATGAAAGGGAACCCAGATCCGAGAAAAAGGGAATAAGGGCCTACTCTGGGTCCTAGTAGCCCAAAACCCTAAACCCTAAACCCTAAACCCTAAACCCTAAACCCTAAACCCTACACTTTTTGATCCCCCCCCGCCTCCGCTGGCCGACATCCAAGGCGCAGCAGGAAAGCCTCGAAGCTCAAACCCCATGAAAGGCCCTGAAAGTGGTTTAGGGATTAGGGTTTGGGGTTTGGGGTTTGGGGTTTAGGGTTTCGGGTTTAGGGTTTAGGGTTTAGGGTTTAGGGTTTCGGGCGTCAACCCCTTCAGAGTCCTACAAACCCCTACAAGCCCCTCTAAACCCCAACAAACCCTAAACTTCGCCAAAAGCTCTCCCTGCAAAGCCCAAAATACGCAAAGATGCAGCATATTCTACGATAGTTCTTATTAAGGTGTATGAACCCTAAACCCTCAACCTTGAACATTAAACCCCTTTGGCGTCTCGGTTCAGGGTTCTAGACCCTACATGGGGGTTTACGGAAATAAGGGACCCTTTTGAAAAGACCCAAGTAGTATAATCCCTAAAAAGGATCCCCAAAAAAGGGTAGCCCCTAAACCTTCACCCAAATTTCGAAAAAAAAACCCACATCCTCAACCCTGTCTTCCCGGCCTCCCAAGCAATGGCCGCTGGCACCTTCGAGAGTTTCCGAGCTGTTGCGGGGTTAGGGCGGCTCAGCTTAGGGTTTAGGGTTTAGGGTTTGGGGTTTGGGGTTTAGGGTTTTTGGTTTTGGGTTTAGGGTTTAGGGATTAGGGCGCTTCAGAGCTCAGGGTTCAGGGCTGGAGGTAGGGTGATTAGGGAGTTTAGTGAGTTTAGGGAGTTGAGGGTTTTACCCTCAACCCGAAAAGCCCAGGGGTCTGACCTAAACCCCAAACCCGACACCCTAAAGCTCAACCCCAAACCCCAAACCCCAAACCGCACAGCCAACACCGCAGACCCTAAACTCCCAGAACCCTGAAGCTGAGCCCCCTACACCCCGAACCTTTTTTCCCGACAAGCACACCCAGGGTTTTAGGGTCTAGGGTTTAGGGTTTAGGGTTTAGGGTTTGGGGTTTGGGGTTTAGGGTTTAGGGTTTAGGGTTTAGGGTAGTTTAGGGTTTGGGTTTAGGGTAGTTTAGGGTTTGGGGTTTAGGGTTTGGGGTTTAGGGTTTAGGGTTTAGGGTTTAGGGTTTAGGGTTTAGGGTTTAGGGTTTAGGGTTTAGGGTTTAGGGTTTTTGTCCAGGCTCAGGCGCGCTCTCCTCATCCCCCTGTCCGCCGTAGGGAAGCCGGACGGCCACGGCGGTGCTGGGCAAGGGCAACTCCACTCCTGAGCTTCGCAGGGCGAGGGGTTCGGGGTTTATAGGGTTTGGGGTTTAGGGTTTACGATTTGGGGTTGCCGCAAAGCCCCCAAAAAACCCGAAACTTCCGAAACTTCCGAAACCCCAAAACCCCAAAACCCCAAAACCCCAAAACCCCAAAACCCAAAAACCCAAAAACCCCAAAACCCCAAAACCCCAAAGCCCCAAAACCCCAAAACCCCAAAACCCCAAAACACCCAAAACCCCCAAAAAACCCAAAACCCCCAACACACCCAAAACCCCCAAAAACCCCAAACCTCTAAAACCCCCACAACCGCCCAAACCCCCAAAACCTACAAAACCTACAAAAACCCCAAAACCCCAAATTCCCGAAATCCCCCAAATCCCCCAAATCCCCCAAATCCCCCAAATCCCCCAAATCCCCTCAAATCCCCCAAAACCCCGACACCCCCAAACCCCAAAACGCCCAACACCCCCCAAAAAGCACAAAAACCCCAAAACCCCCCAAACCCCCAAACCCCCAAACCCCCGAAACCCCAAACCCCCAAACCTTAAACCCTAAACCTCAAACCTTTTTAAACCTTAAATTCGAACTTTGGATTTCTAACCATACTTGGGAGGTTCAGGGTACTCGGTAACCCAGTACTAACTGTACTTATAACCCAAGTATATTCATGTTACGGCACGACAAGGGCTTATACGTGGAGTATAAGGAGAGTTTTAACTGGGTTACCCTAAACCCTAAACCCTAGACCCTACACCCTAAACCCTAAACCCTAAACCCTAAAACCCTGAACCTCCAAGTAAGCTTGAGGTGCCCAGGGCTGTCGGCAGCGTCGCCGCTGCGGCGCTGAGCGCCCCGGCAGCCGACGGGACCAGGGCCACCTCCCCTGGGGTTTTGGGGCTTAGGGTTGAGGGTTTAGGGTTGAGGGTTGAGGGTTGAGGGTTGAGGATTTAGGGTTGAGGGTTTAGGGTTTAGGGTTTTAGGGTTTAGGGTTTAGGGTTTAGGGTTGAGGGTTTAGGGTTGAGGGTTGAGGGTTAGGGTTTAGGGTTAGGGTTGAGGGTTTAGGGTTTAGGGTTTAGGGTTTTGGGTTTAGGGTTTAGGGTTTAGGGTTTAGGGTTTAGGGTTTAGGGTTTAGGGTTTAGGGTTTAGGGTTTAGGGTTTAGGGTTTAGGGTTTAGGGTTTAGGGTTTAGGGTTTAGGGTTTAGGGCCGAGGGTTGAGGGTTTGAGGTTTGCGGATTTTGCAATCCCTATATGAACCGTAACCCCTAAACCCTAAACCCTAAAAGGATTTAGGGGTTCGAGGGTCTCCAGGTAGCCGAGAGGCCCGGCGACGCCTCGAAAAGCTTGCGGCAGTCGCGCTCGACGTCGGGCCAGTGGCCAGAACCTTCCACATGGAGGCACCCAGGGTTGAGGGTTCAGGGTTTAGGGTTGAGGGTTGAGAGGGTTTAAGGGTTGAGGGTTGAGGGTTTAGGGCTGAAGGTTTCCGAAATTAAGGGGGGGGGGTACCTTGTTGGGGTCCTTCTTATAAGGGAATCCTACTATTTGTTCCTTATTTTCGTAAACTCCCACAGGAGGGGGACACAGGGTTGAAGGTCGAGGGTTTGTGGGGTTTGTGGAGTTTGTGGGGTTTATAGCGTTTTTGGGGTTTTTTTATAGGGCTTTTTATAGGGTTTATAAGGTGTTTCGGTTTTCGAGGGTTTGTAGGGTTTATGGGGTTTATAGGGTTTTAATAGGGTTTACAGCGTTTTTTGGTTTATAGGGTTTTTCGGTTTTCGGGTTTCGGTATTTTAGGCTTGAAAGGGTTAATCGGCTTTGTCGGGTTTTCTTGAGGCTTGAGGCTTGAGGCTTGAGGCTTGAGGCTTGAGGCTTGAGGCTTGAGGCTTGAGGCTTGAGGCTTGAGGCTTGAGGCTTGAGGCTTGAGGCTTGAGGCTTGAGGCTTGAGGCTTGGGGCTTGGGGCTTGGGGCTTGGGGCTTGAGGCTTGAGGGTGTTTGGGCGTTTGTTTGGGGAGGGTTTGGGGTTTCTGGACTTCCGGTTTTGGGGGTTTAGGGTTTAGGGTTTAGGGTTTAGGGTTTAGGGTTTAGGGTTTAGGGTTTAGGGTTTAGGGCTTAGGGCTTAGGGTTTAGGGTTTAGGGTTTAGGGTTTAGGGTTTAGGGTTTAGGGTTTATGGGTTTAGGGTTTAGGGTTTAGGGTTTAGGGTTTAGGGTTTAGGGTTTAGGGTTTAGGGTTTAGGGTTTAGGGTTTAGGGTTTAGGGTTTAGGGTTTAGGGTTTAGGGTTTAGGGTTTAGGGTTTAGGGTTTAGGGGTCCCAAGCCCACAGTAAGCTGTGCCTGCCACATCCTTCAGGAACTGCAGATCCGCCCACAGCTGCTCCCGCTGCGGACCAAGGTCCTCCTTGGGTTTTTGGAGGGTTTAGGGTTTAGGGTTTAGGTTTAGGGTTTAGGGTTTAGGGTTTAGGGTTGAGGGTTTAGGGTTTAGGGTTTGGGGTTTGCGGTTTGGGGTTTGGGGTTTGGGGTTTGGGGTTTCGGGATTGGGCTTGGGATTTGGGGGATGAGGGTTTTTGTGTTAGACTCAAGGCGTTGATGTAGGGTTTGGGGATCTGCACTTTAGGCAGGTCCTCTTTTCTTGGGGTTTAGGGTTTTGGTGTTGGCTTCGAATTAGGGTCCAGAGTTTGCTGTAGGGCTTTATCTTTTGGATCTTCGGACTTGAGATTTAGAGTCTGCCTCAAGCTTCTAGGACTTGTGTCTGTGGGTTGAAGGTTGAAGGATTTTGGAGATTCGTGCGATTCGGGCTTTAGCCCTTCGTAAATCCCAAAGCCACCTTAGAATCCCAAAAACATGTGGTAGGAACCCTTTGTTCCTGCTCTATACCTACTGTAGTCCTACCAGAGTCCTTACACATTCCTGGTTCTATAGCTACTGTGGTCCTACTCAGGGTTTGGAGTCTAGGGTTCTGTGGAGCACTCTTTGCGGTTCCCACCGGGCTTCCTTTCATTCCGAAGGGGAAGCCCAAGAGCCCGCAAAGCCCTCAACCGCCTGAACCCCAACCAGAACCCTCAACAAAACCCTACAAGCCCCCCTTCGGCTAGGGTTTGGGGTTTAGGGCCTAGGGCTTAAGTAAGGGTATAGGGTTTAGGGTTTAGGGTTTAGGGCTTGGGGTTGAGGGCTTAGGGTTTAGGGCTTAGGGCTTAGGGCTCAGCGTTGAGGGCTAAGGGTTTAGGCTTTCCAAAAAAAGTCACCCCTTGGCCCCCAGGCCTGTGGGAGTCCACCCCGTCGCAGCTCCAAATGCAGGGTGAGGACCTCCGCCGCCGCCCCAGCGAAAAAAAGCAAGCATCGACTCCAATACGCCCTTAAGCAAGGGTTTAGGATTTAGGTATCAGGGTTTCGGGTTTAGGGTTTAGGGTTCAGGGTTTAGGGTTTAGGGTTTAGACTACAATACTTGGAGGATCGGGGCACTTAGTAAGTAGGGTGAGAAGTACCTTAATTGGGCTTATAAGTAATTACAAGTAGAGTTGTATAACCCCACTTAAAAACGAAGTCCCCTGATCCCTGAAGTACCCCTTAGGAAAGGGTTTAGGGTTGAGGGATCATAGGGCTTAGTGCGAGAATTCCATAAGACACACTGTTCATGTCTCTGAGTCACGCCTTACGCAGGGTCCCAAGAAGTCCCGGGGACGGCAGGAGAACAAGAATCAAGGGACTAAAGGAGGGACGCTCATAAGGGACCTTAGGGGTCATTTAGGGTTTAGGGGTTTAGGATTTAGGGGTATTTGTTATTTGGGTGCTACTTAGGTATGTAGGGACTATATAAGGTATATATACGGGTTATACTTGGGAACAAGGTTACGGTTACGGGTCCCTTCGAGGGGTCCCTGCTTATAACCCCTGAGAAGAAGCTACATCTCCCGGTCCTGGAACTGAAGCTAAGAATCTAAACTTGGGATGTTCCCCCCCACCTTGTACTAACAGCTCCTTAATAGGGATTCCAACAGGGGGGGGGGGGGGGGGTACGAAAATCCCAGTTCAGGACTGTTAGTAGAAGGAACCCTAAACCCGAAACCCTAAACCCTAAACCCTAAACATCTCAAGGCATGTTCCTTAATTCGGGGGAATTGGGCCCTTTGAGTTGCCAGCCTTCCAAAGCCTTGAAGACCACAGCTACCCAAACCCTACACCTCAAACTTACGAGGTTTAGGGTTTAGGGTTTAGGGTTTAGAGTTTAGGGTTTAGGGTTTAGGGTTTAGGGTTTAGGGTTTAGGGTTTAGGGTTTAGGGTTTAGGGTTTAGGGCTTAGGGTTTAGGGTTTAGGGTTTAGGGTTTAGGGTTTAGGGTTTAGGGTTTAGGGTTTAGGGTTTAGGGTAAACCCCAACTTAGGGCTTAGGGTTTCACCGAGGGGGTTGAAGGGTCCCTTCTAGGCGTCCCTCCTTGCACCCCTTAAAAAAAACAACAACAAACACTTCTGCTCTGAGGCTGCCTTCTTGCGGCGTCTTTCCCTTCTTGCCCTTTGCTCCCTAAACTATTTGGGCTTGGGAGTTTTAATGTTCCTACATGCTTTAGGGGCCTAAACCCTAAACCCTAAATCCTAAACCCTAAACCCTAAACCCTAAATCCTAAACCCTAAACCCTAAACCCTAAATCCTAAACCCCAAACCCCAACCCCAAACCCTAAACCCTAACCCCAAACCCCAAAACCCCAAACCCTGAACCCTAAACCCTAAACCCCAAACCCTAAACACCAAACCCTAAACCCTAAACACGAACACCTGAACCCTAATCAGTGACATTGCCGCGGCGGCTGTCGATGCCATGGACAGCGCATCCCAGGTCTTGGCCACCCCCGCCTCAGGGAACTCTAAACTCAAACCCCCACCACCCCAAACGGGTTTAGGGTTTAGGGCTTAGGATTTAGGGTTTAGGGTTAGGGTTTAGGGTTTAGGGCTTGGGGTTTAGGGTTTAGGGTTTAGGGTTTAGGGTTTAGGGTTTAGGGTTTAGGGTTTAGGGCTTAGGGCTTAGGGCTTGGGGTTTGGGGTGTGTAGGGTGTAATTAG
>CAJNDS010001280.1:257500-440000 GCA_905221605.1 Symbiodinium natans | reverse complement strand
ATGAACCTCCTCCAAGTAGAGTCTTACTTAGAGCTCAGGGTTTATGGAGTTTTGGGAGTGTGGGGTTCAGGGTTCAGGGAGTTTAGGGCGTAAGGAGTTTAGGGTTTAGAGCTCAGGGTTTTGGGGGGTGAAGGATACAAAAAATGAATAAGCATCAAAAAAAACAATCCCAAGGGATCAAAAAACAAATAAATAAGCATCAAAAAAAAATTAACCCACTTTCCTCTTGGAATACAGCGGGGGGGGGGGGGGGGGCGAAGCCCCCCCCCCCCCCCCATTTGCAAACACAATGCTCGCACGATGGGTAGTAGTGGGTGGTGGTAGTGGTTGGAAAACCTTCTATTTTCTCGATCTTTTAATAGGAAAACCTCTATTTCTTCATATTCCCACACCGATATGTTTGCCACGCACCCTGCGCATTCGTTTGGGGTTCAGTGTCTGCTAGAGACTGCTGCTGCTTTTGTGTTTCATGTTTAGGGTTTGTGGCTTTGGCACTCGCGGCTCCTTTAAGGCGCTCATTTCTTCTTTCAGATCGATATTGACAAAGATCATTTTTCCTAGATTCACTGCGTCGTGTTTTCGTGAGATCGCGGCTTCACAGATTTCGCGGATTTGTGATTTCACGGGTTTGCGGCTTCGTGGATTCCAAGACTCGTGGAGTTTTGGGCTCGTGCACTTGCGTTTTCGAAGGCTCGCGGATTCACACTTCGCGGTACGATGTCAGGATAATTAGTTCTTTCCTTTGGGGCTTAGTGCCTTGAGGATGCGGAAAAGCGTCTCTTGGCAAAGTTTCCGAGGTTACATGTCGCTTGGCTGCTGCCACTGTAGCATACGGTAGCAAAAAAAATGATAGCCCCTGAACAGAGCAGTGAGCAGTAAGACACACCCAGCTTTCTGATTATATGTGTGGTCAGCGACTGAGCGGCAAACCCCTCAGAATTCCGAAAGGAGTTCCGAGGCCCAAACGAATCTGCGTGCCTGTAAGCCTGAAGGTAAGTGGCAAACCAGAAGCCATTCCTGCAGCCTGGCGTCGGCAGGACGGGCCCCTTCGACCCGCCTTACTTAAGTGATGGGACGACAAAGAGGAAGCGGAGATAAAATTAATCGTCGATGCAATCGTGCTGCAGGAGGGCAGCTGATTTGGGGCGGCTCTCAGGCTGCCGCCGCCTGTGGGGAGTCGACGTCCGACTCCTCGTCGGCCGGCTCCTCCTGGCGTCCTGGGACAGTCAAGATCGGTTTGTCGTTGCTTGGGCTTGTTCGGGCTTCTTCGCCCTGGCCCTCTAAACCGCAGGCACTCAATCCTAACCCTGCAATCGAGACACGCAGCTGCCACCGCTGCTCCATTTCCTTCCGGGACCCATTCCAATGAAGGGAAGAGCTTGAAGGCATCAACATAACTGCTAACCTGCCTGGCGCTGCCTGCGCCGGAGTCGATGCTGCTCCTGCAGCACAGCTATGCCCCGAGCTTGCTCATCCCCTGTGAGTGCCTTTTGTGAATACATTCATTGCCGAGTTTTCTTATAGCCTGCCGCTTGAAGATCCGGGAAGAAACGAGACCCCTACACTCTTGACACCTGTGACCACTCTTGTCCCTCTGCTCCCCCTGGATCGCCTGCATCCCTTGCACTTCAAGTTGGGCCGCGTCAACGCGCCTGCCATAGGGCATGGGCTTTGGTTTTCTGTGGAGCGCCGGGGCATCGATTTGTTTCAAGCCGTCCAGCATTGCCACGAGCCATTCAGTTGCTTCCATACCAGGTGCACTTCCGGGAAACCACTGTCGGCTACACATGTATATACAGATAATATATAACATATAATATATAGTATAACAGATACTATATAATATAGACTATATAATATATAATATCTAATATAAAATATATAATATATAATATATAATATATAACATATATAACATATAATATATCATATATAATAAAATAATAATAATAATAATAATAATAATAATAATAATATAATAATAATAATAATATAATATTAATAATACTATAATAATATAATAATAATAATATAATAATAATTAATAATAATAATAATATTATAATAATAATAATAATCTATAATATATATAATATATTAATATATATATATATTACATAATATTATATATATATGTATATAATATAGATATATATATTAATATATATATTATTAGAATAATATATAATATATAATACATTAATACATAGTACATAAGACATAATACATAATACATAGTACAGAATACATAATATAAAACATATAATATATAATTCATAACACATAGTACATAAAACAAAAAACATAAAACATAATATATAATTCATAATACATAATTTATACATAATACAAAATACAGAATATATAATATATCATATATAATATATAATATATAATATACAATGTATAATGCATAATGTATACTATATAATCGGTAATATGCAATGTCATGTGTATTATGTAATATGTATATATATATATGTATATGCACATACATACATACATATATACACACACACGTTGACCTTCACTATCGTGTGTGTATATAATATATATTTATATTTACTGATATTTATTTGTTTGTTTAATTTAATTATTTAGTTATACACATAGGACCCGCAGGACCAGGCGGACAGACAAGCAGACCAGAGGACCAGAGGTCCACGGGACCAGGGGACAGAGGACCACGGGACCAGAGGACCACGGGACCAGAGGACCACGGGACCAGAGGACCACGGGACCAGAGGACCAAGCAGGTGGGCCGGATGGCTTATTTTTTTTGATCCTTAATTTTTGTTTGATCCCTATTTTTTCTTTTTGATGCTTATTCTTTTTTGATGCCTATGCCGTTTAGGTTTAGAGTTTAGGGTTTAGGGTTTAGGGTTTAGGGCTTGAAGTTCAGGGTCGAGGAAGTTTAGGGTTCGGGGGTTGCGGCTAGGGGGTTCAAGGCCGGGGGGTCTTTCATCGATCATCGTTTTCGGGCCTAGGGTGTAGGGTGTAGGAGTTTAGGGCTTAGGGTGTAAAGAGCTTAGAGTGCAAGGGCGTAGGAGTCTACTGAATCTACACGCCAGGCTATGAGCGCGCTGGTCCACGCACACGGCCTTGACGCTGGAGCCCGACTAGCCGTGGTCGAGCTAGTGACGCCTTCCTTCACCAGGCTTGGGTTGTTGTGATGGTCTTGCATGTGCGATCAATCCAAAACCTTGAGCCACAAATCCGAAACCCCAAACTCAAACACCATTCGGGTTTAGAGTTTAGGGTTTATGGTTTAGGGTTTAGGGTTTAGGGTTTAGGGTTTAGGGTTTAGGGTTTAGGGTTTAGGGTTTAGGGTTTAGGGTTTAGGGTTTAGGGTTTAGGGTTTAGGGTTTAGGGTTTAGGATACAGGGTTAGTACCTTCTAGGCTAAGCCCTTCTTCGCCCGAAGCCTTAACCGAATTCAGCCTTTGCAAGCCCTAAACCCTAAACCCTAAACCCCAAACCCTAAACCCCAAACAAACCCTAAACCGGGATTCGTGGGGCAACCGGAGATCTCCAGCGGCGGCGCTGCCTAGCCCGGACCTCATGACAAGGTGGGCTTTTGTGGCTGCGGGCTTGCAGGGTTTAGGGTTTAGGGTTTAGGGTTTAGGGTTTAGGGTTTAGGGTTTAGGGTTTAGTACAGTTTACGGTTTAGGGTTCAGGGTTTAGGGTTTAGGGTTTGGGGCCTATATGGGGTTTATGTAGGGTTGAGGTGCCGTTGAAGGGGAACGATGAATTATGGCTTTATAATAAGGACTTTATAGAGGATGAAGGGTAATGGAGATGCAAAATGATGTTCAACCTGCCCCTAGGTGTTTAGGGTTTAGGGTGTAGGGTTTAGGGCTTCTGGTTTAGGGTTTAGGGGGTTTAGGGAGTTTAGGGAGTTTAGGGAGTTTAGGGAGTTTAGGGAGCTTAGGGAGCTCAGGGAGTTTAGTTTTTTAGGGAGTCTTGGGGAGTTTAGGGAGTTTAGGGTTTAGGGAGTTTAGGGGGTTTGGGGGGTTTAGGGGGTTTAGGGGGTTTAGGGTTTAGGGTTTAGGGTTTTGGGTTTTGGGTTTTGGGTTTTGGGTTTTGGGTTTTGGGTTTTGGGTTTAGGGTTGAGGGTTTATTTCAGGTAGTCCCAGGTGCAGGCACGAGGGAAGGACCTCGCGGACCTCGCGCACGACATCCTGATTGGGGGGTTTTTAGGGTTTAGGGTTTAGGGTTTAGGGTTTAGGGCTACTGGAAAGAACCCCCTCGTGAGGCGTAAACACTTTCACCTCCATGGGGTTCCAAGACAGTTTAGGGATTTAGGGTTTGGGGTTTGGGGTTTAGGGTTTGGGGTTTAGGGTTTAGGGTTTAGGGTTTAGGGTTTAGGGTTTGGGGTTTGGGGTTTGGGGTTTGGGGTTTAGGGTTTAGGGTTTAGGGTTTAGGGTTTAGGGTTTAGGGTTTGGGGTTTAGGGTTTAGGGTTTAGGGTTTAGGGTTTAGGGTTTAGGGTTTTGGGTTTTGGGTTTAGGGTTTAGGGTTTAGGGTTTATAGCAATTGTAAAGGGTTTGTGTCAGGAGGTCCGGGGGGTTTTGCCGGGTTTTGGTTTTTTTTTGCTTTTGCTAGATTTTTGGGGGGGGTCCAAAATTGGGCCCTGAACCCCAAACCCTAAACCCCAAACCCTAACCCTAAACCTTAAACCCTCAAGGCCAGGATTAAAAGAAATTGCACGCGTCTCATTACGAGAAGCTCGTGCAGTAATCCTTCATCCTTCACGGCGCAAAAAGCTCAGACAAAAGCATGGCTTGCAGGTCACCAGAAAAGACCCTAAACAGGGCCCAAAACCCTCCCAAAAGGCCCAAAACCGCCAAATCCACGCCCCAACACACACACACACACACTCTCCCAAACCCCCCAAACCCTTCCAAACAAAACTGTCGTGAATTCAATGAGTTTCTTCTCAGTGAGGTGTTACTCAAATCCTGATGCTCTCAAATTTTCAAATTTATGCAACATGTTCGGACAAATCCGCCCCACACAGCTCCTGGACAAGCAAAACTAGCGTAAACAATAAGGGGCCGTTTTGGGTTGAGGTGTTGCTCAGAGTTTGATGTATTCAAAACTTGAGCAGCAGCTTCGGACAACTTCGGAACACATGCCCATGCTACGTTAGAACCCGACAAGAAACATGCACTCATAGAGATCGCGATATGGACCTCAAGAGCTCTCCAAAGGACGCGGTTCAGGAAGAACGTGCGAATGGCAGATTTCAAGCCACATGCGCTCACGGAGACCGCGATCCGGATCCGCGGAGAAAACATACAGATATAAAGGCGTAAGAGCACATTTGGGATGTTCCCCCTCATACTCAGTCTTCAATAGGGATTATTTGGGGGTACTACTCCCCATTAACGACTGTCAGTAGAAGGGGGAACACATGCTCATGCAGACCGCGATCTAGAACTCAAGATCCCCGCGTATCACTCAAATCTACTCTATGACATATGGGCTATTGGTAGGCCAAGGTTGGGATGTCCCCCGTATACGAACAGTCCATAAGCCGTATTTCAGCGCTCACGGACAACACGATCCAGGTCCGCAGGGCTTTTCGAAACACGCGCTTCAGAGAAGGGCGGTGTAGGGTTTAGGGTTTAGGGTCAGGGTTTAGGGTTAGGGTTTAGGGTTTAGGGTTTAGGGTTTAGGGTTTAGGGTTTAGGGTTTAGGGTTTAGGGTCTAGGGTTTAGGGTTTAGGGTTTAGGGTTTAGGGTTTAGGGTTTAGGGTTTAGGGTTTAGGGGATTAGGGTTTAAGGGTGTAGGGTTGAAGGCTTAGGGGATTAGGGTTTAGGCTTAGGGCTTTGGGGATTAGGGTTTCGGGCGCTCACACAGGCAGCTGCAAGGCAATGACCGCATCTATCACTCAAGATCCCCACGTAACTCTCTAACAATACCTCAACAGTAGTATTGACAGAATCAATTTTGGCCTACCCCCCCCCCCCCCCCGCCCAAAAAATGAAAATAAAAGAAACAATGCTGACCCCTGCAAAACCTGTGATTGACTCTATATTGACCCCCCCGCCCCCCTCCCAGCTTCCTCGACAACTTGAATTAACTCCGAGGAGTTTGCCTAAAGCAGAGATGAAAACTCAAGCCTAGAAACGCTAGCTTTCGTGATTATCTCGGGGCGGTCACTCACGGTAGTTATGGTTCCTTCTACCCTGACCCCTGAACTCCAAACCTTCAACCCTAGATTCCAAACTCAGATTGAACCCTAAACCCTAAACCGTAAACCCTTAAACCCTAATCCCTAAACCGGGGGCCTGGGCAAAGTTCTTCCAGAAAGGTGGCGTGGCAGCGCCTGCCGGCGGGCTTCAGTGCGTTTGGGGGTTAGGGCACAGGTGTCTTTCGAGATTTAGGGTCTTGGGTTTAGGGTTTAGGGTTTAGGTGTAGAACAGGTAGAGAAGTAGCTCTTGCTGACGGGCGTGCGTCTTGGTGTAGACCAGGTAGAGAAGTAGCTCTTGCTGATGGGCGTGGGCACAAGGACCAAGTGGTGCAACACTTGCTTCTGCGAGCCTGCGCGCCGAGCCTGGTACAGCTGTACAGTGACCGGTCTCTACCAGAATACCCATTGCAGGCCGGCTGCCTGCATCTGTGACATGGGCAGCGCACTGGCCCCGGTATGGCGCAGGAAACCCTAAACCCTAAACCCTAAACCCTAAACCCTAAACTTAAACCCTAAACCCCAAACCCTAATCCTGGACACTTTGGGGCCTCTGCGAAACTGCTGAGAGGACAAAGTCCGTCTCAAATTGCCAGCACTGTACAAACGCCGGGGCCCAGTTGCCGCAGGCGTCTCTGTCAGTACACCAAAACGGGTCCTTAGGGTTTAGGGTTTAGGGTTTAGGGTTTAGGGTTTAGGGTTTAGGGTTTAGGGTTTAGGGTTTAGGGTTTAGGGTTTAGGGTTTAGGGTTTAGGGTTTAGGGTTTAGGGTTGCTGAGTTCACAAGCCCCCAAAAAGTGTACACGTTCAGTTCTATAGGGGATTATAGTACCCAAAAAAGTGTATAAAGTGTACTCATTCAGCTGCTCAGAGTCTGATTTCAGCTCCTGCGACTTGATCTCAAGCATCACGTCGTTCCTTGCATAGGCACCATTCCTGTAACTGTTGGGACTGATCACCTCGGTTGCTGAGTCCATAGGCCCCCTAAAAGTCTACACTTTCAGTTTTATGGGGGGTTATCCCTAAACCCTACACCCTAAACCCTAAACCCTAAACCCTAAACCCTGTACTCACTCAGCTACTAAGCCACGTAGGACGATCGCTCATGGACACCGCCAGAAGCCACCAGGCAGCTGCCATCAGCTTCGAAGGTGATGGTAAACCTAGTTCATAGTTAGGAGAACATTAAGAACTTTAAAGTGTTTCTTCCTTATAGGGTTTAATATTAAGAACTTTAAAGTTCTTATTCCTTATAGGGTTTAAGTGCCCTTAAAGATGTAAAATGGTACCCACCTATGACAAAGAAACACTGGCCCAGAATGTCTTCGCCGGCACTGCCAACTGCACTGCAACAGTTCCTATACTGAACTTGGAACCCTAGCAAAATCTAGAGCTTTTGTTGTTTCTTAGGAATTGGAGTACCAAAAAAAATAAAATAAAAGAAAAAAGTTCCCAAGTAACCCTAAGGTTCAGCCACGTCGAACTTTCTTCCCAAGCTCATCATGTGGGCCACTGCGCGGGCGGGCTTCTGCTGCTCGACCAGCTTCTGGGCAACCGGCGCTAACCTGGTAGCCCAGTTTAGGGTTTAGGGTTTAGGGCTTAGGGTTTAGGGTTTAGGGTTTAGGGTTTAGGGTTTAGGGTTTAGGGTTTAGGGTCTAGGGTTTAGGGTTTAGGGTTTAGGGTTTAGGGTTTAGTTTAGGGTTTAGGGTTTAGGGTTTAGGGTTTAGGGTTTAGGGTTTAGGGTTTAGGGTTTAGGGTTTAGGGTTTAGGGTTTAGGGTTTAGGTTTAGGGTTTAGGGTTTAGGGTTTAGGGTTTTTAGGGTTTAGGGGTTTACGGTTTAGGGGTTTACGGTTTAGGGGTTAGGGTTTAGGGTTTAGGGTTTAGGGTTTAGGGTTTAGGGTTTAGGGTTTAGGGTTTAGGGTTTAGGGTTTAGGGTTTAGGGTTTAGGGTTTAGGGTTTAGGGGTACTGTTGCCCTTTTTTGAGGGGGCGGAGCTGGCTACTTTATCAGGGAACCCAGAATCAACCAAAAATGGAGGGAGCAAATGGGTACCACTGGGCTCTGGCAAGGTCCAGCAGATCCTGACAGTTTTCTTTCTTGAAATACTTCCAAGGAACAGCTTCTGCCCGAGTCTCCGCGCAAACAAGGCGTCAACCTCGGCCTCTGCATAGGCGATCAAGGCCTCTGCCTCCTCGGAAGTTCTGAGCAGCTGCGCCACGAACGCCTCCAACCTCGGTTGGCCCTTTCTAAACCCCCTCTGAAAGATGTTCCTGAAGATGACAAGCCCTAGACTCTCTAAACCCTGAACCCTTAACCCTGAACCCTAAATATAACCCTCTTAAAGCCAATAAGGGAAGACATAACCTGTCCCATGGGCCGACCGGGCAACTTGTCCTGCAACGGCGTTATCATGTACTTGTCTGCCGCAACCAGCAACTCTTTCAGGGTTTGGTGGTCTGTCGTGGTCGTCTGCTGGCCTCTCGCCCGCTTCCGCGATGCCAACAGATCACTGAGGTTGGGCTCAGGCTTCTGCTCAATGACAGCCTGCATGAACCGAAAGGTGTTTTCGCTGACCTCCTTCAACGAAAACTGCCGCTGAAGCACACCCACCTCGGTGGTAAGGTAAGCTCGGAACACTTGGGAAGCCTCCATGCAAGACTTCTCTTTCAATTCACAGACCTTGCCGTCGCGCAGAGTAAAGGAAATCTTAGGTACGTCTGTTGGCAGCGCACCATACTCCTCCAAGACTGCCTTGAGAGCAGGGAGGGTGCCTTTCTCTTCTTGAGGTACACGTTCGAGTCGGTGCAGCACCACGTCAACAGCGTTGCGGCCTTCCTTGTCCTTGCGGTGCAGATCAACCTCCTCACGCGCAAGGACAGCGCGCAGGAGATCTGCAGGGCTTGTGCGTTTCCATGGCGGTCGCCACAGAATCCGGTGCAGGAAGCTCTGCCCCTGCTCATCCACGTCCCTCACGTCAAGCTCCGGAACTGCGAGTAGAAGCCTGAGGAGGCGCTGGTCCACGGTTTGAAGGCGGCCGAATAAAGGCGTGAAGCCCGACTTCCCTCGATGGTTTAGTGCCTTCTTGGCACCAGGGTGGCCCAGCAGAAGCTCTGCCACCTCCACACCTTCCGGCCAAGGCCGCGAAGAAGAACACTCTGCAAAGAGGCTTTGCCAAACGCCCGTGGTATCGATGGCAGGGTGGTTGAGAAGCTCTTTCACCACATCTCCACGCCGGTAGTGGCACGCATACTGCAGTGGAGTGCCTTTCGCTGTTTCAATTCCCACCTCAACCGGGTATGACCTTAGTTGCTGAATTCATAAGCCCCCAAAAAAGTGTACACTTTCAGTTCTAGAGGGGATTTTAGTACGGGTGTTTTTTTTGTGTCTTTTTTTTGGGGGGTCTTTCTTTGTCTTTTTGGTCGATTTTCTTGCTTTTCCCTAGGAAAAACCATATTTTCGTTACATTTTGGACGAATTTCCTGTCATTTCCCTGAGGTTTTCGTTGGTTTTTCCAGCGCAGCAAGCCCTCGCATATGTTAAGCCCTCTTCACTGCCTTCATTCATTCCTTCTTTCTTTCTCTTCTTTTTCTAGTCAAAACCTACGGAAAGTATGGATTTTCATACGAAAAAACAAAAAAAACTAACCAAATCCTATGAAAACATAGAGGGAATGGTGGTTTTCCTAGGAAAAACCAAGAAAATCGAACCAAACAAAAAAATATCCCCCCCCAAAAAAAAAATCCCAAAAGAATAGACCCTCCTTATAGTATCCCAAAAAGTGTAAAGTGCACTCACTCAGCTACTAAGTGACAGAAGCATCTTGCACGCTTCTGCGGAAAGGAGGGACAGCTCGAGGGGCCATCGGTGAACGATTGTCACGCTGGTGTACTCTGGATCGTACTCGTACTCCTCCTGGTTACTAGGGAATGGGGGAATGAGGTACCCTATAGAATCCCTTAAAGGGTAAATATAGGTCCCTAATTCCCCCATTCCCAACCAACAGTAAGCCTCAGGAATCCTAGACCCTAAACCCTAAACCCTAAACCCTGAACCCTAAATCGTGGCTCCTCAGGAATCTTGACGTTCACATCAAGGCCGAAGTGGTCGATTATGAACTTCGCCGCCTCAGCACGGCCTGGGATGGGCCCGCAAGACCCTCTGAAAAACATACCTTTTCGACTTGGATTCCTCTTAAACCCAAGAAGGGTTTAGGGTTGAGGGTTTAGGGTTCGGGGTTTTGGTTCAGGGTTTAGGGTTCAGGGTTTTGGTTGAGGGTTTAGGGTTTAGGGAAAATATAAAGTATCCCAAGGGCGTACCTAGTGGCCATGTGCGAGAGATATTGCCAGCATTGCGGCAGCTTCTGATTCCAAAGCCTGCTTGTATCGAACGGCCAAGTCCTTTTAGGGTTTAGGGTTTAGGGTTTCGGGTTTAGGGTTTAGGGTTTGGGGTTTGGGGTTTAGGGTTTAGGGTTGAGCGGCCAAGTCCTTGACAATCGCGAGACACCCCTTTCTCTGAGCAGCTTTGGTAGCTTCCGACTGCTCGAAAAATTCCGGTGCCTCACACGCCCCTCGGAAGCACTTTTGCAAGAGCCGCACACTCACTTCGCCCGCATCAAGCAGCAACTTCATCTTGTCCAAGTCGCCCCTACGTGAAGCTTGCAGCACTGCTGGCTCGGAGCTAACGCTCTCGTCGTCACTTTCACAAGAGTCCGATAGACCATCAAAGAACATTGCTGCTCTACTCCGTCGGATACTCCGTCTCGCGGGGGCTTTGATCTCATCACGCGGCTACGGCTACGGCTCGCACAGACACAAGCGCAAAAGGCTGCACAGCACCAACAGATTCGATCATGCAGCTGCCTGCCGTTTGGACCCTAAACCCTAAACCCTAAACCCTAAACCCTAAACCCTAAACCCTAAACCCTAAACCCTAAACCCTAAACCCTAAACCCTAAACCCTACCTAAACCCTAAACCCTATACCCTAGACCCGCTTTCCCTGCATGATTTAGGGGATGTCCTTCGAACTTCAACACATTCGAAAAGCAGCGTTCTCTTCTCGTTGCGCTTTCCCATACAATGCACGAAAACCGTGAGGCTCAACTGGAAACTGCCCCCCCTCTGCACCCCCCGCCCCCCCCACAAAACTAGGTTTTTGGGGCTTTAGAGTTTAGGGCTTTGGGCCTTATTATAAATGCTAATGCTTGAACCCTAAATAAACCCGAAACCCGAAACTCCATGGCCTCCGGAGGGCAAGAACATCGGCAGGTGCGGTGTGACTTCCTGAGGCATGATGGGTCTTGGCATGGGAAACGGCGCCAAGCATCGTAAGCCCCCCAAAAAGGGCCTAAACCTAGACCCTATAGACCCTAAATCCGATACCCTACACCCTAAACCCTAAACCCCTAAACCCTAAACCCCTAAACCCTAAACCCTAAACCCTAAACCCCCAAGCCCCTCAAGCCGGAGAGCTTTATCTTCCGAACCTCAAGTCCCTGAGCGCGAAACCCTTAAACCGACATTCCTCACAACATGCAGGGGAGCCAAATTCAGGGTTTAGGGTTTAGGGTTTAGGGTTTGGGGTTTGGGGTTTGGGGTTTGGGGTTTGGGGTTTGGGGTTTGGGGTTTGGGGTTTGGGGTTTGGGGTTTGGGGTCCGCCGACCCTGGCGGCGTGTTGGGGGGTGGGGGGTCGGTGCACAATTTTTTCATGGAGGACCGCGCCACCCGCACGACGTAAACGCATCGACCATAGGCGGTTCAGCTCAGGGGGTAGGGGACTCCTTTGGCAAAAGGGTTGTTGAGGGATTAGGGTTCTGGGTGTGGGGTTTAGGGTTAGGGGTTTGAGGGTTCAGAGGCTTCGGGCCTCTTGGATCGGCGGCCTGAGCCGGAGGCTCTTAAATTTGGGGTTTGGGGTTCGGGGTTTGGGGTTTGGGTTTGGGGTTTGGGATTTGGGGTTTGGGGTTTGGGGTTCGGGGTTTGGTTCCCCCCTTACAACCATGCGAAAAAATGCATCAATAAGATCCTCCTAAACCCAAGGCACCTCCGGTCAGTGCTGGAAAAGGCAGCCCACAGCCCTTGAAACTTCATCACGCACCCTGGAAGCCTATGCCCTACAGGGGCCCTTTTGGGCCTGCACAAAAGCATGTTCCTCACATACAGCTTCAACTGTCAAAAAATGCCAACAAGTTAGATCAACCCCCTAAACCCTCACACCTCAAACCCTCAGCCCTGCCCTCAACCCTAAACCCTCACCCCAAACCCTAAACCCTAAACCCCCAAATAGTAAGATTCCCTTATGAGAAGGACCCCAATAAGGTAAACCCGGAAACCCCAAACCCGAAACCCTAAACCCTAAACCCTAAACCCTAAACCCTAAACCCTAAACCCTAAACCCTAAACCCTAAACCCTACTCGCGGAAACCACCTTTCGTGGGCCGCCGGGGGGCAGGATGCTGTGCGGCGATGGCGAAGAGTCGGGCGGCCTGAGGGTTTAGGGCTTTCGGGTTTAGGGGGTTTAGGGGGTTGGGGTTTAGGGTTTAGGGTTTAGGGTTTGGGGTTTAGGGTTTAGGGTTTAGGGTTTAGGGTTTGGGGTTTGGGGTTTGGGGTTTGGGGTTCAGGGTTCAAGGTTTAGGGTTTGGAGTTTAGGGTTTGGGGTTTGGGGTTTAGGGTTTCCGGGGTTTCGGGTTAACCTCGAAACCTCCCCGACCTTGCCCAGCGCGCTGTGCTCTTCAAGACCCAAGTGGACACATGCCATCATGCCCGGCTGCAGATTCTCGCGCCGGACCAGAACCCTAAACCCTAAACGACTGCAGATCCTCCTTCTCGCGCCGGACCAGAAACCCACAGCCCTAAACCCTAAACGAGCATTGTTGCCACCGGGATAATATGGGAGGGGGGGGGGGGGAGGGGGGGTATTTTAGTTTGATTTCCGGACTATAAGCGAATACTATTGGTAGTAATCATTCCGGCGCCTATAAGCCCTAAACCCTACACCCTACACCCCAAACCGGGGTGAAAAAGGGTTGGAGGTACATGGTACTTATAGTGCGAATATAACCCTCTCAGAAGCCCGTTAAGTGCCCTAATATAGTTCTGATTAGCTATAAGTACAGCTATAATTGGGTTATTAAGAGTCATGAAGCCGACACCTAAACCCTAAACCCCTGAAGGGTTTTTGGTCACCCGAAGGTTTAGGGTTTCAGGCTAAGGGTCTAAGCTTACTTTTCAGTACCATGAACCTCCAACAACCCTAAACCCCAAACCCCAAACCCTAAACCCCTAAACAACCCTGAACCTCCAAGCAGGACCCCATTCTGGAAAGGCTGGGGTTGCTCCACGGCGGAAATGACAGCCCCGAGCCGATGCCATTGAGTGTCTTACTTTAGGGGCTTGGGGGTTCAGGGTTTGGGGTTTAGGAGTCAGGGTTTAGGGTTTCGGGCTTAGGGTTGAGGGTTTAGGGTTTAAGGTTTAGGGTTTAGGGCTTATATAGGGTTTAGGGTTTAGGGCGTCTCGCCGCGCAGCGGCAGCAGATACCATGTGGAAATGGCGCCCCTACACAATCAGGGGGTGTGGGGGAGTGGCATGCCACGCGAAGGCATCTGCTTTCAATGCAATCCAACAATTTTCATTGGTGCTGGGTTCTTTCTCCCCACCAACTGTGAGCTTTCACAGGCTACCACCCAAACCACTGCCTTTCAGGGTTTAGGGCTGTCGCCCTCAACTCCCACCATTGCTTCATCCCTACAAGGGGCCAGGGCCGGGGGTCAGGGCCATGGGGTTCCTTTTGTAAATATAAGGCACCACTTTACTGGTCCTAAAGCAAGTATCTCGCTGCCGGTAGAATTCTGGGTCCAGGCACCCTAGTATAGGTTTAGGGTTTAGGGTTTAGGGTTTAGGGTTTAGGGTTTAGGGTTTAGGGTTCAGGGTTCAGGGTTCAGGGTTCAGGGTTCAGGGTTCAGGGTTCAGGGTTCAGGGTTCAGGGTTTAGGGTTTAGGGTTTAGGGTTTAGGGTTTAGGGTTTAGGGTAAATCTTAACCCAAGTAGAACTGTACTTACAACCCAATGATAACCATGTTGCCAAAGCATTGCGTGCCTTAGGGCAAAGAGGAGGTTAATCAGGGGCGAGGTTCCGTTGAACTAGGGTATAGGGGCTTTGAGGCTGGGGGACTCTTGGGCTTTCAGTGCAAAAGCTTGGGGTTCAAGCTTTCAGGATACCAAGCCCACAAGGACAGCCCAACATCATCCCCACCGAACCCGACAATCCCCAAACGCGACCTAAACCCTGAACCCCCAGACCCTAAGTTCACATCCCTAAAACCCTGAAACTCTAAAATCCTAAAACCCTAAACCCTAAAACCCTAAAACCCTAAAACCCTAAAACCCTAAAACCCCAAAACCCTAAAACCCTAAAAACCCTAAAACCCTGAAACCCTAAAACCCTAAAACCCTAAACCCTAAACCCTAAAGCCCTAAAACCCTAAACCCTAAACCCTAAAACCCTAAACCCCGAAAAAAAGGGACCTCCGCGCGCAGCGCGTAGTTATGCGCACACTCCCGGACAGCCTTCCGACAGGAATCGCGGAGGCTTTGAGGGGCTTTCAGCGAGTTGAAGGCCTTCATACGGGCAGGTGTTGGGGGTTTTGGGGTATAGGGTTTAGGCTTTAGGGTTTAGGGTTTAGGGTTCAGGGTTCAGGGTTTAGGGTTTCTTAATGTTTGGGGGTCTAGGCTTGGGGTTCACAGATATGCACAATAGACCTTCAGTGAGTGCCTGTCCTTACCTCTCCAATAACCAAAGAATACAAAAGGTTAAACTTCATTAGTAATTCAATAGTCCTTCTAAATAAGGAAACCCAAAAAAGTTTACAGATCAACTATTGGCTAAGCAAAGTTTCTGACCGGCTGCACACGACATCCTTCTTGCTCGGGGCGGGTGCCTGGACCAATCTGGGAGAGAATACATGCCGCCACCATTCCTATACCCTAAACCCTAAACCCCAAACCCTACACCCTGAACCCGAAACCGCGGCACTCCTTGGGCAACTCACTGAGCCCATTCTTTGGAACAGCAAGGTTCATGGTACTTACAACCCAATTACAACAGGATTTTGGGTTTCGGGTTGAGGGTTTAGGGTTTAGGGTTTAGGGTTTACCTGAGAAAGCCAAGCTCTGAAAAGCCAAGCTTAGGTTTTGGGTTTGGGGCCCCGGGGTTAGGCTAAACCCTAAACCCTAAACCCTAAACCCTAAACCCTAAACCCCAAAACCCTGACCCAGGACACCCTAAACCCTAAACCCTTTGAGGACCAAACCCTGGAAAATAGTTGGGGTAGTCTTTGCGGGGGGTACCCTTAGCTATTTGGCCCCATACTACACTAGGAACCCTCAAGAACGGGTCTACCCGAACCTTGAAACCTAAACGCAAGCCTACAAACGTTATCAGACTCTCAGAGAACCACTTGCCCAGACACTCCAGTCTTTCTTCGGTAAGGAGGGTTCATATGCCACACTCGGATCCCTCTCTTACAACTTAAAGGAATATTCCCCTAAACCCTGAACCCTAAACCCTAAACCCTAAACCCTAAACCCCATGACTCCACTAAGGGATATGGGAGCATGTAGCAAAAAGCCGGCAGTTGCCTCTCGACTCGTAGTCAGCTGCCAGTTGGCCTTCGCGACAGCAGAGCCGCCCCCCCCCACAGCTCCGCGCCCCTCAAATCTTAGGGTTTAGGGTTTGGGGTTACCCTAAAACCCGAAACCGAAACCCTCATGGCCCCAAAACCCGGATAAGCTCTAGAAAATCCTCAACCCCAAGCCTGAAGCCAAAGCCTCTGCCGGCCTAGCTTCGCACGATCCTATTCTACCTGCTCACCACCTGAAGGTTTTGGGCTCACTTGTCCAAATCACCTCAATAAGGCCTTGCTTGGGCCTTCTGTCGGTCTAGAGAAGTTCATTGGGGCAGGGGTCGCACAGACTCGCCAAGCCCCCCCGTGGCCCCCAAATTGCTTGGCTCAGGTGAGGTGTGGTCATGGGATACTCTGGCTGCCCCACACCCCCGGACATATGAACGTGTCCCTGAGTCAGGTTCAGGGCTTAAAGTTTAAGGTTCTGGGTTTAGGGGTGAGGGCTTGGGGCTGAGGCTTCAGGGCTTAGGGTCCCCAAACCCTGAAACCCTGAAACCCTCCCCCTCCAACCCTAAACCCTAAACCCTAAACCCTAAACCCTAAACCCTAGACTAGACCCTGGACCCTAGACCCTAAAACCCTAAACCCTAACCCACATTCGCGCCTGCAGCAGGAAGCGGTGCCCGACTCGAGCACAGGGGAGCCTCGGGCCGAAGGTGTTTCTAGAAGTTGGGTTTTGTAGGGGTTTTGGGTTTGGGGTTTAGGGTTAGGGTTTCGGGCTTAGGGTTTAGGGTTGAGGGTTGAGGGTTTAGGGTTGGGGTTTAGGAAAACCTTACAAGAAAGAAAATGTTGATTTCTTTTGGTTTTTGAGGGGGGCTTCATCAGCAATTCGTGGAATATGCTGCTGCAATACCACCCAGGTGTAAACAGAAGAGACGCAGGAACCCCTGCCCGACGTATCGACTCGCGGCTTCAATTCGCGCGCGTCCAGAGAATCAACATAAGAGAACAAAAAACAACAACGCACAAAACTGACCCTTGTATGCATGTCGTAAAACATCGTAAAAACCATGGTTTGATGTGCTTGTTTGCCGCCATTGCGGCCTTTCACTAGAACGCCCGAAGTGAAACGAGTGATGTGTACTTCCGTGTCATATACCTCCAAGTCAACAGGTTTTTTGCGCGCCTGTGACCCTTTGAAAGGGGACCCGCTATGTACCCGCCATGTACCCCTTATATGCCCTATACAGCCCAAGGGCCCATACTTCGGAGCCTTTTGAAGGAGGTAGGGGGCCATATTCCTGATATGGCGACCCAGCTGGGAGAATGATCTAAACCCTAAACCCTAAACCCTAAACCCTAAACCCTCAACCCTAAATGCTGCTTGTTCAGGATCAAGCAGTCATCGTGCAGGATCTGCCAAACGCCACTGATGGCAATAGACGGGACTTGAAAGGCGTCAGCAGACCACTGCTGTCCCTTGTGATAGGCCTTTTGTTTAGGGTTCAGGGTTTAGGGTTTAGGGTTTAGGGTTCAGGGTTTAGGGTTGAGGGTTTAGGGTTTAGGGTTTAGGGACGGATAATCGACAGTAAGGCACTGTCTGGTTCCGCACAGACCGCGGCAACCGGTTGTTGCCTGAGGGCCTCGGCGATGACCGCTCTGGAGGCACCGCAGCCGCCGAAGAGACAGAGGACCACATAAACCCCACACCCTAAAACCTTAAATCCTAAACCCTAAACCCTACACCCTAAACCTTAAGCCCTAAACCCTAAATCCTAAACCCTGAACCCTAAACCAATGTTATGGGACCCTAAACGTAACCCCTAAACCCTGAACCCTAATCCTTAAACCCTTAACCCTAACCCTAACTCACAAACCCACACAGTCCTAAACCAAAAAGAAACCCTGAGCCCTGAAGCCCCGAACCCTTAAACCCCTAAACCCCTAAACCCCAAACCCTAAACCCTAAACCCTAAACCCTAAACCCCAAACCCTAAACCCTAAACCCTAAAACCCCACAAAACCCTATACCCCAAAAAAACCCCAGTCGAGGCTGGCGCCCGGCGAACACGGGGAGTTCCGGACCTCTTCGCCGCAAGGGATTTGTTGAACTCACGGTTTAGTGCTTTAGGGTTCAGGTTTGGGGTTTAGGGTTTGGGGTTTAGGGTTTAGGGTTTAGGGTTTAGGGTTTAGGGTTTAGGGTTTAGGGTTTAGGGTTTGAGGGTTTGAGGGTTTGAGGGTTTGGGGGTTTAGGGTTTTAGGGTTTTAGGGTTTTAGGGTTTTAGGGTTTTAGGGTTTTAGGGTTTTAGGGTTTTAGGGTTTTAGGGTTTTAGGGTTTTAGGGTTTTAGGGTTTTAGGGTTTTAGGGTTTTAGGGTTTTAGTTTTAGGGTTTTAGGGTTTTAGGGTTTTAGGGTTTTAGGGTTTTAGGGTTTTAGGGTTTTAGGGTTTTAGGGTTTTAGGGTTTTAGGGTTTTAGGGTTTTAGGGTTTTAGGGTTTTAGGGTTTTAGGGTTTTAGGGTTTTAGGGTTTGGGGTTTTAGGGTTTTGGGTTTAGGGTTTAAGGTTTAACCCGCTGTGAGCCCCCAGGAAGGCTTAGCTATGGCTGGGGGTTGGGGTTCGGGGTCAGGGTTGAGGGTTGAGGGTTTACGGTTTAGGGTTTAGGGTTTAGAGTTTAGGGTTTAGGGTTTAGGGTCTAGGGAAAGTCTCCATGATGCTTGGGGTGCAGCAGAGTGCTGGGGCTTGATGGGCGGGTTTAGGATTTGGGATCTCCGCGTTAGGAATTCGGCGGCTGCGGGATTGGTACTTGGGGCTTTGGGTTTAGGGTTTAGGGTTTCGGGTGTAGGGTTCAGGGTTCAGGGTTTAGGGTTTAGGGTTTACGGTTTAGGGCTGGGGGAACCCTCGCCTGGAATGTAGGGGAAGGCGAGGAGGATCTCCAGATCCTCGCGGTCGCCAACCTTTTGCAAGTCCTGGACGTTCAGGTTCCGTGTTCCAACCCCTAAACCCTAAACCCTAAACCCTAAACCCTAAACCCTAAACCCTAAACCCTAAACCCTGAACCCTGAACCCTGAACCCTGAACCCTGAACCCTAACTGCCTTGAACCCTACATCCCTGACCCCGAACCTAACCTTGAATCCAAACCCCAAACCCTAGACCCTAAATCCCAAACCCCAAGCCCCAAACCCTAAAACCCGAACCCCCAAGCCCTAGACCCCAAACCTTAAACCCTAAACACCAAACCCTAAACCGCGAAAGTCGGATCGTACAGCCGGCCCTAAACCCGAAGTGAGGCCTGCGCTCTGCATGATCTGCATGCGAAGGCTAAGACCCTCAACCCCAAGGTCTATACCCCGCCTACACGTCTAGGGTTGAGCGTTTAGGGTTGAGGGTTAGGGTTTCGGGTTTAGGGTTTAGGGTTTAGGGTTTAGGGTTTAGGGTTTAGGGTTTAGGGCTTAGGGCTTAGGGCTTAGGGCTTAGGGCTTAGGGTTTAGGGTTTAGGGTTTAGGGTTTAGGGTTTAGGGTTTAGGGTTTAGGGTTTAGGGTTTAGGGTTTAGGGTTTAGGGTTTAGGGTTTAGGGTTTAGGGTTAAACCCTCAACCCCGGGTGCCGTGACTCTAGACCCGAACCCTTGAACACCAGCAAATCCACAGCAGGGGTCCCTCTTCCCGGCGAAGACGCGAAAGAGGTGCTCGGCACCGTTCACCTTCGGTGTCCGAAGGTCAAGAGGCTCCGAGCTTAGCGCTTCGGATAGTTTAGGGCTTAGGGTTTAGGATTAAGGGTTGAGGGCATTCAGGGATTAGGGTGTGGGGCAACCCTCAAGGAAAAAAGAGTAGAATCACGGTAGTACTCCTAGTCCGCCGCTTGACAGCCGGAAAAGTGCAGGGAGGTCCTAAACCCCAAAAATGTCGCTTCGACCCAACTTTGGACTGCCTTAGGATCTTCTGGGTTTAGGGCTTACCTGGGACCATTTACCTACAGTTTAGTAGCAACTACCCGCAATTAGTAGGTATAACCCATAACACTGTAGGCAAAGAACGTAGTTGCTGAGTTCATAAGCCCCCAGAAAGTGTACACTTTCAGTTCTATAGGGAATTATAGTATCCCAAAAAGTGTAAAGTGTACACTCAGCTACTAAGAGAAGGCCTCGAGCGAGGCCCGCCATGTAGCTGCCTCCAGAAACCTGGGCATTTCAGGGCTCGGGGCTTAGGGAGTTTCGGGTTTAGGGTTTAGGGTTTAGGGTTTGGGGTTTAGGGTTTAGGGTTTAGGGTTTAGGGTTTAGGGTTTGGGTTTAGGGTTTAGGGTTTAGGGTTTAGGGCTCGGGGCTTAGGGCTTTAGGGTTCAGGGCTTAAGGCTCGGGGTTTGGGGCTTGGTTGAGGCTGGGCGTCGGGTTTCGTTATTCTTTGTAGGGTTCGGGGCTTAGGGTTTAGGACCTCAGGACCCTAAACCCTAAACCTCTCTGTCACATGCGAATTTAAACTAAACCCTAAACCCTAAACCTTAATCACGATCTTCGTGGGCAAGCCACACATCTTCGCGGGGAAGGCACAAAGGGGGCCTTGCCTACGAAGATTTCTGCCTGGAACTTCGTGGGCAAGGTTTAGGGTCTGGGATTTAGGGTTTAGGGTTTAGGGTTTAGGGCCAAAATACTTCGTGGGCAAGGTCCCAAAACTTACTTCTCCAATAGCCAAGGGGAAAAAAGTTAAACTTTCTCGTTCCTACTAAAGAGAGAACGAAACCCAAGAAGTTCATAAAGTTCAGCTGTTGGAGAAGTAAGAAAATCCTTGTGGGCAAGGCACAAAATGTTCGTGGGCCAGGCACAAGAGTTGGTGGGCAAGGGCACCAAAAACTCGTGGGCAACTTTGGCCTTGCCCGCGAGTGGTTTGAACTTTCTATTTTCTTCATGGGATTGGTATCTCCTGTCGCTTGAAAAGCTGCTGGCGTAGTTAAAGCTAGAACATGAGAGAGATGCTGAATCCGAGACCTTAAGCCCTCTTGAATTAGCAAAGCAGTGAAGGCTAACACGGGTTTGGTGTTTAGGGTTTAGGCTTTTGGGCTTTGGGTTCAGGGTTTTGTGCTTAGGGAAGCATGACAAGGAGCTCATCTGGCTCGTCCTTGCTCAGAGTTGCCGTGGTCCTTCCGTTGCAGCACGAAGGCCGCCAATGTGGGACCCCTAAACCCGAAACCCCCAAACCCTAAACCTCTAAACGCCTAAACCCCTAAACCCTAAACCCCTCAAGCACCCTGAGCCAAGCCTCGCTTTTCTAGACACGAGACCGCTCCCAGAACTCTGACTTTCTCAGGAACTACAACCGACAACTGCAACTGCAACTTTTAGCAGTCTAAGGCTTAGAGTTTAGGGCTTAGGGCTTAGGGCTTAGGGTTTAGGGCTTAGGGTTTAGGGCTTAGGGTTTAGGCAAGCCTGCTTGAAATCAGAAGGTCTCAGGCTTCGTGCAAGCAGTCTGGGCACGGAGTAGTTTAGGTTTACTTGGAGGTTCACGGGTACTTGTAACTGGGGTTCCAAGTAGGGTTTAGGGTTTACGGTTTAGGGTTTTGAGTTTTGGGTTTAGGGTTTGGGGTTTGGGGTTTGGGGTTTAGGGTTACAAGTAGGGCGACTACTAGACCCAAGAGTAACCTAGGAATACAAAGGGCGCCTTTTCTGGTTTCAAGGGGCTTCTAAGCGAACCCAAACCCAAAAAACATGGAATAAGGGCCTGCTCTGGGTCTTAGGCTAAAGTGATAAGTGGCGATAACTCGCTTTGGGGCTTGAGGGTTTAAGTTTAAGGTTTGGGGCGCTGAGGAGCAGTACGCCAGTTGCACCTGCGCCGCACCCGCGACGCGCTTGCGCAGGGTTTCAAGCACACCCGAGTGGGCGAGTCCCGCGGGACTGTGCAAGAGTCCCACGTGCGGAACCTCAAAACGATTCATTTGACGGATCGGCCCCACAGCAAGTCTGTCAATGAGGCATAGCACTGGGCAACTGGGGGACTTGCTTGCCTCTGCTACGCGTTGGCTAAAGCCCTAGACCCTTCGGGGACTTGTGTTTCCGCCTTAAGGTTCCTGAAATCCCTACTTAGGGTTTAGAGTTTAGGGTTTAAGTTTAGAGGGTTTAGGGTCAAGCCTTTGGATATGGGGTTTGGGATGTAGGAATTCTCTAATTGTGGGGGTTCTGGGTAAGCTTCACAAATGCCAATCCCCAAGCAATAGGAATCCTAAACCTTAGACCCTAAGCCCTAGTACCCTAGTACCCTGAACCCTACTCCTAAACCCTAAACCTAAACCCTAAACCCTAAACCCTAAACCCTAGTACCCTAAACCCTAAGCCCGAAACCGGGGTCCTTCGGCCCCCTGGCAGCTCCAGAAGCAGCCGCCGCAGCCGTCGAAGGCCCAGAAGCACCTTGCAGCCTAAAAAACCAGGTTCCTAAATCCTAGGGCTTAGGGTTTAGGGTTTAGGGTTTAGGGTTTAGGGTTTCGGGTTTCGGGTTTCGGGTTTCGGGTTTAGGGTTTAGGGTTTAGGGTTTAGGGTTTAGGGTTTAGGGGTGTAGGGGTTTTGGGGTTTAGGGGTCTAGGGGTTTAGGGCTTTAGGGGTTTAGGGGTTTAGGGGTTTTGGGGTTTTGGGGTTTTGGGGTTTGGGGGTTTGGGGGTTTGGGGGTTTAGGGTTTAGGGGTTTAGGGGTTTAGATTTACGGCTTTGGGTTTTGGAACCTGTTCTTGCCCCCCCTGAGACCTACGTGGGGCCCCCCCACACCCCCCCTGGACCCCCCGAAAAACTTCCCGGACCTAGAACTCCCCCAATCAGTTTGGGAACTGTAAACACTTCTCTGAGATTCTGGACTGAAACCTTCTTCCCCCTGGCAACTATCGGTGGCGGAAGACGCTTTATTGGAAGCAAGCAATTGTCCTGAGTCTAGGCCTAAACCCTAAAAAGGAAATAGGTTAGAGTCGTGAGACTGAATAAGGTTTTGGAAGTGACTGTTGCCTTGAGTCTAGGCCTAAACCCTAAAAAGGACTAAGTTAGAGTGGCTTTGCCACCTGGGACGGCCTGGGGTGGGAGAAAAGTGTTGGATGGCCTTCCACAATCGGACCAGAGCTGCTCTTAACACCTGACGAGGCTCTCGAGCCCCTGCTGCATCCTCACGCTCACAGCATCTACGCCATATTACAGCAAACCCCAAACCCTGAACCCCAAACCCCACCCTGCCCTGAACCCTGAAACCCCAAACCCTAAACCCCGAACCCTGAACCCCAAAACCCAAACCCTGAACCCCAAACCCAAAAACCCCAAACCCCATAAACCCTAAACCCTAAACCCCAAACCCTAAATCCTAAACCCTAAACCCTAAATCCTAAACCCCAAACCCTAAACCCCAAAACCCAAAACCTTGAACCCCAAACCCGAAATCCCAAACCCTAAGCCCCCAAACCCCATAAACCCTAAACCCTGAACCCGAAACCCTAACTCCTAAACCCTAAACCCTAAACCCTAAACCCCAAACCCTAAACACCAAAACCCAAACCCTGAACCCCAAACCCGAAATCCCAAACCCTGAACCCCAAACCCGAAATCCCAAACCCTAAACCCCAAACCCCATAAACCCTAAACCCTGAACCCGAAACCCTAAACCCTAAATCCTAAACCCTAAAATTAGGAAAGGCGCCAGCGGCTCGAAGGCGCTTGCGAGTCGATCGAGGAAGCTGGGATCCTCGCAAGCTGGGGTTTGGGGTTTGGGGTTTGGGGTTTGGGGTTTGGGGTTGAATCGGACCGAAGTCTGTTACGTCGAAGGTGATACAGGAGTGGTTTGCACACTCTCAAGAATGCTACTTGCGCAGGAATGCGCTTCAGGTGATACTGTTAGTTTTGGCAGGTAAGTGCGGGTCAAACCGCATCGTCATTTCTGGCCAATCTGGAAATTATGCTATCAAGCATTGTGAGAGCAGCAGTGATTTGATCCAGCCAATGCTGGGCCAGCTGCGAATCAAGCAAGTTTCTGTCAGGGCAACGTCTAAGAAAACGTTCGGACTTAGAAGAGAAATTTGAGAGCACAATAGTACACTGTGACGGGAAACCGCGACTGCGGAAAACCACGGGACGGTATGCCCGGGTATGACCGGGTATGACCGGGTATGCCCGGGTATGACCGGGTATGACCGGGTATGCCCGGGTATGACCGGGTATGCCCGGGTATGACCGGGTATGACCGGGTATGACCGGGTATGACCGGGTATGACCGGGTATGACCGGGTATGACCGGGTATGACCGGGTATGACTGGGTATGACCGGGTATGACCGGGTGTGCCCGGGTATGACCGGGTATGACTCAGTATGACCGGGTATGTCCGGGTATGCCCGGGTATGCCCTAGAGGAGGCAGACAAAGTCCGCTCGCAGGCCATCGTCGCGGGAGATGAGCCTTCGAAGGGTCTACCCTCTCTCCTAAATCCTAAAACTTAAATGCCAAGCACACAGGACTTACAGCCCGGCGGGGCTATAGAGTGCTAACACTGTGTTTTCGGGCCAGCATCCCCCTATGAATTACCTGGAGCTGTTTTGCTAAGGTAAACATGGGGTTTAGGGTTTCGCCTTTCAGCGAGAAAGCGAGCAGGGTTGAACCCTCTAGGGACCTGCACCCTCCTATACTCGGCGTACTCGGGCGTACTCGGGGGTACTCGGGCGTACTCGGGCGTACTCGGGCGTACTCGGGCGTACTCGGGCGTACTCGGGCGTACTCGGGCGTACTCGGGCGGACTCGGGCGCACTCAGGCGTACTCGGGCTTACTCGGGCTTACTCGAGCGTACTCGGGCGTACTCGGGCGTACTCGGGCGTATTCGGGCGTACTCGGGCTGCAGTCGCGGAACGTGCCCGCAATGCAAAAGTAGCAGCGATGACGCCGGAGCCACAGAGGGCTACAAATGTGCGGTTTGGGGTTTGGGGTTTAGGGCTTGGGGGGGGTTTGGGGGTTTAGGGCGGGTAGGTTCCCAAATGAGGATTTGGGAAAATTCGGTGTACAGTAGGGAGCATTTTGGCAAAACAGGGGGGGACGGCTGGGGCTTGAGGGCTTTAGGGGTTAGGAGCCAAATCCGGCAGAGTAGATCAGAGGCTCTTCCATCTCGAAAATCTCCGCTATCCATTCCTCTCTCCGAAATTGCAAAACCCTAAACCCTAAACCCTAGACCCTAGACCCTAAACCCTAAACCCTAAACCCTAAACCCTTCATGAAACATCTTTTCGAGCTGCCCAAGGCATCCTTTCCCACGTCCACTAGGAGATGGTCCCTGACATAAGCCCCTAGACCTAAACCCTAAACCCTAAACCCGAAACCCTAAACCCTAAACCCTAAACCCAAAGGTTGCAAATCTCCATCAGTTCGAACATGGCACCATGGTCCCTCTGGGAGGACTTCACCAAGGCCAGCCTCTGTCTTCCCCATGTCCCGTGACGCCGCTTCTCCAGGCCTTTCCCCGCACGTAGGGTTTAGGGTTTAGGGTTTAGGGTTTAGGGTTTAAGGCTTAGTTAGGGCTTAGGGCTTAGGGTTTAGGGCTTAGGGCTTAGGGCTTAGGGTTTAGGGCTTAGGGCTGAGGGTTTAGGGTTTAGGGTGTAGGGTTTAGGTGACTCTTGGAGTTCGTCCGCGGACAAGAGACTGTACTCGACAAATGAGCACTTACTGACTTCACGAATTGCATTGAGTACTTGCCTTGACCGTCCTCCACAGCTCCACTATCAGCGAGGATCCGCCGTGGGGGTGGTTGGGGTGGGGAGGAGAGTAAACCCCAAACCCTGAACCCCAAACCCCAAACCCTAAACCCCAAACCCTAAACCCCAAACCCTAAACCCTAAACTGGTCCTCCTTCAGCTCTGGCCGGAAGGGGAGGAGGATCCGAGTACCGCGGGCTGTTTGCTCCAGGCCCTTCCTTGGATGGGGTTCTGGAGTTAGTTGTTAAGGTTTTTGTTTCTTGTTTGGGGTTTAGGGTTGGAGGTTTAGGGTTTAGGGCTTAGGGGCTAAGGGGCTTAGGGGCTTAGGGGCTTAGGGGCTTAGGGACTTAGTGGCTTAGGGGTTTAGGGGCTTGGGGCTTAGGGGCTTAGAGGTTTAGGGCTTTAGGGTTTACGTTGCAGTGCAAACCTGCCTCCATGCAGGCCTTTGCGGCCAGGCCTGGCCCGGCAGTCGCGTCAACCAAGCTCGTCAGCTCAAAGGAGCGGGTTTAGGGTTTAGGGTTTAGGGTTTCGGGTTTAGGGTTTAGGGTTTAGGGTTTAGGGTTTAGGGTTTAGGGTTTAGGGTTTAGGGTTCAGGGTTTAGGGTTTAGGGTTTAGGCATAGAATTGCTGGTTGAAAGCGTGCAGGAAGACAATCTCCTTGGTGTCGGGATTTCGTGCAGGCTTGTTGCTCCGCCCCGGATTGACCTGGTACCGCGAGAAGCCTTCGAGGACCCATTCCTCCTCGTCCCTCTCCCGTCGCTTCCTCGCCCTCGTCGATGTCCTCAGCCAAGACCGCCGCCTCCTGCTGGTCTTCGCCATGGACTGAGGGGTGAGGGCTTAGAGCTTAGGGTGTCGGGCGTTTGATGAAACCCTCACACTTGTCTGCACGCGGCGGCGAAGGCCTTCAGACTTCAGAAGCCCCAAAAGTCCTGGAAACAGAAGGACTCTGGGCTACCTGGCCTGTTATAGGGTATATAAGGGGCATATAAGAGCTCCCAAACTAAGGGCCCATGTTAAGAGACTATTTAACCCTAAGATACAATACTTGTGGTGGGGTTTGGGGTTTGGGGTTTGGGGTTTAGGGCTTAGGGTTTGGGTTTAGGGTTTAGGGTTTAGGGTTTAGGGTTTAGGGTTTAGGGTTTAGGGTTTAGGGTTTAGGGTTTAGGGTTTAGGGTTTAGGGTTTAGGGTTTAGGGTTTAGGGTTTAGGGATTAGGGTTCAGGGTTCAGGGTTCAGGGTTCAGGGTTCAGGGTTTAGGGTTTAGGGTTTAGGGTTTAGGGTTTAGGGTTTAGGGTTTAGGGTTTAGGGTTAAGAAGGTTTGGGGACTTGTGCTTTTGGGGGGGGAGCCCACGCCAGGGGGCGGCAGCCTGTCCAGCCACCGGGGAGTGATGTAGGCCAGCTCGTCAATCCCTGGCACCTGTTTAGGGGTTTCGGGTTTAGGGCTTAGGGTTTAGGGGTTTCGGGTTTAGGGTCTAGGGTTTCGGGTTTAGGGTTTAGGGTTGAGGCTTGAAAGGCAACCTACAACCCTAAACCTATTACGGCCTCGGGCTTCTAGGGTGCGGTATACAGCCGCACGTTTTGGGCTTCAGGCCTGGCCAGGTCTATACGTGTACCATCAGTACTTGGAAGTTCATGGTACGAAAAACCCAATAATCCCCGTACCTTATAACACAAGTATAACCCTATCAGGGCACGTTGTGCGCAAAGGCTCAGGGGACTTAGTAAGTCGGGTTAGAAGAAAGGTGAGAATTCCTTACAAGCCCAAGTAAGGTACTTATAACCCTACTTACCGAGTGCGCCCGATCCTCCAAGCAGGGTTCAAGCCCTAAACCCTGAACCCTGAACCTTAAACCCTAAACCCTAAACCCTAACTAAACCCTAAACCGGGATTTGGGTAAGGTTTCGGGTTCGAAGGTTCTCGAATTTAAGGCCCCACGCGCCTCGAACTGAAAGCGGAACTGACCTGACACAACCTGCCAGCCCAACTCTTTACTTCTCCGGGGTTTGGGTTTGGGGTTTAGGGTTTAGACTTTAGGGTTTCGGGTTTAGGGTTTAGGGTTTCGGGTTTAGGGTTTAGGGTTTAGGGTTTCGGGTTTCGGGCTGAGGGCTCAGGGTTTCATGTTTTAGGGGCCAAGGGCTTGCGGTCTCGTGCTTAAGGTTGGAGGTTTGGAGTTTCGGGGCTGTTAGCAAATCAAGCTCTAAACCCTAAAAACCCCAAACCATCCAGATCCCTTTTGGGGAACTTGCCCCCCCCCCCACCCAAACCCCAGACTTATGAAATCCTTAAGGCTGCAGAATCACGGACCTAGGGAAGTGAGGGTAGCGAAGAAAAAGCCCAACACCCCTAAACCCCAAACCCCTACCTACAGCTGGCCACCACCCCCTCAACCCCTAAACCCCTAAACTCTAAACCCTACAAACCCTAAACCCCAAAAAAACCCAAACTGCAAACCCCCGCCCCCCCCCCCCCCCCAAAAAAAAAAAAAAAACAAAACCCAAATACCCGTAAACCCCAAGACATCCCAAAACGCCTAAACCCTGAACCCTAAGACGCTAAACCCCAAAACCCCTGAACCTCTAAACCCCTAAACTCTAAACCACCCTAAACCCTGAACCCCAAACCCGAAAACCCAAAAACAAAACCGAAACCCTAAACCCCCAAAACCCTAAACCCCAAAACCCTAAACTATAAACTCGAAACCCTAAACCCTGAACCCTAAGCCCCCGAAACTCTAAAACCCCCAAAAGACCCAAAACCCTAAAGCCCCAAAACCCTAAACCCTAAACCCAAAACCCCAGAACCCCAAAACCTCAAAACCCTGAACCCTGAACCCTAAACCCCAAAAGACCCCAAAATCCCAAAAGCCCCAAAAAGGAAGGCCTAAACCCCCAAACCCTAAAAGCCCAAAAAAGAAGGCAAAGGAACCACAAAACCGGGGAACATCCCAACCCTGAACCCCAGAACCCCAAAACGTCCAAAAACCCCAAATCCCTAAAAACCTAAACCCTAAACCCTAAACCCCTAAACCCTCTTCCCAAAACTCAACTAAATCACCAAAAAGCCCAACCCCAAAACCCCTAAACCCCAAACCCCTAAACCCCAAAACCCCAAAACCCTAAACCCCAAACCCTGAACTCAAAACCCTAAACCCCAAAACCCCAAAACCCCAAAACCCCAAAACCCCAAAACCCCAAAACCCAAAACCCCAAAACCCCAAACCCTGAACTCAAAACCCTAAACCCCAAAACCCCAAGAAACCCTGAACTCATAACCCTAAACCCCTAAACCCCAAGGAACCTGAACCCTGAACGCTGAACCCTAAACCCTGAACCCTGAACTCCAAACCCTAAACCCTAAACCCTAAACCCTAAACCCTAAACCCTAAACCCTAAACCCTAAACCCTAAACCCTAAACCCTAAACCAAGGGAAGGCCAAGGAGCCGCCGGCGCGTTGGAGCAGGCAAAGACCGACTTGAAGCCAACGCCCTGGAGAGTTTGTCCATTGTTCTTTTTTAGGGTTTAGGGTTTAGGGTTTAGGGTTTAGGGTTTAGGCTTTAGGGTTTAGGGTTTAGGGTTTAGGGTTTAGGGTTTAGGGCTTAGGGTTTAGGGTCCGCCGACCCTGGCGGCGTGTTGGATGGGAAAAGGAGGCGAAAACCTCCCTCTTTCCCTCCTTACCCCCCAAAAACCCTGGGGCCCGGGGGGGAGGGGGGTGGGGGGGGGGTGGGGGGGGTCGATGCACAATTTTTTTGGTGGAGGAGCGCGCCACCCACACAGCGTAAACAGGCGGTTCAGGACAGGGGGGTAGGGGCGCCCTCAGCAAAATCAGCGTTTTCGTGCACCTTCCCGCCCCACCCCCCCCCACCCCCGCACACCCCCCCCACCCCCCCCCCCCCCCCCCGATCTCCCCACCCCCCCCCACCCCCCCCCCCCCCCACCCCCCCCACCCGCTAGCTTGTCCTGGTGCTACCCTACCCCCCCCCCCCAAACGTTTCACACAACCCCGCCGCACAGGCTGGAATGATCTTCGAACCATGCGAGGACCTCTCAACTATGCTCCAGCGGGGTCGGCGGCTTGAGCCGGAGGCTCTGGCTCCTTCTTAGGGTAGTTTCCTGCTTGAAAAGGGGACCCCTTATATGCCCCTGAACACCCTAGACCCATGGGCCCATACAACAGAACACTTTCAAGGAACCCTAAACCCTAGACCCTAAACCCTAAACCCTAAACCCTAAACGCATGGACCCGTTTAAGGCCCCACAAGCTACCCTTGACCCCTAGGATCCCCCTACCTCCTGAACCCTTAGCCTGGCACAGGGCTCTGGGCCGTGAGGGTTTGTGTGCGCAAGGGCTTCAGGGTTCGGAAGGTTTAGGGTTTATCGGGTTCAGGGTTCAGGGGGTGTAGAGGCTTTAGGGTGTAGGGCTTGGGGCTTAGGGTTTTGGGACCATGAGAAAGAGGTCGCAGGCGGCTTGGGGCGGTGGTGTGACCCATCAATCGTCGAAAAGATAGGCGTCTTGGGCAGTGAAAGGGCTGGAGATCGGGCCGGGTTGGACGCTGTTTGCGGTGAAGGTGTGCGGATATTGGTACACGTTATACAGCTCAGTCCTTCCTCCTTCCGTGAGGACTTGCGTTCCGAGCACCCGGCCCGGTACGATTTCTTCGTATCGGATCTCCGCAGGCTCATTTTTGGGGGTTGACTGGCGTCATGACCCCATTGGCTTTCTCATGCTTTGTGCCGCTCTGCACTGCCAGCCAGCCTGAGGGCTTCAATTCACTGCACGTCGTCCAGTGAGTAGACCTGAAGCATGACGGCGTCAAATCTGTTCTCTACCTGAGTATTGTCCACTCATCCCATTGTGGTCTCGAGAAGTTTAGGGGGCTTATTAGTTTCTGTGGCAAGGGTTTGGGGTTTAAGCGGGTCAAACCGCTTGCAGGCGCATGGGTTTAGGGTACGACCCCGAAACTTCGAGAGCCATGAGCATGTCCTGGGTGTAGGGTTTAGGGTTTAGGATTTAGGGTTTGGGGTTTAGGGTGTAGGGTTTAGGGTTTAGGGTAGGGTTTAGGTCCCTAAGCCCCCTACTCAGGGCATCTAGAACCCAGTGGTACACTTACCTGAAATTTGGTTTAAGAAGCACGGGCTACTAAGTGCCCTGCCTCAAAAACCCCTGGAACCCTGAAGCCCTTAAACTCTACACCATCGGCCTCAGCCTCTTTAAGCACCCTGAAAGGTCGGGTTGCGCCCCTGAGCCCTACACCCTGACCCCTAAACCCCGAACCCCTACACCCCAAACCCTAGACCCTTTTAGGGTTTGGGGTCTAGGGTTTAAGGAGCCCAGGCCTTTCGCGACTCCCAGAACTCCCCTAAACCCCAACCCTAAACCCCCAGACCCCAAACCCTATACCTGCATCCTGAACCGTACATCCCAAACCCTAATGTTTTATAAAACCCTAAACCCTAAACCCCAAACCCTAAACCTCAAACCCTAAACCCCAAACCCTAAACCCTGGCCTTGTGCCCCAGAAACTCGCTGCCCTTCTTTGTGGACACTGCCAGCCTGGAACTTCCACCAGGAGGGTGTTTTTGGGGCCGGAATGTTCTTTTGGAGTGTAACCCTAAACCCTAAACCCTATACCCTAAACCCTAAACCCTAAACCCTAAACCCTAAACCCTAAACCCTAAACCCTGAACCCTAAACCCTAAACCCTAAACCCTAAACCCTAAACCCTAAACCCTAACCTAAAGCCTACACTGATTTGAAGGAGTTTCGGGGTTTGGGGGTCCAGGCTCAGGGGTTGCGGGGTGTCGGGTGCAGGGCGAGGGCTGAAGTGGCCTCATTTAAAGGTTTAGGGTTTAGGATTTAGGGTTTACGGTTTAGGGTTTAGGGTTTAGGGTTTAGGGTTTAGGGTTTAGGGTTTAGGGGGGGGCTGAGGGCCTCTGTAGGGTTTAGGGCCTGGGGTTTAGGGTTTTGGGCTCAGGGTTTCGGGTTTAGATTTCAGCGTTTGGGGGGTTTGAGGTTTCGGGTTCAGAGTGTGGGGTTTAGGGTTTGGGGTTGAGGGTTTGGGTGTAAGGTCTTCTGGGGTTCAGGGTTAGGGTGCAGGGTGCGACGGTTTAGGCTTGTGGGTGTGGGGATGAGGATTCAGGGCAGAGGGTGCGAGCTGGAGGGTGGGGTCTAAGGTTGACAGACTTGCCCAGAAATCTGGTTTAAACCCAAAAACGGGGGTTGATCAGAAAGACGGGCCCTTTTGGCACCCGAAGCCATATATAATAATTATAGTCCGAAAACAGTGCCCTACTACTTTTGTGTGCGTTTTTCGTGCGCTGATCTTAGCAGTAAGACCCAAAAAAAGGTCCCAGAGCCCGAAATCCTGAACCCTCAGCCCTAAACCCTAAACTCTAAACCCCAAACCCCGAACTCCACCAGCAACTAGGCCCAGCTGCGAGCAGAGAGAGAGCACGTCGCAGGCGCGAAAGCCGACCTTGCAAGCACGGGCAGGGGGTTTGGGGCTCTCAGCTTCTTGAACCTCGCAGGGCTTCGTAGGGTTGAGGGTTTAGGGTTGAGGGTTTAGGGTTTAGGGTTTAGGGTTTCGGGTTTAGGGTTTAGGGTTTAGGGTCTAGGGTCTAGGGTTTAGGGTTTAGGTTTTAACCCTATACGAACCTCTTCGATGCCTCGTTGTAGGAGAAGAGAGCTTCGGTCGAGCTGATGGACCTCGGGCGGTTTAGAGTTTCAGGTTTGGAGGTTTAGGGTTTAGGGTTTAGGGTTTAGGGTTTAGGGTTTAGGGTTTCGGGTTTCGGGTTTCGGGTTTAGGGTTCAGGGTTCAGGGTTCAGGGTTCAGGGTTTAGGGTTTAGGGCTTAGGGTTTAGGGTTTAGGGTTTAGGGTTTAGGGTTTGGCGGTTAAAGCTTTTGGGTTTAAGGTTTTGAGTTTAGGGTTTAGAGTTTTGTGGGGGGAGGGGGTGCCTGGGGGGTTTAGGGTCAAAACCCGAGATTCCAGAGATGAGGGTTTAGGGCTTAGGGCTAACGGTTTGAGGCGTGCGGCCTGAAATCTGAAACCTCAGGTTTGCGCAGGGGGGGGGGGGGGGTTCTAAGTTCAAGGGTCCGCGGATTGCGGGTTTTGGGGTTTATGTTGTAGGGTTCAAGGTTTAGGCTTCGAAGGCTAATTCAGGGTTTCGGGGCTTGGGCCACTGGCGTATACCTCCCACAAGCGCCTCTAAACCCTAAACCCTAAACTCTATCCCCTAAACCCTAAACCCTACACCCTAAACCCTAAACCCTTCTCCCCTAAACCCTAAACCGGGCCTAGTTGCTGGTGGAGTTCGGGTTTGGGGTTTAGGGTTAGGGGCTTTAGGGGGTTTTGGGTTTACAGGGTTTAGGATTTCGGGTTTAGGGTCTGTCGGGTTTTGGGCTCAGATTGCGGGACCTCTTTTTGGGGGTGTCTTTCTGCATAGATTTGCCCTAATCCTAAACCCCAAACTCTAAGCCCCAAACCGGAAACCCCAAACGCGAAACCCCAAACCCTAAACCCTAAACCCTAAACTCTATCCCCTAAACCCTAAACCCTAAGCCCTGCGGGAAGACTCCACGAACGCCCTGCAAAGCACCAAGCCCTAAGCCGCGTGGCATTGTGAAGCTCGCATCCTCTCCGACAGGATAGGTGCAGTCGTCCTGCTTCGGATTGCTTTCGTTGTTGTTGCTTGTTTTTGCTTTTGGGTTGGGCTTGTGAGGGTATTCTTAGGGCTTGTTCAGGCTTTTAAAGGGTTTTGGTGCTGTTCGTTCAGGGTTTTGGGCAGGGGGGTTTCGGCTTCAAGGTTCAGAGTGGAAGGCAGTATAGGGCTTCGGATTTGAGGGTTTTAGGGTTTTAGGGCCGTTGGGTTTTCGGGCTTAGGGCTTCAGAGGCTTAAGGGTTTTAGGGTTTAGGGTCTAGGGTTGAAGGCTTTTAGGGTTTAGGGTTGTAAACCCTAAACCCTAAACCCTAAACCCTAAACCCTAAACCCCGAACCCTAAACCGAGGTTTTAGGGTTTCAGGGTTTTCGGTCCGCATTCTGCAGGAGCTCATCGACGAAGTGGACGGGTGACGTGTAGAGGCTCTCGCCGAGCTGGCGAAGTGCGCCACCTGACTTCAGCTGGGCTTCTAGTAGGGGTTCTAGGGTGTAGGGTTTAGGGTTTATAGGGTTCATAGGCTTTGTACGTAGGGTTTCTAGGGTTTCTAGGGTTTCTAGGGTTCCTAAGGTTTTCAGGGTTTCCAGGGGTTAGGGTTTAGGCTTTAGGGTTTAGGGTCCTAGGGCCCTATAGCTTAGGGTCTAGGGTGTTCCTTACGCGCCACCTCGCTTCAGCTGGGCTTCTAGTAGGGTTTCTAGGGTTTAGGGGTAAGGGTTTAGAGGGTTGACAGGGTTTAGGGTTTAGGGTTTCCGAAATTAGGGGTACCTTATCGTAAACCCTCACTTCAGCTGGGCTTCCCTTGGGTTTCTAGGGTTTAGGGTTGGCAGGGTTGATGAGTTTTTATGGTTGTGCAGGGGTTAGGGTCTATAGGGTTTACAGGATTTACAAGGTTTCTAGGGCTCATCAGTTCTTGGGTTACAGGGTTTTAAGGGATTGTACAAGCTCATGCGGCTTTATAGGGTTTTAGGGCTACTGCTCCCCTGAACCTTGAACCTTGAACCTTGAACCTTGAACCTTGAACCTTGAACCTTGAACCTTGAGCCCTAAACCCTGAACCCTAAACCCTAAACCCTAAACCCTAAACCCTACACCCTACACCCTAAACCCAAACCCTAAACCCTAAACCCTTCACCCCAAAGAAATCCCAAGCCGCAAAGGTGGAAACCTCCGTGCGCGACAGGAGGTCCCTGAACCCTAAGATCTAAATCCTGCGACTAAAGCCCTGAGCTCCCGCGAACTACCCTAAATTAAGCTGGCTGGTTCCTAGTAGGGAATGAGGGAATGAGTGCCCTATATATATATATATATATACCCTTTTAAGGGAGCCCTCCTCATTCCCCAGGGGGTTAAGCACCCCATAAGGCTAGACCGCAGCGGTTTCAGGTGTAGGCTTTTAAACCCTAAACCCTAAACCCTAAACCCTAAACCCTAAATCCGCCTAAACCCTCAGCGGTCTCGGGTTTAGGCCGTAGACTACATCCGAACCGACCCTAAGACCCCAAGCTAAACACGAAAATGACTCCTGCTCCTAAACCCATAAATTAAGACCCCTGGGTTTCCCCAGGGTTTCTACACCCTAAACCCTAAACCCCAAACCTTGGATCCTCACAGGGCTTCGGAAAAGCCGTAAGCACCACTATAAGCCCTAAACCCTTACCATACAGCCTGCCAGTGACACTCCCAAACCCATCACCCTAAACCCCAAACCCCAAACGCTAAACCCAAAAATGGTAAGGTAAATGGAGAGCCCCAGGCAAGCCCCTAGGGCTGTTGGCGAAGGTGTAGGATCATTACTTGGTTTTGTACTTGGTATTGTATCTGGTGCATCAGTAGGAATATGGGGGTTTGCGAAATAGGGGACGCCTAAAACAGACCCCTAAAGGACAGGATCGCAAAATTTAAAAACACTGGCTTAGGGTTTAGGGTTTAGGGTTTGGGGTTTGGGGGGTTTAGGGTTTAGGGTTTAGGGTTTAGGGTTTAGGGTTTAGGGTTTAGGGTTTAGGGTTTAGGGTTTAGGGTTTAGGGTTTAGGGTTTAGGGTTTAGGTTTTAGGGTTTAGGGTTTAGGGTTTAGGGTTTAGGGTTTAGGGTTTAGGGTTTAGGTTAGGGTTTAGGGTTTAGGGTTTAGGGTTTAGGGTTTAGGGTTTAGGGTTTAGGGTTTAGGGTTTAGGGTTTAGGGTTTAGGGTTTAGGGTTTAGGGTTTAGGGTTTAGGGCTTGACTTGAACTTGCCCCAGGCACAAAGGGACGGCCGCAGCGCACGGACACCGTCGCGTCGCGCCGCGAGGCGATGGATAAACTGCTGGGCGTCAGCGTCGGTCCTGTTGAAGGCTTTTAGGGTTTGGGGTTTAGGGTTTAGGGTTTAGGGTTTAGGGTTTAGGGTTTAGGGTTTAGGGTTTAGGGTTTATGGCTTGGGGTGTTTCGGTGTTTAGTTTTGGGGGGAAGCACTTGTTGGCCGATTCTGACAGGGATTCAGAGATTAGGGTTGAACTCTCAACCCTCAACCCTACCGTACCGTAAACCCTAAACCCTAAACCACCCTAAACCCTAAACACCCTAAACCCTAAACACCCTAAACCCTTAACCCCAACCCTAACTAAACCCGAGAAGCAATGTACTACGCTAAAGGCACGCAAGGGGCCATCATTCTGATCAATCCCCGCATAGCGTATACGGCCCTCATCCCCATGGAAGTATGTGGATCTTACATCCCGCACAAGAGCTTATCCAAACAACCTCTAAAACCTCACCGAAACCCGTACATCCCTAAACCCCTCAACCCTAAGCCCCCCTTAAGGGTTGAGGGTTGAGGGTGTAGGGTTTAGGGTTTAGGGTTTAGGGTTTTGGGTTTAGGGTTTAGGGTTTGGGGCTAGGGTTTGGGGCTGTATGCCTTTGGGCGTTTAGGGACACCCTCCACTTCCCAGCGACGAGGCGCAGCACCGCCGGGTCCACGTGGAGCGCGGGATCCGCTCCATCGTCCGCGGCCGCGTCGCCCTGCAAAGAAGAGGGTTTAGGGTTTAGGGTTTAGGGTTTAGGGTTTAGGGTTTAGGGTTTAGAGTTTAGGGTATAGAGTTTAGGGTTTAGGGTTTAGCGTGTAGGGTTTAGCGTGTAGGGGTTTGGAGGTTCAGGGTTTGGGGATTAGGGGTTTAGGGTCTCGGGGAGAGGCTTAGGGGGGGGGGGGTTAGAGGGCAGCGGGGGCTTGGGGATTGAGGGTTTAAGATTTAGTGTTTAGGGTTTGGGGCTTAGCGAGGGGTTCCAACCTTCTTGAGATCCCTGCAAGCTGCATGCACTCAACCAAACGCCCGCCCTGAAGTTGATACGCGTGCACCCTAAACCCTAAACCCTGAACCCTAAACCCCACAAAGCCCGGGCCCGGGTGGTGTTTATGAGGGTTTCAACCGGGGTTTCCGCCTGCAGAGAGCGCGGAACAAGTGCGCAAAAAACACGGGGCAGTAATCGCCAAATTCTTTATCAAGACACTTGGTAAATCAAGGATAAGGAACCTTCAACCCTAAACCCTAAACCCTAATCTCAAAGATTTTAAGGTCACAAGAACGAACTGCAGAGTTGCGACTGTCTCGCCGGGCACTTGTCTTGCAGCGACTCCTCTTGCTGCACAGCCTCGGGCTCGGACTCGGACTCGTCGGACGAGGACGAGGACTCGGAGGATGATGAGGACTTGGTCGTCTGTGTGCGCTTGGCTTGGCACGTGACCAGAAGAGCCTGGGCTCTGTGACCAGGTATCAAACCAGGGCCGATGCAGCGGACGCACCCTTCGAGGGAGCTACTTCAGGACGCAATGATTGGGTCGCAAGTACAGGGGAAACCGTAGAGGCTCCGTATTCTAAAAATGGGGAGACCCCATGTTTAGAATACCCCAAGAGGGATAGGGTTGAGGGGCCCATGTTTGGGTTGGCCTGCATGGTAAGAAACCCTAAAACCGTAAGAACCAATTGAGGCCGCATTCGCAGAATTCCCTCTTGCATCATTACCGTCTCTGGGGGGCAGGCGCTATGTCTACCCCCTTTTGCGTCATTGTCATGGCTTTTCGGTCATCACTACACGTGCTGGAGGTTTAAAGGACCTCCTAGGAACTTACCATACACTGCCCCGTAGTAGACCCGAAAGCCTAGAAGCCCTAAACCCTGAACCCTAGGATCCGGGCAAGCCCCAAAGCCCGCACCCTTGCCAGGCCCCTAGAAGCCCCTTAGCATCCCTAAACCCCAAACCCTAAACCCTAAACCCTGATAACCTTTAAGCCTCTAACCTCGATCCTACCCATACAAGCAACGGGGAGAGGAGGAGCGGATCCCTGGAACAATCCCTGGTTTATCACCCCACGAACTACCCTTGTGGAACTATGTGGGGGTTTAGGGCTTAGGGTTTAGGGTTTAGGGTTCAGGGTTCAGGGTTCAGGGTTTAGGGTTTAGCTTTAGGGTTTAGGGTCTAGGGTCTATAGGGCTTAGGGCTTCGGCCCAAAACAGTCGGGGGGATCCCCTTGTAAATAAGGACCCCAAGAAGGCACCCCAAATCTCGTCAACCCTTACTTCTGGCAGTACCTATATTCATGGCCCCATTCCTTCCCAAGCCTAAACTTGAAATCTGAAACCCCAAGCCCTAAACATTGGGAATATTTTTTGGGGGTGTTCTGGCTTGGGGTGTGTGATCTCAAATAACTAACTGCAAACCCGAAATCCCTAAACCCTAAACCCTAAACCCTAAACCATCAACCCTAAACCCTAAACCCTAAACGGCATTTGTTTGGGGTTCTCAGGTTTCTCAGGCTTCGCACCGTTCTTGGGGTTGTTCAGGGTTCTGGGGCGGCTCTCCGAGCGTCTTCGGGTTTTCAGGGTTTTCATAAGCCCTGAGCCCCAATCCGAACGCCTAAACCCCTAAACCCCTATAAACCCCAAACCCTAAACCCTTAAGAACCCCTAGAAACCCCTAACTCCCCCTAAGAAAACCCCTCAAAACCCCCTGAAAACCCCTCAACAACCCCTGAAAACCCCACCCTAAACCCTAAAGCCTAAACCCTCAACCCTTGACAGCCCCTACACACTACACACGATGGGATGCTCCCAAGAAAAGGCCTCCCCGGGGTCCATGGCCGCGGACATCTGCAGGGGACGCTTTGCAAAGAAGGGCTGTTAAGCGTTCAGGGTTTAGGGTTCAGGGTTCAGGGTTTAGGGTTTAGGGTTTAGGGTTTAGGGTTTTTCGGGTTCTTAGAATGTTTCGCAAAGAGGGGCTTTTAGGGGCTGTTAGGGCCTGTGAGGTTTTGAGGGTTGAATAGGTAGGGTGTTTAGGGTTTGTAGGGGCCTTAGGATACTCTTAGGATTGTTAGGATTTTAAGGGCTTGGGGTTTGCTCGAGTCCAGCAAATCGCCCAGAGCAGCTAGCTGTCTGCACAGTACGTAGCAACAGCTTCTCAGCCAAGAAACCCAGAGACTCCCAAACCCCTTAATTAAGGAATATACCTTGAATCATATTGGGTTCCTATTATGATTTAAGGAATATGGAGTCTCTGAAAGTGGTCTTTCTGCCCTCCAACCTTCAAGCGTTTTTGGGGTTCAGGGCTCTTGGGGTTCTTTAAGGATCCCGATCTTCTCGAGAAGGCGCAAGGACCTGAGGGCGGTGGCTTGACAGCGATGCTACGCAGCCTGTCGTGCATTGTGTGTTGGGTCCTAAACCCTAAACTCTAAACCCTAAACCCTAAACCCTAAACCCTAAACCCTAAACCCTGAACCCTGAACCCTGAACCCCAGAGGGGCGCCAGAATATGTGGCGACGAACAGGGCGATGAAGCCGCCCGCGGCACATCCAAAGGTTCTGTGAACGCGCCGTGTTACCCGATCTTGTGTCCATTGAGCACAACGCACCCGAGAGCCGTTTGAACAGTATCAAACACCCTCCCCGCTGCGACTGCCACTTCGGTGTTTGGGCAACATTATTTCGGGCGTTTTGTGTTTAGGCTTTGAGGGTTTCGGGTTTTGGGAGTCAGGGTTTAGGGCTTTTGGCGTTTAGGGCTGAGGGTTTACGGTTTAGGCTTAGGGCTTTTGGGGTGTTTTCGTGTGTACGGTTTTTAGGGCTTAGGGCTTTAGAGGGATCGTAGGGTTTGGGGCTGAGGGTTTTTTAGGGCTTTGGGAGCTTTTTTGGGCTTTGAGAACTTAGGATTATTGGGTTTAGGGTTTAGGGTTTTTCGGGTTTAGGGTTTAGGGCTTTTTTGGGCTTTTTTGGGCTTTTTTGGGGTTCTTAGGGATTTTAGGCCTTTTAGGGTTCAGGGCTTTTGGGTCTTTAGGGTTTAGAACTTTGAAATTAAAAGGATTTCAAGCTTTTGGGGTTTTCAGGGCTTTTAGGGTTTAGGGGCGACCCGAAACCCGAAATCAAGAAGGACAACGGATATTGACCCTTAACCTTAAACCCCCCGAAACACCCCGAAACACCCCAAGACACCCCGAAACACCCCTAAGCACCTCGAATTAAGCGTCCCTAAACACCCCTAAACTCCTCAAACCCTCAACCCTGAACCCTTAAACCCTAAACCCTAAACCCCAAACCCTAAACCCTAAACCCCAACCCCTAAACCCTCAACCCTGAACCCCTAAACCCTCAACCCCAAACCCTAAACCCCAAACCCTAAACCCTAAACCCCCAAACCCTAAACCCCTAAACCCAAAACCCCTAAACCCTAAACCCCTAAACCCTAAACCCCTAACCCTAAACCCCAAACCCTAAACCCTAAACCCTAAACCGTAAACCCCTAAACCCCCCCTGAGAGAAGGGGCCTCCTGCTTGGTCGCGAAGCCGCTGCGCGCCGCGGCGCGGCTTGCCGCCAGATCAGCTTCCAGCTCCCGGCCTAGGGTTTAGGGTTTAGGGTTTAGGGTTTAGGGTTTGGGGTTTAGGGTTTGGGGTTTGGGGTTTGGGGTTTAGGGTTTAAGGTTTCGGGTTCAGGGTTTAGGGTTTAGGGTTTAGGGTTTAGGGTTTAGGGTTTAGGGGTTCAGGGTTCAGGGTTCGGGGTTGAGGGCTTGGGGCTCAGGGGCTGACGGTTTTGGGCTTTGGGGCTCAGGGTTGCGGGGTTTTGGGGTTCAGGATTTAAATTTTTAATCCACCTGAACCCCAGGGTGCCCGTGCTGTTGAGGGTTTAGGGTTTAGAGTTTACGGTTTAGGGTTTAGGGTTTAGGGTTCAGGGTTCAGGGTTTAGGGTTTCTCTCTTAGGGTGAACCTCAACCTTCAAGCTTTGAGGTCCAAAAAACCACAGAAAAACACAAATTGAACCCCATGACCCTCATCCCAGAAACCCCCTTCAAACTAACCCGGAAGCCCTCAAGCCTCAAGCCCTGCAGCCCTGAAGCCCGAAACCCTGAACCCTAAACCCGAAAGCCCTGAAGCCCTAAACCCTAAACCCGAAAGCTGAAGCCCTAAACCCTAAAGCCTAAACCCTAAACCCTAAAAACCCTAAACCCCAATGACCCCTGAAAGCCCCTAAACCCTAAACCCGAAACCCTAAATCCTAAACCCCTGAAAGCCCCTTGTACAGGCCCAAGCCACTTTGCTGGAGCAGCGTCTGCCGCTCCTCGGTCAAGGCCGCCAAGGCCTCCTTGCCTTTGGGTCTTAGGGTTTAGGGGTTTAGGGTTTAGGGGTTTAGGGTTTAGGGTTTAGGGGGTTTAGGGGGTCTAGGGGGTTTAGGGTTTGGGTTTAGAGGGTTTAGAGGGTTTAGAGGGTTTAGAGGGTTTAGAGGGTTTAGAGGGTTTAGGGGGTTTAGGGGGTTTAGAGGGTTTAGAGGGTTTAGAGGGTTTAGAGGGTTTAGAGGGTTTAGAGGGTTTAGGGTTTCTGGTTTGGGGTTTCTGGTTGAGGGTTTAGGGTTTCTATTTCGTGCTTTCGGAGGTTTAGGGTACAGGGTTTAGAAGTCTTGGGGTCTAGGACTTGGGGGTCTTGAGGATTAAGTCTTCAGGGGCTTCAAGGACTGTAAGGGTTTAGGGGTTTACGGTTTTAAGGGGATAGGCTAGAAGCCGGGGCTGTAGACTGGGGTTCAGGGTTTTGAGACGTGTCAGGGACCCTAAACCCTATGGGGAGGGGGTTGGGGGTTTAAGCTTTGGGGGGTGAGGGCGAAGTTCAGGGGTTCGTTCAGATTTAAGGGTTTAGGGTTGGGACGTTCCCCCTTTTTTCAAATCCTTAATAGGGATTAGAGTAGGGGGTTACTAGAATCCCTATGAAGGGCTGTTAGAATAAGGGGGAACATCTCAAGGTTTAGGGGTTTAGGGGCTTCGGGGTTAGGGATTTCTTGGCATCTCACTTTTGGGGGGCGTCAAGGCTTGGTGGATTCCCGGCACGTGGCTGCGCATGCGTATCTCGCCCTTACAGCTGCGACGGGCGCGGTGAAGAGATTGTGCGAATAGCCCGATCTTCCAAGTGTACTCTGCAAGAGCGGCAGGGAGCTCCTGCTTACTGCACCTCGTCGATGCAATAAGGCTTACATAAGTTGATTCCGATCAATGGAGCTTCCCGGGCTCTCATTATTCACTTTAGGCTCTTGCAATGGAAGCCATTAATAACAAGCGCTTTCGTGTCCAAACCACCCACAGCACCGCAACAGCCTTCTTGCCAAAGCCCACCCACTCCCTACACCCTACACCCTGCACCCGACACCCTACACTCTAAACCCTTTTCACCCCTAAACCCTAAACCCTAAGCCCTAAGCCCAAAGCCCTAAGCCCTAAACCCTAAACCCACAACCCTAAACCCTAAACCATATACCCTAAACCCTAAACCCTAAACCCTAAACCCACACCGCAGTGCAGCGTGAGGTGCACTGCGCCAGCTCCCTCTCTGCAGCCCTGGTAGCCTCGCGCGAGCTTCGGGTTTAGAGAACTACCCTGCGGCTTAGGGTTTAGGGTTTAGGGTTTAGGGTTTAGGGTTTAGGGTTTAGGGTTTAGGGTTTAGGGTTTAGGGTTTAGGGTTTAGGGTTTAGGGTTTAGGGTTTAGGGTTTAGGGTTTAGGGTTTAGGGTTTAGGGTTTAGGTGTTAGGGTTTAGGTTTTAGGGTTTAGGGTTTAGGGTTTAGGGTTTAGGGTTTAGGGTTTAGGGTTTAGGGTTTAGGGTTTAGGGTTTAGGGTTTAGGGTTTAGGGTTTAGGGTTTAGGGTTTAGGGTTTAGGGTTTAGGGTTTAGGGTTTAGGGTTTAGGTTAGGGTTTAGGGTTTAGGGTTTAGGGTTTAGGGTTTAGGGTTTAGGGTTTAGGGTTTAGGGTTTAGGGTTTAGGGTTTAGGGTTTAGGGTTTAGGGTTTAGGGTTTAGGGTTTAGGGTTTAGGGTTTAGGGTTGGGTTTAGGGTTTAGAGTTTCGGGTTTAGGGTGGGCTTAGGGTTTAGGGTTTAGGGTTTAAGGTTCTAACAGTCCTTAATCGGGATTATCATAGGGGGTACTATAATCCCTACTAAGGACTGTTCGTGTAAGGGGGAACATCTCAAGAACTACCTACCATGAACCTCCTATGACACAATCCAAACACAATTCCGATTGAATAGGCCCCTACACTAGGGCTTGCTTGCCCCCTAAATTGCACACCACAAACCCTGAACCCTAAACCCTCTGCCTGAAGTATGGAAGGGTTTAAGGAGGGCGTTGTAAGGGCCCTAAACCCTAAATCCTACACCCTAAACCCTAAACCCTAAACCCTAAACCATTGGCTTGCGGATGATGGCTTCCCTTGTTTTGGAGTTTCGGTTCCTTCGGTGCGTTTGGGCTTTCTACTTGGAAGCCCCTTTCACGTAGTAAGTGGTATGGAGCTTTTCTGGGTATACTTAAAGTAGACTTACTAAGTCAAAAGAGCTTCCAAGTAGGGCTAGTCTTTACTACTAATTGCTTAAGAACCCAGAAAAAATGGAAAATATTCTTCCTTATTAAGGTCAATACAGGGACTTGTACTCTTAGATTTTTGTTGGGGTTCTTAAGCAAACAGTAGTTTAAGGGTTCCTTCGGGTTCTTCGAGTTTTTCATGCTCGCCAAACTGCAAGCATGAGTTGGGCCGTTCACGTCGAAACTGACCCGATTCCGTGTCGGAATCTCCAGAAAGAAGTCGACAAAGCGACGGTTCCAAAGCTTTAAAGGCAGACATCGTGCGCGGCACGCGACAAAGGAAGCCCAAGCGTCACATGACATCCATTTCTGGAGAAGAATGTCCCGCGGTGTCCCTTTCTTGCGCCACTCCACGATCATTTCGTAGGAAGCTCGATTGTCATTCAAGCAACACCTGCGCAAAATTGCTCGCCCATTTGCCAGAGCCTGCACGCATATGTGGGGGGAGGGCATTTACAAATGGCATCCTCTGTCAAAGGCACACATGTTGCACAACCCAAGTATATCCTGCTGCCGGAACGCTCGAGGATTGAAAAGCCGAGAGTGTAGAGCAAACAGTCAGTGTTCTCAACGCTTGGTTCGGGCGGGAGAACGCTTCTACCTCACCCGATCCTCCAAGTAAACCCTAAACACAATTCAAAGGTCTTGTGCATTGCAGGGTTTGGCCCTTAAGCCTTCTGCCCCCCCAAACCCCAAAACCAAAACTGCAAACACCCTAAAAGCTCTACTGCAGGGTTGACAGATGCCTTACAGGGCTTACGGGGTATAAACGGTTGGCCGGTAGGGTTTGCATCCCTGACCACCTCATTCCAGGGGTTTTACCTTGGACCCTTCGGATTGTACCCTTGGGTTTTGGGGACCCTTTTGAAAGATCCTTAAGGTCGTATAAGGGCCATATTAGGAGTACATTAAGGGGAACCTTTAGGGGTACAGCCTTGGGGGTACGAGTCTTAATTCCTTGACTCATACACCGAACCCTATACCCTCGACCCTTAACCCGTTTAACCCTCCAAGTAGGGAGAATTGCCCAACTGCTCGAAAAAATCCCCCAAAGCTAAGAACCTAGCCACTCGGCTTCAGGGTGTGAGGCCTCGTGCTTGTAGGGTTTAGGCTTAGGGTTGGAGAGTTTTGGGGGTTCTCGAGTTTGAAGACTCAGAGTTTTGGGGGTTTCGGATTTGAAGTCTAGGGTTCATAGGATTCAAAGGGCGAAAGACGGCAAAACCACAAGGTTTGGGATCGGGAGCTGCCTCATCGGCATTGGCGCGTAGCTTCTGCTCCTAACATTCATCGGCAACTCATTGTGGGGTACCTGAACCATTAGGGCTTAAGGTTTAGGGTTTAAGGTTTAGGGTTTAGAGTTTAGGGTTTAGGGTTTAGGGTTTCGGGGTTAGGGCTTGCCCTGAGCCCTCAACCCAACAGGGCATTGGGTTGGCTTTACGAGGTTTCGGGCGCGAAACGAGCCGCAGTGTTTAGGGTTTAAGGTTTAGGGCTTGCGGTTTGGGGTTTAGGGTTTAGGGTTTAGGGCTTAGGGCTTCGGGCTATGGCTTACTTGGAGTTTCGGAGGACCAGGATCCCTTTTAGGGCACCCCCTCCCTAAAGCTCTACGTTGGACCTCCCTACGAAGTCGCCCGATCCCTCAAGTACGGAAAATGGAAAGATAAAGGGACTTAATGGGAAACCCAAAGAAGGGGACCTCAAGAATTTCGTAGGAATAAGAAGAAAATACCTACCAGGATCCTCATATTCCCTTTCTATTCCTATTATATTCTTGGGGTTCATTATGATCCTCCTAAAGGAGGCACTGACTGAACTTAGCCACCTGCAAGCAGACAGGGCTTCGGAAGAGAAGACTTACATGGACCGTTTCTTGGCATAGGAGAGAAGGAAACCCTAAACCCCCCTATACCCTAAACCCGAAACCTTAAACCCTGACCACTAAACCCTAAACCCTAAACCCTCAACCCTAAACCCTCAACCCACGAAAACAGGACGACTGGGATTCCGAATTCCAAGGAGTTTGTTGATTTAGGCGGTCTTGGGGCGTTTGGAGTTTGAGGTTTAGGGTTTGGGTTTAGGGTTGGGGATTAGGGTTCGGGGTTTAGGGTTTCGGGTTGTTGGGGCGGATGCGTAAGTGTAAGTGTAGGCCTTTAAGGGGTTAAGCTCTGTAACACTGTTAGGGTAGTTACATGGTCCCTTGATACACGCTCTTAACTGGGGAACCCTTGTTTACCCCTTATGTACCCTATCAAACCCAAGGGCCCGTACGGTACTTCAGAACCGTTTCAAGAAAAGACTAAGCCACATTAAGGGACCTTGTAGCTACCCGCAGACAGTAGCTAAGAAGCTTAGGCTCTCTGGGTTAGGGTTTAGGGCTTAGGGGCTTAGGGTGGAGCAGTTTGGAAGTTCAGGGGGCTTTCAAGGGCTCAGGAGCGTTAGAGATGAAGAGTCCACGGATCTTAATCCTGAACCCTGATACCTTGAACCAACCCTAAACCCTAAACCCTAAACTCTCAACCCTAAACCCTAAACCCTTAACATAACCCTTAACCCTACCCTTCTCCTGCTCAAAGGCTTGCCGCAGGTCCCGCAGAGCCAGAACATGTGCACTGGGATCCGCCACCTTTCATTGCTGCAACTTTCACAATCAGGGTTAGGGTTTGGGGCTTAGGGTTCAAGGTTTGGGGCTTAGGGTTTAGGAGGTTTCGGAGGTTTAGGAGGTTTAGGAGGTTTAGGAGGGTTAGGGGGTTTAGGAGGTTTAGGAGGTTTAGAGGGTTTAGGAGGTTTAGGAGGCTTAGGCGGGATTAGGAGGTCTAGTAGGTTCAGTAGGTATCGAAAGTTGAGGGATTAAATCTTGGTTTCGCGGGGGCTCAGATTGCATTGTTCTATGGAGCCTCATATTGGTGAACCAGAGGACAACTCACCAGTTGGGGGTTGACGAGAAAACAAAGACCCGCATATAGACCCCAAACGGTAGGATTCCCTTATGACAAGGACCCCAGTAAGGTATCAGATAAGAACCAAACTCGACTTAAACCCAGCGTTCGAGGGCTTGGGGTTTTGGTTTCAGGGTTTAAGGTTTGGGGTTAAGGGCTGAGGGCTAAGGGCTAAGGGCTTAGGGCTTGGGGCTAAGGGCAAAGGGCTTAGGGCTTAGGGCTTGGGGCTTGGGGTTTGGGGCTTGGGGTTTAGGAGAACGGCTTGGGGCTAAGGTTCAAGGGTGTAGGTCTGAGTTCTCAAGGTCCCCAAACCCTAAACCCTAAACCCTAAATCCTAAACCCTACACCCTAAACCCTAAACCCTAAACCCTAAACCCTAAACGCAGGCCTCGGCGCCGTCGACCTTGGCTTCGGGCGCCTTCGCTGGAGCCGCTGCCTCAGCCACAGCCCTCCAAGGGACCAAAGGTGGTCCCAACTATAACCATATTAGGGTTTAGGTTTAGGGTTGAGGGTTTAGGGTTTAGGGTTTAGGGTTTAGGGTTTAGGGGTTAGGGGTTAGGGGTTTGGGGTTTGGGGTTTAGGGTGTAGGGTGTAGGGTGTAGGGTGTAGGGTGTAGGGTGTAGGGTTAGTTATAGGGGTACAGTTACAATTGGCTTATAAGTACCATGACCTTAAGTGACGAAAGGAGGGACCCTTAGAAGGGGCCTTAGGGGTTATTTACGGGCACTTTGGGGCCTACTTGGGTATGTAGGGAATACAAGGTATATCTAGGGGTTGTATAGGGAAATAAGATTAAGGGTCGCTTCAAATTTGGGGTTTTTCCTTTGACCCCTTAACGCCCGAAACCCTAAGCCCTAAACCCTGACCCGCAAATTGCGGGTGTAGTCACACCAAACCCACCCCTTTGGGTACCCGCCAAATATTCCCTACTTTGGGGGTCTTAACCAGGGGTCCCTCGCCGCACAAAACCAAAAAGCGCTGAGCTGGGTTTGGGGTGGAGAGTTTTAGCCCGAACCCGTGAACCTACCGCTCCAAGCCCCCAAGCCTCAAATATAACAATCTGGGTCCATCTTTGTGCCCCTCAACAACAACTCCCAAGAATGGCACCCGATATCTTCGCAAACCCTAACCCTAAACCCTAAACCCTAAACTCAAAACCCTAAACCGAGGTCAAGAACGCCCCGATAACAGCGCAAACAAGAACAGGACATCAACAGCGCAAAGGGCGCGCGCGAGATGGCTGGAATGCTTACATCTCTCCACAAAAGTTGTCGTATTCCTGGCACAACAACTTGCGTCAGTACTGGACCATCTGCGGTATTACGAGCCCTGCTTCTCAACCCGAAAACCTCAACCCCAGACCCTGTGCCTTCGGCATCGCTTCCACCACGTCCAACTTCTCCGCGGATGGTGCCGGCCCCTAGTCGGTCCCCTAAACCCTGAACCCTGAACTTTAAAACCCTAAACCCCGAACCCTAACCCTACAACCCTAAACCCCAATCCCTAAACCCTAAACCCACAGCCCAACCCCAAAGCCCGAAACCCCTGAACCCTACAACCCGAAACCCTAAGCCCTGAACTCTGAAGCCCCAAACCCTAAGCCCCAAAAGCCTACACCCTGCACCTTGAACCCTGAAACCTCGAACCCTAAACCCCTGTCTGGTGTTTGGAGATGTAAGGGCTTAGGGCTTAGGGCTTAGGGCTTAGGGCTTAGGGCTTAGGGCTTAGGGCTTAGGGCTTAGGGCTTAGGGCTTAGGGCTTAGGGCTTAGGGTTTAGGGTTTAGGGTTTAGGGTTTAGGGTTTAGGGTTTAGGGTTTAGGGCTTGAAAACTCGAAGGGCTTGTTTTTGAGACTTGGAGGGCCCCCTCCTTCCTTCCATGCAGAGGGCTACGTAAACGCTCGGGGGACTTAGTAAGTCGGGTCATAAGTCAGGTAACCCCAATTCAGGTTCCATAAACCCAAACAAGGTACTTATAACCCCAAATGAGGTACTTATAACCCCAAACAAGGTACTTATAACCCCCAATTAAGGCACTTACAACCCGATAAGTGCCCCTGATCCCCACCTCTTGGTCCGGAAGAGCTTTGCCTTGCCTTCGCAGCTGTCCCACCATCCAGATCACCTGGGTTGCTTCTTCGTACTTGGATCCCTTCATTTTGCAGGGTTAGGGTGTAGGGTTTAGGGTTTAGGGCTTAGGGCTTCGAGTTTCGGGTTCAGGGTTAGGGTTACGGAAACATGTAGTGCCTTCCGTACAGTTTAAACCCCAGGGTGCAGGGTCTGGGAGAGATCTAGAGCTTGCAGCATCTGTTCAGAGGCCTTTGGGGTTTAGGGTTTAGGGTTCAGGGTTCAGGGTTTAGGGTTTAGGGTTACGCCTCGCGCAGCACAAAGCCCACCCCAACATGGAAAGCAAGCTGAACCACACTCTTCCGAAAGCCCTAAACCCTAAACCCTAAACCCTCGACCCTAAACCCTAAACCCTAAACCCTGAACCCTAAACCCTAAACCCCAATCCCTTAACCCTTAACCCTAAACCCTCGACCCTAAACCCTAATTCCTTCATTCCCCCGACTCAAGTCCCGCAGGGTCGCCAGCGTCAGCAGCGCCGCCGACTCGGCCAACAAAAGATCCGAACCCAGGGCCGCCAGGCATCGGCAGGCAGTCTGGAGGTCGTCCTCGGCGTAGGGCGTAGGGTTTAGGGTTTAGGGTTTAGGGTTTAGGGTTTAGGGTTTAGGGTTTAGGGTTCAGGTCCGGGGAAGTTTCGAGGAGTTTCAAGGAGTTTCGTTTTTTAGATTTTTCTTAATCATTTCAAGTTACAGGGGGCTTGAGGGTTTAGGGTTTAGGGTTTGGGGTTTAGGGTTTGCGGTTTAGGGCTTAGGGTTTAGGGTTTAGGGCTACGAAAGTCAGAATAGGGGGGTACTTTATGGGTTGGGAGAGTGAAACCCTAGACCCTAGACCCTGAACCCCAAGCCATAAACCCCAATCCCTAAACCCTGCTCAGGGATATAGATGGGTTTAGGGTTTAGGGTTTAGGGTTTAGGGTTTAGGGTTTAGGGTTTAGGGTTTAGGGTTTAGGGTTTAGGGTTTAGGGTTTAGGGTTTAGGTTTAAGGGTTTAGGGTTTAGGGTTTAGGGTTTAGGGTTTAGGGTTTAGGGTTTAGGGTTTAGGGTTTAGGGTTTAGGGTTTAGGGTTTAGGGTTTAGGGTTTAGGCTCCGGGCTTAGGGATTTTGAGAGGGACCTTACTTTGGCTGTTGCAGCTTTGGGGGCCTTCGATGTCCTCCCACCCACCTAAACCCTAAACCCTAAACCCTAAACCCTAAGCTGTAAACCCTAAACCCTAATCCCCTCCCACCCTAAACCCTAAACCCAAACCCTAAACCCCAAACCCTAAACCCTAAACCCTAAACCCTAACCCTACAGGCTCTGGTGTGCTTCGTTCGGCCCCTAAGGCCCCAAAACCCTAAGGCCCGAAGACCCTAAGGCCCCAAACCCTCAACCCAAAAGTCGCCCATGTGGTGGAGCTGGCGCCTGAAGACACCAAACCCCCTTCCTGGGACCCTCTTTACCCACAGCTTTATGGGAAAATATCTACTGACATGAAGGAATCGAGTCCCAGGTCAGCCCGAAACCCTCAAGGTTTAGGGCTTCGGGTACCCAAACCCCCCGAATTCCAAAACCCCCGCTGAAAGCCAACCACCGGACCCTGAACACCAATTCCCCGGACCCCCGGTGCCGCCTGCAACTTTTCAGGATCCGCCAGAAGCTGGTTGCAGGACCCTGCCTGGGTGGGGGCTGCCAGGTTTAGGGTCTAGGGTTAGGGTTCAGGGTGTAGGGTTTGGGGGCATTCAGGGGGTTCAAGGCTTAGGGCTTAAGGTAGGGCTGTAGGGGTTTTAGGGAGTTCTGGGATGTAGGGATTTCGAGGTTTCAGCACGCGAAAGCCATACACTGCAAACCCTGAAACCTTGAACTCTAAAGAAACCCTAGGCCCTAGGCCCTGCAAGATCTTATGGGGTTTGGGGGTTGAAGCGCACAAATCCTGAAACCCTACATCCTGTGGTTTAGGGTTTAGGTTTAGGGTATGAAGATCCCTTTTCCACATTTCCCGACAGGATGTGCAAAGTGAATTCGCCCTCCGCATTCGGAGAAGAAACACAACAAAGTCTGTTTGGAATGTAGCCAAAATCCGCAACCCTTCAAGCCCAAAACCCGAAATCCTAAACTCCAAACCCTCAACCCCCCAACCCCTCAACCCCTCAAGCCCCTTCAACCGCTACTTGGAGGTTCATGATACATATATCAACCCTGTTATAACCATGCCAGGGCACTTAAATCGCCAAGTGGGCTATATAAGTACATGCAGTAACTGGGTTATGAGTACCCTGAACCGCCAAGTAGACCCTAAACCCTACACCCTAAACCCTTTAACCCTTAAACCCCTAAAGCCATAAACCCCCAAACCCCACACCCCCCTCAAACCCCTCAACCCCCAAACCCCTAAACCCCTAAATCCCTAAACCTTGAACCCTAAACCTTGAACCCTAAACCCCTAACCCCTAAACCCAAAGCCCAAAACCCTAAACCCCTAAACCCCTAGACCCCTAACCCCTGCACCAGCAGTGACCCAGGCGCAGGGGCGTAGCGCAGGAGCCGGAGCAGGGCCCCAGCCACCTCCAGGGTTTAGGGTTTAGGGTTTAGGGTTTAGGGTTTAGGGTTTAGGTTTTAGGGTTTAGGGTTTAGGGTTTAGGGCGCTCGCGCGTTCAACGTCAACCCAACAGAGCCCGAAACCCGAAGCAAATTCACATTGAATCCCCAAAAACCCAAAAACCCTAAACCCTAAACCCTCCCAGAGACTCCAAAACCCCTTAATTAAGGAATATCCCTTAAATCATAACAGGAACCCTAATATGATTTAAGGTATATTCCTTAATTAAGGGGTTTTGGAGTCTCTGGGCTAAACCCTAAACCCTAAACCCTAAACCCGAAACTTCACTTTCAACGCCTGGCCGAAGAGCGGCACGCAGCCCGCTGCCAGCGCCTGGAAAGTGTTCTGCGCTGCTTGAGGCTTATGCGGGGGTTTGGGGTTTAGGGTTTAGGGTTCGGGGTTTAGGGTTTAGGGCTTAGGGTTTGGGTTTAGGGTTGGGCGTTGCGGGTTTGGGGCTTAGGGTGTGGGGTTTGGGGGTTTAGGGTTTCGGTGCTTTGGGGCTGCTGTTCAGGCCTTCAAGGGTTTCGAGGGCTCTACGGGGTGTAGGGTCTAAACCCCTTGAATGCCTGAACCCCGTATAGGGAGCACTCCTCCCTCAACCCTAAAGCTGCAACCACCCTAAATGCTCCAGACTCCAAACCCTATACACCCTATAAACCCTAAACCCTAAACCCCCCGTCTGTGGCGCCTGGTGAAACAGTTGTCGGAGCGCTTGGAGGTCGGTCTCGTCGGCCGCCAGGGTTCTGAGCGGACGGAGATGCTGGTTCTGGGGGTTTGGGGTTTAGGGTTTGGGGTTTAGGGTTTGGGGTTTAGGGTTTGGGGTTTAGGGTTTAGGGTTTAGGGTTTAGGGTTTAGCGTTTAGGGTTTAGGGTTTAGGGTTTAGGATTCTAGACATGCCTCAGACCAACCCAGCGCTCCCCTCCCTAGTCCACGTCAGGCAGCGCGCAATGCTCGGGGGCGCGATCCAACAGCCTCCTGGCGGAATCTCCGGTATACATGGCACCCAGGAAGCTGACTAAACCCTATAGGGTTTAGGGTTTAGGGTTTAGGGTTTAGGGTTTAGGGTTTAGGGTTTAGGGTTTTAGGGTTTAGGGTTTAGGGTTTAGGGTTTAGGGTTTAGGGTTTAGGGTGTAGGGTGTAGGGTTTAAGGTTAGGGTATAGCGTTTAGGGTTTAGGGTTTAGGGCTTAGGATTCAGGGTTTTGGGGTCCTGAGCTTACAAGCAGGGTGTGCTGCCAAAAGCTTTCGGGTCTTGGTGGGCTTTAGGTTTAGGGTTTAGGGTTTCGGGTGTAGGGTTTAGGGTTTAGGGTCTTTGGGTTTCAGGTCTTTGGGTGACCCCAAACCCCTAAACTCCGCTACCAATCACCAAACCGCCCTCAAGCGCTGAACCCCCAAACTTTCCAGTTCTTAATAGGGAATTGCGGAATTCAGCACTTTATATCCCCCTTCATGTATCCATTTAACGGATCATGCGGGGGTGAGAACACTCTGAATCCTGAACTATCGTGTGGGTTTAGGGTTTAGGTTTTAAGGTATAGCTCTCATGGGAGTCTACACCCCCCACCCCACCCCCCGCCCTTCCTTTTCAACTACGGAACGTACCCTAAATCAGAAGAGCCCAAAGGTTTAGGGTTTTCGGGTTTAGGGCTTAGGGTTACCTAACTAACCCTAAACCCTAAACCCTAAACCCTAAATGGTACGCGTATGCTCCAGCAGCCGTCCTCAGCGATGCTCCATCCACCAGAGGCCAACTGTGCAACCGCTCCCAGTAGTTGAAGCCTGCACGGGAACTAAGACCCAAGAGTAGACCCTGAACGGCGAAACCTCTACCTCAAACCCTAAACCCCAAACCCAAAACCCCAAAACCTCTACCTCAAACCCTAAACCCTCAACCCCAAACCCTCAACCCCAAACCCTGAACCCTAAACCCTAAACCCGAAACCCTAAACCTCAAACCCTACGGGCGGCCGCGCCGTGTTGGGCGCCAGGGCGGCGCACCCAGCCAGACGGAAGCCGCGACGAGCCGGCAGCCGGAGCCTGCGCAGGTGAGGGTTTAGGGTTTAGGGTTTAGGGTTTAGGGCTTAGGGTTTAGGGTTTAGGGTTGAGGGTGTCGGGTTTAGGGTTTAGGGTTTGGGGTTTAGGGTTTAGGGTTTGGGGTTTGGGGTTTAGGGTTTAGGGCTTGGGGTTTGGGGTTTAGGGCTTTGGGGGTTAGGGGTTAGGGTTTTTACCTAAACCCTAAACCCTAAACCCGCATTTGGATGAGGGCTGAAGGTACTTGAGTGAGTCTGTGTTCTTGAGCTGTCAGACCCTAAACCCTAAACCCTAAACCCTAAACCCTTAACCCTAAACCCCAAGCCAGAATCCTCGAACCCTCCGCCACGCGACCACCTCCTGCCTCCCACTCTACCAGGACCTCCCGCCCTTCCGGGTCGCGCTGGAGCATCCTGCAAAAGTGTCTCAAGGGTCTGGGGTTCAGGGTTTAGGGTTTAGGGTTTAGGGTTTAGGGTTTAGGGTTTCGGGTTTAGGGTTTAAAAATCAGGGTTTAGAGTCTAAAGTTTAGGGTCGTCCGGGGTTTTCTGGGAGCTCCGTCCTCCAACAGCCTCCTGAGAAAAACCCGAAAAACCCTAAGCCCCCGAATCCCCAAAAACCCGAAAGCAACCCTAAGACAGCCCTTAACCACAACAATCCTAGAACCCTCAAAACCCTAAACCCAAAACCTTAAAACCCCAAAAAAAAATATCAAAAACCCTCTCCCGCCCACATTCCCTCACCCAGACCTGGGCGACCCCCGTTCTGGGGTAAAATATGTGGGTACCAAAGCCGAAACCAAACCCGCAAACCCTAAAGCCCACAGCCCTGAAACTCTAGACTCTATACCCTGTAGACCCTACATACCCCATATACCCTAGAAACCCCTTTAAGCCCTTGCATTAAGCGAATCCTAGAATTTGGGTGTCTAATTTTGGTGTTCCCTATTTTCGTAAACCCTCATATCCCCTATAACACCTACTCCAGCACGCTCCAGAAGTCCTAGCAGGCCACCAGCTCCCATGCCACAGCGCTTCAACTTCTGCGCCCTCCTCTCAAGAGCAAGTGAGGGGCTCAGGGGTGCCTTTTCGGGTGAATGCCTATGTTGAAGTTTAGGGTTTAGGGTTGAGGGGTTAGGGTTTAGGGTTTAGGGTTTAGGGTTTAGGGTTTAGGGTTTAGGGTTTAGGGTTTAGGGTTTAGGGTTTAGGGTTTAGCGTCAGTATCCGTTGAAGGGCTGTGAAGTGCGGGGTTTGTCACATTAGGTTTTGGGGGCCTCGTGGGCTGATACCCCACCCTACGACCCCGACTACCCCTACCGCCCCAAAATGAGATGAAAGTACCCCACCGTATTCCCTGAACCCCCTAAACCCTGAACCCTAAATCCCTCTAAATCCCAGGTAGACGGGAGATACGGCGGTAGCATGGGGCCCTAAAAATCAAGCCAGGCTCGAGGCGCTTGGAACCCCTAGCTTGCCGCCCAGGAATCGCCCCTAAACCCTAAACCCTAAACCCTAAACCCTAAACCCTAAACCCTAAACCCTAAACCCTAAACCCTAAACCCTAAACCAACCCAAGAACGTAGTCATGCCATCTTTGCGTGCCCTGGCGCAGCAGCTTCTGATCCCTAAACCCTACATCACAAACGTTTCCTACAGATTCGACCAACACCAGCATAGTCGATCAAGTGATCCGGGGTCTAGGCAGTACTCCTGTGCCCATTATAAGTGGGTTATAAGTACAGTTAGAATTGGGTATAAGTACCATGAACCTCCACGCGGCCGACGAAGATGCTAGGTTGCGAACTCCCCAAAATTTCTGAGGCCGAAACCCCAAACCCAAACTGCACTGTATACTGGGTTTGGGGTTTAGTACTTAAGGGTTTAGGGTGTAGGGCTTAGGGTTTAGGGCTTAGGGCTTTCAAGAAACCCCCTTGGCGCTCCTCTGACACGACCTTGCGGCGGCAGTTGTGTGTCACGGTGCAGCTAAACCCTAAACCCTAAACCCTAAACCCTAAACCCCAAACCCCAAACCCCAAACCCTAAACCCTAAACCCCAAACCCCAAACCCCAAACCTTCAACGAAAGTCGAATCTGGCGGTGGTGTTTGGGGGGGTGTCAGGGTTCTTCGGTCTGAGGGCTTCGGCTTTAGGGCTAAGGGCTTAGGGCTCAGGGCCTAGGGTTTAGGGTTTAGGGTTTAGGGTTTTCGGGTTTTAGGGTTTAGGGTTTGGGGTTTAGGGTTTAGGGTTTAGGGTTTTGGGTTTAGGGTTTTGGGTTTAGGGTTTAGGGTCTAGGGTCTAGGGTCTAGGGTCTAGGGTCTAGGTTCTAGGGTGTACGTGGAGCGCAGGGTCTTGAAGCACATCCCACACATACAAAGAACCCTAGAAAGCGCACACGCTCGAAGGTGGGGATTGGAACAGAATTCATCAACCCTGGGCGCTGAAACCCCAGAGCTTGATCCCGGCGGCTAGAGTCTAAAACCCACAGCCGCAAAAACCGCAACTGCACCCCCTAAACCCCAGACTCTCAAACCCTAAACCATCAACCCCCAAACCCTCACCCCAAACCCCAAACCCTAAACCCCAAACCCTTGTCTACCCCAGACCCCAAATTCTCAAACCCTAAACCCCAAGCCCCTTCTAGAGACCCCTCCCTATACGACATACATCTGTATATCTATTGCCTCATTTGTATCTCTTGTTGCTCTTGTACCTGTCTACTTATTTATATATATATATATATATATATATATATATACGTAGACATATATATATAATGTACATAGATTCATATACATTTATTTATTTATGTATTTATATACTCACACGTGTTATATACACATCTGTTTCACTCTTTGTTATTATTATAGGTCAATCCTGGCCTCCCCTTCCAGGAGGGGCCGCGCCAGTCCCTGCAGTGCCCGCGCCAGGGAAAGAGCCGGAGGCGTCAGGGACCTTGGTTCAGGGTTTAGAGTTTAGAGTTTAGGGTTTATGGTTTAGGGTTTAGGGTTTAGGGTTTAGGATTTAGGGTTTAGTCGCGCAAAAGCCCTTAAACCCAAAACCCTAAGCCCTCAAAGCCGGTAACTTGAAAACATTCTAAAGTTCAAAACGGAAACTCCTCGAAACTGTTCTCGAAACTTTTTCCGGGCCGGAAAACCCTAAAACCACCCCGAACCACCCAGACCTGATTGCGTTCGGGATTAGGGTTTGCTTTGTCTTGGTATCCGAATTGTACGACAGAAATCAGCCTGATCCAAGTACGATTCGGAACAGGAAACAAACTTTCCCCTTCAAGACCGGGAAGGTCGGAGTTTCAGCCACAACGAGTCTCCGAAGATAACTTTACCTTTGAAGAGAAAAACACGACGCATTGGCCAAAACTAGCCCGTGCAAAGATCACATGAACCTGCCAAGGCTTTCGTGGTTCAGGGTTTAGGGTGTAAAAGTTTAGGGTTCAGGGTTTAGGGTTCAGGGTTTAGGGTTTAGGGTTTGGGGTTTAGGGTTTGGGGTTTGGTTTTTAGAGTTTGGGGTTTAGGGTTTAGGGTTTAGGGTTTAGGTATTTGTTTTTGAAGCCTTCCATGCTCTGTTGGGGCCGTCTAGGGGCTTTCTGGAGCCTTTTGGGGAGGACGGGGGGGTTCAAGCTGAAGGGTTACAGAAATGTTCAGGGGCTGTGCGCTCTGATAGGGCTTTTCAAGCTGTGAAGGCAGGGGGCGCGGTCTTACAAGCTATCTCTTCTGGTGCTAAGCTCACTGGGGGTTTTTGGTTGATCCCGAGGGGTTGTGAGGCAGAAGGGAGTGGAGAGGTCCCTAAACCCTAAACCCTGAACCCCAAACCCCAAACCCTAAACCCCAAACCCCAAACTCTAAAAACCAAACCCCAAACCCTAAACCCCAAACCCCAAACCCTAAACCCTAAACCATAAACCTCATGTTCTCCTGGCCCAGGTGCAGCTGGAGGGCAGCATCTCTGAAGCAAACCTCTCGGGCAGTCGGTGATGGTTGAGGGTTGAGGACTGCTTGAAGGTCTGTGGGACTTCCTAACGGGCTATAGGGTATAGGGCTTGGCGTTACTCACGGGTTGCAGTGGCCATAATCCTACTTGCTTGTAGTTCCCTGAACTGGCTTTATACAAGGTTCCGCGAATCACAACTTGGCTGAGGGCCCCATTGCACTAGTTAGTAAGCCCTTTGCACCTTCAAGTGAGGGTTTAAGTTTCTGGGCGTTGCGCTCGGATGATTACAAAACAGCCCTAAACCCTAAGCCCGAAACCGATTTAGGGTCAGGGTTTAGGGTTTGGAGTCCAGGGTCCTGTTTCCTGGAAGCCTGCTTCACGGACGTGTTGCCACAAGCATTCGTGGTCATCTCGCCGAGAGCCACAAAACATCCGCGGATCAACGTAAAGCTTGGTACTGGCATACTTGAAGGTTCATAGTACTTCTTAACCCAACTCGAAGTGTACTTATAAACCAATTACAGCCACATTAGGGTACTTCAGGGTCTTATCGGAGAGTTATAAAGTACACTTACAGTTGGGCTACAAGTGCCATGAAATCCTAAGCCCAGGAACCTATCACGCGTCTCCAAGGTCTCGAAAGCACCTCTGGCTGGGCTTGTAAACCCAACAATCTTCGACAGCGCGCCCCCTGCAAAAGCAACCCTCCAGGAACAGTTGAGGGTTGAGGGTTGAGGGTGGAGGGTGGAGGGTTGAGTGTTGAGGGTTGAGGGTTGAGGGTTGAGGGTCGAGGGTTGAGGGTTGAGGAACCCTAAACCCTAAACTTTGTCGGCTTGGCCCCCACGCCTGAAAACGGGGGCTGTCAGCGTCCTGGGTGGGCAACGATAGGGTTTAGGGTTTAGGGTTTGGGGTTTAGGGTTTAGGGTATGGGGGTTTTGGGTTCAGGGTTTAGGGTATGGGGGTTTAGGGTTTAGGGTTTGAGGTTTGGTGTTTAGGGGCTTGGGGTTTTGGGGTTTTGGGGTTTGGGCGTTTAGGGATTTGGGGGCTGGGGCTTAAGGCGGCCTTTTTAGGGCTTGGGGCTTTGGGTTTTAGGGTTTAGAGCTTTTTGGTTTTGGGTTTGGGGCTTGGGCCGTTAAACCCTAAACCCTACAACGCAAGACCCTCAACACTACATGGCCATTTCCCAAAAATGGTGGTACCCCTGATATACCCCAAATACTAGAATCCTGATTTAGGAGCCACCAAAAGGGGCACACCCTGTTTTCGGAAACCCCACATCTCTGCGCCCGAAAACTTAAACCAGCCTCTGCGAATAAACAGAGAGGTTTGAGGTTAGGGTTTTGGGTTTTGGGTTTTTGGTTTTGGGTTTAGGGTTTAGGGTTTAGGGTTTGGGGTTTAGGGTTTAGGATTTAGGGTTTAGGCTTTAGGGTTTAAGGTTCAGCAAAAAGATGCAGAAAACGACTGGCCAAAACACGGTCAAAAACTGATCAATGCCCGGACAGAAACCCAGACGAAAATCCCATACACCAAGCCCCAGACCCTAAACCCCAAAAACCCACAAAGCCAGGTGGTTGACCTAACTGAGGCTCGATGGAGTCGCGAAACGACTTTCCAACTCCACAAAGTGATGAAATTATAAAACTTCCAGCACATCATTCTGAAGCAAAAAGGGATGGTTTAGGGGAGCTCAGGGTTGAGGATTCGGGCTGAAAAGGCCGACACCTCACACAGGCCGGAGTCTAAATACGCAAGGTCCTCGGCGGGCACCCAAAAAGCCCCAAGAAGCCCACAAGCCCCCAAACCCTGCACATCCTAAACCCTAAACCCTGACAAGCCCCCCCCCCCCCCCCAACAAAGCCAGGAATCGAGTAGTTGGCCCACGAGTCGCAGGCCCAAACCCTGGAGGACCCAGTGGCCCTGCTCCTTGGGTTTAGGGTTTAGGGTTTAGGGCTTAGGGTTTAGGGTTTGGGGGCTTCAGGTTGTCAGGGTTTAAGGGCTTCAGGGCTGCGGGCTTCTGCTTGCGTTTTTCGGCCACATCCCCTCGGAAGAAGAGACCCTGAAAAACCCTTCGGCCGAAGCAATCCGGGCGACCAAGAGCAGCAGGCCCAGTTGGACCTCGAAAGAGGCAGGCTTGGGTTTTAGGGATTTTCGGGCTTAAGGCTTCAGGCTTTAGGTTTTTTCGGGTTAGGGTTTTAAGTTTTAAGATTTAGGGCTCGGGTTGAGGGTTTAGGGTTTAAGATTTGGGGTTTAGGGTTTAGGGTTTCGGGTACTCCCCTCAGCCGTCAAACGTGTTAGCCCCTTCCAACCTTTCGAGCCCACGCGGCCGTCTCTGACGGGCAGGCATCCCACATGCGTTGCCGGAGGAAGTGCAGGCGACCGAAGAAGAGAACCATGTCCACCTAGGCTTAGGGCTTAGGGTGTAAGGTTTAGGGTTTAGGGCTAGGGTGTCGGGTTTGGGGTTTAGGGGGCGGTGTAGGATTAGGGCTTGGGGCTTAGGGCTTAAGGCTTAGAGCTTCCGACTTCGAGCTTCGGGCTTGGGGCTTAGGGCGCACGAATTAAATTTAGGATGTCTGCGTTGGCAAGCACAGAGGCTTAAGTCAGTTGAGTCCGTCACTCTCCTGGGGCTTGCGAGGCACTTTTGGCCCCATCTTTATCGTTTGCGTTTCTTGAGACTCATGCAGCGAACCTGCTTCCAGCCACAAACACACCCCCTCACCCTGAGCCTAAACCCTGAACCCCCAACCCAAAACCCAAAAACCCCCAAAACCCTAAAAACCCTAAACCCATCAAATCTACAACCCTTAAACCCTAAGCCCTAAAACTCTTGACCCTAAACCCTAAACCCTAAGCCCAAAAACCCTAACACCCCAAAACCCTAAACCCTAGCCCTAAACCCTAAACCCTAAACCCAATAACACTAAAACCCTGAAACCCTAGACCAAGCCAAGGAACGGCCAAGCAAATGTGCTCCAACTTGTCCGCGTCGGCGGCTAGCAGGATTCGAAACGGGATCAAGTCCTCTGCAAATTTTCAAGGCTCGGGGAGGTTTAGGGTTTAGGGTTTAGGGTTTAGGGTTTAGGGTTTAGGGTTTTTAGGGTTTAGGGTTTAGGGTTTAGGGTTTAGGGTTTAGGGTTTAGGGTTTAGGGTTTAGGGTTTAGGGTTTAGGGTTTAGGGTTTAGGGTTTAGGGTTTAGGGTTTAGGGTTTAGGGTTTTTAGGGTTTAGGGTTTAGGGTTTAGGGTTTAGGGTTTAGGGTTAGGGTTTAGGGTTTAGGGTTTAGGGCTTAGGGCTTAGGGCTTAGGGCTTAGGGCTTAGGGTTTAGCATTTAGGGTTTAGGGTTTAGGGTGTCTCAATGAATGGGCGCTGTGGTGCTGAAAGCACCCAGGCGCGCGCCCCGACCTGCATAAGCCCACCCCCTCTGGCGCTCCACCCTCACCTTAACCTCTACGGGTTTAGGGTTCTGAACTCTGATCGTGCTTTTGTTATTTTTCTTTCATGGTTGGGTCTCGAAAGACTACAAACACGGCCCCGATGTAGATATTTACCCTGAAGTTCGCAGCCCCGTGGCGTTGCAAGGGATGATGTCCATCACTCGAGGGCTTCTGGGAGGGCTAAAAAGTGAGAGGTTTGGGATTGGGGCTGGCTGCCTTGGCGACGCTGCATCTTGGTTGGGGATCTGGATCACTTTCTTGGAAGTGCCTGAAGTCAGATGTTTGGGATGTGGGGTTGCTGCCGCTTTCGCCCTTAGTGATGCTGCTTGTTTGGGAGTCGAAAAAAGCTTGGGAATGGGGCTGGCGATGCTGCATCTTGGTTCGGGACGGGGTTGCTGCCGCGCGCCCTTGCTGCAGGGGTACTGTCAGACAGGCAGGGGCCTCCCACCCCCAGGCAAGCAGGCAGGGGCCTGCCAGGCAGGGGCCTGGCGCGGGCCTCCCAGGCAAGGACTTCAAACCGGACCAAGACAGAGGCAAGCCTTGCAAGCAGCGGCCTCCTCCGGAGCTACCTCGCCTGCCGGCTCTCGACGGCCCCGGGCTCACTCAGTTTAGGGCCTAAGGCTTCGCTATGGGATCAAGTCCACGGTAAATTTTCAAGCCTCGGGGTGAAGGGCTTACTATGGCTCTAAGGCTTAGGGTTTAAGGTTTAGGGTTCAGGGTTTAGGGTTTAGGGTTTAGGGTTTAGGGTTTAGGGTTTAGGGTTTAGGGTTTAGGGCTGGGGTCTAGGGTATGTAAGCGCTATTCAAGCCGTTGTTGGGGTTTCCGGTCCTCGTCGGCCGCATTGATGGAGAGGACAAGGTCCAGCTGAGGCCTGTGGGTTTGAGGGGTTTAGGGTTTTGGGTTTAGGGTTCAGGGTAAATTTAGGGTTTAGGGCGTTTTAAGGGCAAGAGTTCTTAGTCAAAAGCCCCTTGATCGCATCGAGTCCCTTGCACCCACCTCCAGAAGTCAACGCCTGCCGTGCACAAGGCCACGAGGAAACCACGAAGCCCGTAAAGGTTTGGGGTTTAGGGTTTAGGTTCAGGGTTTAGGATGTAGGGTTTAGGGTTCAGGATTTAGGGTTTAAGGCTTAGGGCCTCAAACCTATTTGGAGGCTCATGGGTAATTATAAGCAGGGTTCTAAGCAGGAAACCTCTGATTATACACTTATTTCGGGTACTTATAACCCCAAACCCCAAACCCTCAACCCCAAACCCCAAACCCTAAACCCCAAACCCTAAACCCCAAAACCCTAAACCCCAAACCCTAAACTCAAACCCCAAACCCTAAACCAAAAGCCCCTCTTGAGCCCACCTGGCGTGGCTGAAGGCCGCCGGCTGGCTATGCAGCTCCTGGCCACGGTTTAGGGCTTAGGGCTTAGGGTTCAGAGTTTAAGGTTTAGCGTTTCGGGTTTAGGGTTTAGGGTTTAGGGTTTAGGGTTTAGGGCTTAGGGTTTAGGGTTTAGGGTTTAGGGTCTGGGGAGTCTAGACCCAACCCCCGAACTCTAAACCCTAAACCCTAAACCCCTTAAAGCCTTCAACCTTAAACCCCTAAGCCTTAAAACCTGAAAACCCTTAAACCCTAAGCCGTAAACCTTACACCTTGAAAGCCCTAAACCCTAAACCCCAAACCCTCGAACCCTTAAACCCTTAGACCCTCAAACTCTTAGGCCCTTAAACCTGCAAACCCTTAAACCCTAAACCCTAAGCCTTAAAGGCCGCGGCCTAAACACTTACTTTTTTTCAGGGTTCAAGGGTTTAGGGCTAAGGGAATTTCAGGCTTTTAGAAGCTTGTATAAGGGTTTTTCAGGGTTGTTGAAGGGTTTTAAGGTTCTAAGGGTTTAGGGCTTAGACCCAGTCCTGCAAGCTTCTTTTGACCAGCCCGCCTTTTGTCCTGTGTGGAATATACAGGCGGGAAATCTCGCAAACAGTGCGCGGAAACTTCTTCCCCCTTATTCGCGGGCAGCTTGGCGGTCTGGGTTGCTCTGGCAGCGGTGGCGGCTGCAGCAGCAGGGGGCAAAGAAGACGAAGCTGAGGCTATCGCGAGAAGTGTGACAGATTCAGAAACCAGATCACTCGCGTGCACTTTCCAGGATCCCCAGTCATCGTCTGACTCGTGGGTTTTTTTTATATATTTAGGGTGTTAGGGGTGTTTAGGGTGTTTAGGGTGTTTCGGGCGCTTGGGGTGTTTAGGGTGTTTAGGGTTAAGTTTAAGATCTCGGGATTTCGGGTTTTGCCTGAGCCCTTCACCGCATCACCCTTTCCCCTGAAGTTGCCCAGTACCCCTACCTCCCTCTCGAAGCCCCAAAACCCTAAACCCGAACCTTAAACCCGAACCTTAGCCCCCAAACCCATTAAACCCTGAACCCTGAACCCTAAAACCCTAAACCCTAAACCCTAAACCCTAAACCCTAAACCCTGAACCCTAAAAAACCTCGAACCCCAAGATGAGAAGTTTCCAAGGGCTCTCCTTCAACCGTGCCCACGCCCACCGGAGCACTTCCTGGTGAGGTGCAAGCATCAAAGGCGCGAAGTTCAGGGCTTAGGGATCAGGGTTCAGGGTTGGGGTTTGGGTTTTGGGGTTTAACAGGGTGTAAGGGATTTAGAGTTCACAGGTGTGGGATTTCGTCGCTGTTTACAAGCCAGTATTGTGAGGTTGGGGTTCCGGGTGGAGGGAGTAAGGTTTGAGGGTGTAAAGTTGAAGGTTGATAGGGGTGAGTTTGGGTTGAAGGGTGTATCTAAGGTGAAAAGGTTTGGGGGTTCGGGGTTGTGTTTGGTTTCTGTTGGGGCGGCTCACCACTCGGTGCGTTGTAGTTCCGTTTTGAAGCCTAAAGCGCAGGCTGTGGGATCTGAGTGCAAAGATGTCGGTATAACTTAAATCATGGGGGGGCTAAACCCTAAACCCTATTCTGGTACTACCTGTTGTGGAATGTGCTTAGGTCGGGGGCAAGTTTAGGAGAAGGCTGTCGACAGGCTGGTTTAGGGTTTAGGGTTTATTAGGGTTTAGGGTTTAGGGTTTAGGGTTTAGGGTTTAGGGTTTAGGGTTTAGGGTTTCTAACGCAACACCACGAAGCCAAAGCGCGAACCTAATGGAGGGGTTTGGCTCATTGGAACGCATGTTAGGGTAGGAAAAACATGAATTATTTTAGGCTCCTGCTACAGCAACTCGAAGGCCGCGAAACTTCAAACAGAAAGAACTCCTCCCCCTGCCCTTCCCCTCAAAAAGGCTCCCTAAACCCCAGCCCCCTATACTAAAACCCGATCCGTCAACCCCACATCCTAAACCCTCCAGCCCCAGCAAGTGAAGGAATGAAATCTAGGGAAACCTTAAACCCTAGACCCTCATCCCCGTTAACATAAGAGACATTCATGCGGCACTTGATTCTCAAGGTTTGAGGGTTCAGGGCTTGGGGCTTGGCTTTAAGGTTGGAGTTCAAGCCTGAAGCCTTGTAGCAACGAATGAAATAGCAGCCCGGGCGCGACGCTCAGGATCTCGCCCCCAGGTCCTACCTCCCTCGTGCAAAGCACGGAGCTCCACCTGACAGTTGGGTGGGAGGGCGCGTGAACCTGCAAAGTTTGGGGCCCTAAACCCCAAACCCTAAACCCTAAACCCTAAACCCTCAACCGCAAATGTAAGGCCAACTTTGGGGCAAGGATTCGTGGGCATAGGCCCGGCCTTGAGGACCGCGATGCCCTAAACCCTTGAGACCCTGAACCCTTGGCCCCTAAACCCTTCAGACCCTTAACCTGAGACCCTAAACCCTTGAAACCCTAAACCGTTGAGACCCTAAACCCTTGAGACCCTAAACCCTTTGGTTTAGGATTTCCGCTTTCTCGTTTGCGAAGTGGTGGTCATTAGTTTTGTTGTTGGGCCATCTAATAATAAGAAGAGACTTTGTATTTCTTACTGCGGTGGGAACTCGGGTGGGTGGGTATTTTTCGATGTTCTAAACGACGAGCCTAAACGAGAAACTGCTCGACCAGGAGCTCTTAAACCCTAAACCCTAAACCCTAGACCCCAAACCCCAAACCCCAAACCCCAAACCCTAAACCCTAAACCCTAAACCCTACACCCTAAACCCTAAACCCTAAACCGTGAGTGAGTGAGGCGACTCCTGGAGGGAATCTCGGCCTCGCCCTCTCCTCCTGCGACATCGCCTGCTGCGAGAGGCGGTAGTCCGCAAGCTCCTGCTGCTGAGGGTTTAGGGTTTAGGGTTTTAGGGTTTAGGGTTTAGGGTTTAGGGTTTAGGGCTTAGGGCTTAGGGCTTCGGGTTTAGGGTTTAGGGTTTAGGGTTTCGGGTTTCGGGTTTAGGGTTGTGGGAACTTGAAGCGCCGGGGGTGTAGGGAGTTGGGGAGTTGGGGGCTTCGGGAGTTGAGGGTCTCTAGAAAGGAAGATGAAGACCCTGAAGGGCCCCTAAACAATAAACCCTAAACCCTAAACCCTTATATACTCCTAAACCCCAAACCCTAAACCCTGAACACTAAACCCTAAACCCTAAACCCTGCCCAGGGACCATTGGGTTTAGGGTTTGGGGGTTTGGGGTGTGGGGAATCCCGCAAAGGACCTGCGGGAGAATGGAGGATCTAGAAAGTCGTTACGGCCTCCTCTAACTTACCCAAACAGGGGTTTAGGGTTTAGGGTTTAGGGTTTCGGGCTTAGGAGTATATAAGGGTTTAGGGCTTAGGGCTGCGGGTTTCGGGTTTAGGGTTTAGGGTTCACCCTCCCGGAAGTCCGGGAGTACGAGCGCAAGAGCCCTCCCAGCCTAAACCCACCGGGCCCTAAACCCTTGAATCGGTCCTAAATCCCCAAAGTTTAGGGTTTCGGGTTTAGGGTTTAGGGTTTAGGGCTAGGGTTTAGGGTTTCGGGTTTAGGCCGTAGGGTGTCCCAGCCCCTGGACCCTGAAAGCACAAGCCCGAACCCCCCAGAAATCTCGCTCCAAGCCGAAGTCCCCCTGAAAGCCTACGCCCCAGAGACCCTGCGCAAAACGCCCCTAAATCCAGAAATTCCTACATCCCAAGACCACAAAAAAAAACTCAACACCCTAATGCCCTTTTTGTTGACAGTCGCAAACCCTACATCCTAAACCTTCCAGCCCCTCAACCCTACACACTGAAGACCCTCCAAATCGCCTAGATCCCCAAACTCGAAAGGCGACATCCCTGAAATCCTAAACTCTAAACCCTAAACCCCGAACCCTAAACCCTAGCCCTAAACCCTAAACCCTAAACCATAAGCCCTAAGCAACTAGAACCCCGAAAGCGTCCTGGAGCGCCGACTCGGCATCGCGGCGTGAGCCCCGGATGAGGCGCTGGGTCACCTGGTGACGAATTCTCAGCGTTTAGGGTTTATGTAGGGTTTAGGGTTTAGGGCTTAGGGTGTAGGGTTTAGGGTTTAGGGTTTAGGGCCTTAGGGTTTACAGCTTGGAGCTTCTGCGTCAGGCCCTTGGGTAGCTCTACTTGGAGGCTCATGGCACTTAATAACTCATGGTACTTAGTAACCCATTTATAACCGTATTTATAACCCAATTGCAACCCTTTCAGGGCACTTTATAAGTGGGTTCTAAGTACAGTTATGATTGGGTTACCTCCAAGTAGGGATTAGGGTTTAGGGTTTAGGGTTTAGGGTTTAGGGTTTAGGGTTTAGGGTTTAGGGTTTAGGGCTTAGGGTTTAGGGCTTAGGGTTTAGGGTTTAGGGTTCAGGGTTTACGGTTTAGGGTTTAGGGTTTAGGGTTTAGGGCTTAGGCTTTAGGGTTTAGGGTTTGGGGCTCTGGGCTTCTTTGGAGCTGTAAGGCCGCTCAAGGCCTTTAGTGCCTGGGGCTTAGGGTTTAGGGTTTAGGGTTTAGGGTTTAGGGTTTAGGGGTTTAGGGTTTAGGGGTTAGGGGTTAGGGGTTAGGGGGTTGGGGTTAGGGGTTAGGGTTTAGGGTTTAGGGTTGAGGGAAAATTCGACTTAATTGGGTTGGGTGTCCTGGGTAGTGTGTATGTCAGAATTACATTCCGAACTCCAATGTGGAAGATTGGGAACCGCTTCCCCCGAAACGCTAACCTGTTCACTCCAGAGCCGTGAAGCTGCAAAACCCTTGACAGTTCCATATTCTGTACGGGCTAGTAGTAGAACCATCAGAAGTATATCAGATCGCTAGCCCGTACGTATCATGTGCCTCTTTGGAAATCGAACGTTTAGAAGTTGCGCAAGGCCCCCAAAAACTACCCGTGAAATCCGCTGAGAGTTCCCAGGCACAAAGCTGGTTACTGTACGCCCTGAACCCTAAACCCTAAACCCGAAACCCCACAAAAGCCCCCCCCTACACCCGAGGACAAAGTTTGCGCACCTGCGCGGCAAAACGGCGGGCGGCCGACTCGAACCCGGATATCACATTCTTTCGCACCTTGGGATGGCGTGAGGGCTTCTTGGGTATATAGGGACGATATATAAGGTACATCTAAGGGGAGGGCTACTTAGGTATATAGGGACTATATATAAGGTTTATCTAAACTTAGGTATGTAGGGACTATATAAGGTATATCTAAGGGTTATATTCTAGGGGGCTACTTAGGTATATGAAGTAGGGTATATATTTCTTGTACCCCCAAAAGGACACCAGGTATATACACTCACCAATCTTAACAAGGAACCTTATATACACTCACCAAGAACAGTAATATAAACCCTGCTTCATATAGGGACTATATAAGGTTTATCTAGGGGTTCTATTGTAGGGGAATAAGATGAAGGGCCCCTTCTACTTGGGGGTTCATGGTACTTAACAACCCATTTTAGAACTGCACTTAGAACCGAACTATAACCAAAGAAGGGCACTTAGGGGGCTTGTAAGTGCTGAGGCTTAGCTCGCTGGTTGGCTTTTGCGGGTTGGCGGCCTCTTGGGTCGGCGGCGGAGGCTCTTAAAATTTGGGGTCTGGGGGGCTTAGGGTCCCTTGAAAGCACAGCGGACGTCTCATGAAAGAAGGGCCGCCCCCCCCCCCCCCCCCCTTCACCCCCCCCCCCCCCCCCGAACCCTAAACCCCACCAATACGACCTTCAGAGCCATGCTCGACAAAAGGAAAGGTAAACCCTAAACCCTAAACCCTAAACCCTGAACCCTAAACCCTAAACCCCACCACCCTAAACCCCTAAACCCTGCAGATAGCGGCCTGCTGCAGCTGCCGCACCGTGCGCTCGGGAGCCTTGGCCGCAGGGCCCTCGACCCGCGCAAGCCACCAGGGAATGTCCCTCCTTGCGAGGGGGGAGAGGGGGGGGTTCAGGGTTTCAGGGTTTCAGGGTTTAGGGTTTAGGGTTTAGGGCTTAGGGCTTAGGGCTTAGGGTTTAGGGTTTAGGGTTTTGGGTTTAGAGCTGTTTGGGGTAGAGGTGCTTTGTTAAGTGTGTGGGTGTGTTTGTTTTGTTGCCCTTCTTTCAGGGTTTCAGGGATCACCCACCTCAACCACTGCCCTTAGGGATTGTTTAGGGTTTGAGCGTTTATGCAAGGTCTTTCGATGGTTTATATAGGGCTTTGAGTTCAAAACTCATGATGAGACGCTGGGGGGGGGGGGGACAGGGGTGTATGCAGTCCCCTTCACAGATGGGTGAGTGTGTTTCGTGTGTGTCCTTAACCCCAAACCCTAAACCCCAAGAACAAGCCCCCAGAAAAACCCTAAACCCTCGACCCTAAACCCCAAACCCTAAACCCTAAACCCCAAGAACAACCCCCCAAAAACCAACCCTAAATCCTAAACCCTAAACCCTAAACCCTAAACCCCAAACCCTAAAGTAGGCCCAGCATCGGTCTCAGGGCGGAGACTTCCCCGAGGTGCGACTCCCGGCAGAAACGGGAGACGAGCCGCGCGGCAAAGGACGTCAGCTCCTGAGGGTTTAGGGTTTAGGGTTTAGGGTTTAGGGTTTAGGGTTTAGGGTTTAGGGTTTAGGGTTTAGGGTTTAGGGTTTAGGGTTTAGGGTTTCAGGTTCTGAGGGGTTGCTTGGGGTCTTGTTGGGGCTCTTTTTGGGGGAGTTCGGATTCTCTTTGGGGTTTCTTGGTGGTTTAGGGTTTAGGGTTTAGGGTTTAGGGCTTAGGGCTTAGGGTATCGTCGGTCTTCGGGGTTCCTTTGAGGGTTTAGGGTTTGGGGTTTAGGGTTTGGGGTTTCGATTCTTGGGGGGTTTCTTAGGGGGTTCTTAGGGGCCTTGGGGGGTTTCCTAGGGGGTTCTTAGGGGCCTAAGTCCTCTTTCAAGTTGTTGCAAGTTCTTTCAACGCCCAGGAGCCCCCTTCCATAGGGCTTAGCGTTTAGGGTTTAGGGATTAAGGCTTAGGGTTTAGGATTGGGGTTTTGGGTTTAGGGTTTAGGGCATAGGGATTCTGCCGAAACATGTAGTTTCCCAGATACGAGAACATAAAACTGGAAAAGCCAATCTTTTGTTCAATGGGTTTTTTAGGGTTTAGGATTCATTATAGGGTTCTTAAGGGAGGGGGGTCAAGGGGGTTTATAGAACCCAAGGTACCCTAATGAACCCTACTACTCCCTAAGGCTCCCTAAGCTTCCCTAAAGTTCCCTAGGTACCTACCCCCCATGCACCCCCTCCCTTAAGAACCCTATAAACTGAGGGTAAACAAGCAAACCAAGGGGCGATGAAGCGCCCAAACCACCCCCTAAACCCTAAATCCGAAACCCTAAACCCTAAACCCTAAACCCTAAACCTGCAAAGCCACCCTCCACACATGCGCCGCCGAGCATCCTCGCTGGAGAGCTGGCCCCGGTACTCGTCCTGGGTTTAGGGTTTAGGGTTTAGGGTTTAGGGTTTAGGGTTTAGGGTTTAGGGTTTAGGGTTTAGGGTTTGAGGTTTAGGGTTCAGGGTTCAGGGTTGGGGAAGGAAGGCCCTCCCCAATTCTGGCCCCGATTTGTCTTAACTGCAAGTTGTTGCGGTCATATTATGATGCCATGGGTTGGGCTTCTGCTTTCACGCAAAGGGCATACAGGCCCATGCAATTCTGGGTTCTTTTCGCAATGCAAACTTAGGTCAACATAAAACTTGGTCGGAGGTTGGGGTGAACGTAGAAAAGCATGTAGAAGGCAGAAGTGCGAATAGGGTCTAGGGTTTAGGGTTTAGGGCATAGGGTTTAGGGTTTTGGGCTTTGATTTAGGGGTTAGAGGTTAGGGGTTAGGGGCTAGGGGCTAGGGGCTAGGGGTTATGGGTTAGGGGTTCGGGGCTAGGGGTCAGGGGTTAGGGGTTCGGGGCTAGGGGTTAAGGGTTAGGGGTCAGCGGTTAGGGGTTAGGGTCTAGGGGCTACGGCTTAGGCGTTAGGGGTTCGGGGTTAGGGGTTAGGGGCTACGGCTTAGGCGTTAGGGGTTAGGGGTTAGGGGTTAGGGGGTTAGGGGTTAGGGGTTAGGGGTTAGGGGCTCGCACTTCGGGGGTAGGGGTCAGGGGTTAAGGATTCTTCCCCAACCCCACAGGTCGGCACGCCTCATCCAGAATGGACATCTTCGAAGCAGTGGAACGGGCCTCGGCATCTGCCACTTTGCAGCGCTTGGGTTTATGGGGTTTGGGGTTTAGGGTTTAGGGTTTAGGGTTTAGGGCTTAGGGTTTAGGGTTTAGGGCTTAGGGTTTTAGGGCTCTCTTGCGGGGGTGCGGAAGGCTGCTGGCCAGCCCACAGCCCTACCGCTGCCGCCTTTGCCCTCAGATCATCCTGGCTTTTGAGCCCTCGACACTTTCAGGGTTTAGGGTTTAGGGTTTAGGGTTTAGGGTTTAGCGCTTAAGGTTTAGGGCGTTCTTTCGTTCACAGAACCTGGCTAAGTCCAGAAAAGAGAGCATTGTCTACAGCAACTGGGCTTGAACACGTCTGTTCCAACATGTTAGGAGGGAAAACCCCCATCCTCGACCATGTTGATCATATCCCCATACAGGCTGTTCGCAAAAACTTCAAGTCTCTTTCGATAAACCTTGTAGAAATTGCTCGAAGTTGGCAATCAGGATCCACAGTTCATGAACCCTGGGAATGATAACAGCTATCACGGAAGGTTAAAGGTGTCCCGAAGGTCTGGGTTAAGGTTTTGGGTTTTGGGTTTGGGGTTCAGGGTTCAGAGTTCAGGGTTTTGGGTTTTGGGTTTGGGGTTTAGGGTTCAGGGTTCAGGGTTTAGGGTCTAGGGCAGCCCAACAATTCGGACCTTCTTTCTTGCTCCTGTATGCCACAAATCCGTGCCATGCACTGTGGGGAGCTCGACAAAGAGACTAAGTCTGGCAATGAGGCGGTGAAACGTGTGAGTTCAAATCTCAAGTGAGAGGGTGCTCTTCATTTACCACCCGAAGCCGTAAACCCTAAACCGTAAACCCTAAACCCTAAAAATGTATTGCGCAAGGGCCCTTCTGTCTGAAAAAAGAAATGCGATGCGAGACAAGGGGCTATCTACAAGACACACCACGGACACAGGGGCCACTTCAGAACATCCCGGCTTCCTCCTCGGCCATCGCCCACATCTCCTTGCGCATCTTGGTGTCGAAACTCTCCTTTCGCTCGGGCTTGGGCTTGGGCGCCGGCTTCTTGGACCCGCTGGAGCTCGAGGCGGCCTTTGCGGCGGCCTTCTTCTTCTTCCGCTTGGCCGGCTTCAGCTCCAAGACGTCCGGCTGCAAAGCCAGGAATCTCTGCAGAGCCTATACTCCCCCTTAGAACCTTCATAAAAAATAATATTCTTAAGATCCTCTTGGGTTTTATATAAACAAAAAGTCATTCCCAACAAGGATGTAGAAGCTACCACGGTCTGCTTCCCCAAGCCGGAGTCCAAGGGGCCGGGATTGCAGCCCCGCTGCGTCAGGAACTTCTGCAGCGCCAGGATGGTGACGGCGCCCATGTCGCCATCTTCCTTGCCTTCGTATTTAGGGTTTAGGGTTTAGGGTTTAGGGTTTAGGGCTAGGGTTTAGGGTTTCGGGACCTAAGGGTGGGGACTCCTTTTCCTCCTCATTCTTTAAGAACCTTGCCTTTGTATAAGGGTTCAGACTCGTTTTCCTCCTCGTTCCTTAAGAAATTCTGGAGGGCCATGGCGGACTTCTTGCCCCAAGAGCCATCCACCTTGATGTCTTGCTCCTCGTCTAGCAAGAACTGCTGGAAAAGCTCCGTGTTCTTCCCACCATCCTTCACACCCTTCCTCAGTTAGTAACCTGGGGGAATGAAAGGATAACCTTTTGGGATTCTTAAGGGGATTCTAGTACCACAAAAAAGGTTTGAAGGTCTCCTAACTCTACGACTCGGCTTCTTGAAGTCGACGTCGTAGCCCTCATCTTTCAGGAAGAGCTGCAAGGCCTTCTCGGTGGTGCCGCCCCAATCGCCGTCCTCCGCGCCGCAGTAGAAGCCTTCCTGGTTGAGGAACTTCTGCAGCGCCGTCACGGACTTCTTCCCGAAATCCCCGTCCGCCGACGATTCCAGGAGGGCTGGCATGGCTCCGGAAGTATTGGGGTCGTTGCAGGAGATGACTTGAGCCAAAACGGCTTAAGCCATACCTATTGGCCTTCTCTTCATCAAGGAAATCTTGTTAAAGACAGGGGACTATAAGGGCCCGTCTTGGGATTTTTGTAAGGGGAACCGTTAGGGGTACAACCTTTGGGTACGAGTCTTAATCTCTTAATCCCTTGAGTTCAGGGTTTGACCCTCTAGCCACCCCAAGACCTTCTCTCAAGAGAAGTGCTCGTTATGCAATCAGCAGTGACCCTAAACCCTAAACCCTAAACCCTAAACCCTAAACCCTAAACCTAAACCCTAAATAGACCCTTTCTGTTGGGGCGTCAGCTCATGAGATTAGGAGGTAGCATAGTAACCCCCAGCCAGTCATCCCTACTTCATACTGTCTTTACCTTCCCACTTCTACACCCTAAACCCTAAACCCTAAACCCTAAACCCTACGTGCCTTGCGCAAGGCTGAGGCTTCAAAGAAACCCTATTATCATCCCCCATAACCCACCTTACCACCCCTGCTTCCTAGGTCAAAAGGGCTTCCAAGTAGAGGGCTTGCCGTGCAAGGCTTACAAGGCCTGTGAGTACTTGGCGGTTCAGGGTCCTTAGTAACCCAATTATAGCTGTACATCTAACCCAACTGCAGCCAGATTAGGGCACTTAAGGGGCTTAAAAGTGGGCTATACGTACCCTAAACCCTCAACCCTCAACCCTCAACCAGGCTAAACCAAAAACCCTCAACCCTCTAAACCCTAAACCCTAAACCCTAAACCCTAAACCCTAAACCCTAAACCCTAAACCCAACCCTAAACCCTACAAGCACGGTTTTCATGGGGTTACAAGTGCCCTGAACCTAGGTGAAAGCACACCTGAGTCACACTTGGGAGCCCCGAGGGCTCAGCACCACTCCGGTTTAGGGTTTAGGGTTTAGGGTTTAGGGTTTAGGGTTTAGGGTTTAGGGTTTAGGGTTTAGGGTTTAGGGTTTAGGGTTTGGGGTTTGGGGTTTGGGGTTTGGGGTTTAGGGTTTAGGGTTCAAGGCGTTTCGGCCTTTGGGGCTTTCAGGGCATTAGGGTGTTGGCGTGTTAAACCCTGAAGCCCCCCAAAACCCCCGCCCGGCCGAGCCCTGTAAGGGCGAAGCTTCTTGGGCCCACTTCAGCAGTTGTCGCGCTCGCCGGGTATGCGTGGGCCAGATTCGGCCGGTGTATTCCTTCACTGGGGTTCTGCCCTTGCCTCGAAGGGTTTAGGCTCAAAGAAGGGTCTCCAGGGCTTTGGGTTAAGGGCTGCAAGGTTGCAGGGCTTAGGGTTTGGGCGTAGGGGGCAAAAGTGGACATTGGCTCTTCCGTTGACTTCGATCTGAACCGAGTCACTCCCAGTGTCCCTTCCTGAAGGTATATTCCCTACGCGTTGAGCAGGATGTGGTGCTCGGGCCTAGGGGTTCTACACCCTAGAATCCTCAAGCCCTAAACCCTACACCCGAAACCCTAAGCCCCAAAACCCCTAAACCCCTAAACCCCTAAACCCGAAACCAAACCCGTCTAGACCCTACAAACCAGGACCTTGAATTGTGGGATGCTAGACTACCCCCACCTCTACTACAGTACCCCACGCCGATGAATAGGCCCAAGTAATTAAGGCTGAAATGCAGCCCTTGAACCCTGAACCCTAAGTAGGGTTTAGGATTTAGGGTTTAGGATTTCAAGGTTTAGGGTTAAGGTTTAGATTTTAGGGTTTAGGGTTTAGGGTTTAGGGTTTAGGTTTAGGGTTTAGGGTTTAGGGTTTAGGGTTTAGGGTTTAGGGTTTAGGGTTTAGGGTTTAGGGTTTAGGGTTTAGGGTTTAGGGTTTAGGGTTTAGGGTTTAGGGTTTAGGGTTTAGGTTAGGGTTTAGGGTTTAGGGTTTAGGGTTTAGGGTTTAGGGTTTAGGGTTTAGGGTTTAGGGTTTAGGGTTTAGGGTTTAGGGTTTAGGGTTTAGGGTTTAGGGTTTAGGGTTTAGGGTTTATGGTTTAGGTTTAGGGTTTAGGGTTTAGGGTTTAGGGTTTAGGGTTTAGGGTTTAGGGTTTAGGGTTTAGGGTTTAGGGTTTAGGGTTTAGGGTTTAGGGTTTAGGGGGTTCAAACGTCCTGCAAGGCCACGCGGGCAAGGATGCAGTCTTGGAAGCAGCCGGCCTCAAGATGTGGGATCCCAGACACCCCTCAGGTGTAGGGTTTAGGGTTTAGGGTTTAGGGTTTAGGGTTTAGGGTTTAGGGTTTAGGGATGAGAGATCTTTATGCTAAACCCCCCTTCACCCACTCCCCCACCCAGCCTGAGTTGTTCGAGCCTTCTGTGGTGTATAGTATGGCCAGAGTTAGCCCTGAACCCGAAATCCTAAACCCCCCTAAACCCTAAACCCCAAACTTGGGCTAGCTCGGGTGTGGCTTTAACAAAAAAAGTAAATCCCCAGAAGCCCCAAAATTCAAAGGGGAAGAGATCACCGAACGCTTGAGGCCATAGTCCCTCTTTCTTCCTGAGATCTACTTGGAGGTTCGTCTTAATAACCAATTGAAACTGTACTTTTAACTTATAAGCCCCTTGATTACCCTAATATGGTCATGATTGGGTTTAAAGTACATTTACTATTTGGATAGTAAGTACCATGAACCTGCAAGTATGGCCAACGCTCTCAAGCCCTAAAACCAAAACCAACCGCAGTATCCCTTGTTTGGGTTCCTTAACCCTACACTCATCTGTCTAAAGCGGCCGAAAAAACGAACCGTAGGTGAAGACCTTGCCCCAAGTCCCTAAATCACCCCTAAACAACCCTAAAATTCTAAAGCCCCAGTAAGCCAAATATCCTAAAGCCGCTAAAGCCCGCAAACCCCAAGTGGAGCCACACTGGCCACACTTAACCCTAGACTAGGCCCAAAACCCGAAACCCCAAACCCTAAACCCTCAACCCTAAACCCCAAACCCGAAACCCTGAACCCTAAACCCTAAACCCCTTAACCCCTTAACCCTAAACCCCGAAACCCCGAAACCATAAACCCGAAACCCGAAACCCTAAACCCCTAAACCCCTAAACCCTAAACCCTAAGCCCTAAACCCTAAACCCCAAACCCTAAACCCGCAACCCCAAACCCTAAACCCTAAACCCTAAACCACAAGGGCGGGGCCTCTGAGGAGGAGCAGATCAGAATCCGTGCCGCCGCATCGACCAGCCTCGGCTTAAAGCCGTTGGGGGTTTGTTAGAGTCTACGGCTCGGGAGTTTGTAGGGTTTAGGGTTTAGGGCTAGGGTTTAGGGTTTAGGGGTTTAGGGTTTGGGGTTTGGGGCTTAGGGTTTAGGGTGTAGGGTTTAGGGTTTGGGGCTCGGGGTCCACTAAACCCTGTTTCATATGCCAACCAGGATCGGGATCAAGGTCCTTTCGAATGCAACAAAGTTTGACCAGCGCCATGCGTATGAGATCCCAACACTTGGAGGGTTCAGGGTACTTAATAACCCAGTTATTTCGGGAACGTTGGGCCCCAAACCCGACCCGCAACCCTAGCCCTGAAGCCTAAACCCTGAACCCCAAAGCCTAAGCCCTAGCACCTAAACCTGAGCCCTAAACCCTAAACCCGAACCCTAAACCCTAAACCCTAAACCCTAAACCCTAAACCCTAAACCCTAAACCCTAAACCCTAAACCCTAAACCCTAAACCCTAAACCCCAGACCGGAACTTCGTCCAGGTGGCGGCTTGTAGCCCGCCACCCTATCGTCGGCGATGAGGACGACCTGGCCGATGCGTTGGGATAGGGAGGCGGGCTTGGGTTTAGGTTTTAGGGTTTAGGGTTTAGGGCTTAAGGCTTAGGGTTTAGGATTTAGGGTTTAGGTTTCAGGGTTTTGGGTTTAGGGTTTAGGGTTTAGGGTTTAGGGTTTAGGGTTTAGGGTTTAGGGTTTTTAGGGTTTCGGGTTTAGGGTTTCGGGTGTCGGGTGTCGGGCGTTTCGGGGTTGAGTTGGGGTGGGGGTCAGGGTTTAGGCACAATTCGGGGTTTCAGGATTTGATGTTCAAGGGTTCGGTTCAAGAGTTCAAGGGCTCAAGGGTTCAAGGATCCAAGGGTCCGCCGACCCTGGCGGCGTGTTGGATGGGTTTGAGGAGGTGAAAACCTCCCTCTTTCCCTCCTTACCCCCCCAAAATCCCCAAAAAAGGGGGGGGGGGGGTAGGGGGGGTCGGTGCACAATTTTTTCGTGGAGGACCGCGCCACCCGCACAGCGTAAACAGGCGGTTCAGCATAGGGGGGTAGGGGCGCCCTCAGCAAAATCAGCCCCCCCCCCCCCCCCCCCCCCCCCCCCCACCTGCTTGAGCTTGTCCTGGTGCTACCCTACCCCCCCCCCCCCAAACGTTTCACAGAACTCTGCCGAGCAGGCTGGGATGATCTTCGAACCATGCGAACGGGTTGAGACCTCTCAACTATGCTCCAGCGGGGTCGGCGGCTTGAGGAGGCTCTTAAATCCGGGCACGCCCGTGGTCCGACGCCGTTAGGCGCCAGCCCTAGCTTTAGCTATGAGAGGGGGGGGTTAAGCCGCTGACCCGGTTGGCTCCCCAACATCCGGCTCCAAATGCGGCTCCCGAAGGGCATCAATTTTCAGGTACAATTTTTATCGCGAAAAACGCGCCATTTCCCACCGAATTTGGGCTCCTGGACGCATTTTTTGGGTGCCCCATGGGGGGTCCCAAAAACGACCCCGGAGAGCATCATCGACTCTCTTTTTCAACTTTGGCCAAATACGCGTTGTTGATGTTTTTGGGTGGCATCGGCCACCGCAAAGGACCCCCACAAGAGCGCGCATCATGAGCATCAGCGGGTTGGGTCTCGGGTTTCGGATGCGGCTGAGAGCTTGGAAAACACAGAAATCGCTGTAAATTCCGTGGTTTTCGTGCTGTTACGGACATTTCCGTTTTGAGGCCGGCATATGCCCCGAAAAGTCATGCATGCCTGGAGGCCGGAGCCGCTGATGCTCATGATGCGCGGCCGGGCGGGGGGCCAGGGTGCGCATCATCGAGGCTTCGTTTCTCTTTGCAAGCGAGCATCAGCAGCATCAGCAGCATCAGCGGCTCCGGAAAGGGTTTTGGGCGGCAGGATTTCGAAGGATGCTGGCATAACTCCATAACATGGCACTCGACATGCGCACGCACGCACGCGCGCGCGCGCGCGGAAAACGCACCAGTTCCCGCGCGGGCGCGCGCGCGCGCGCGCGCGCCGTTGTTTGTTTGTTTGTTTGTTTGCTTGTTTGTTTGTTTGTTTGGTTGTTTGGTTGTTTGGTTGTTTGGTTGTTTGGTTGTTTGGCTGTTTGGTTGTTTGGTTGTTTGGTTGTTTGGTTGTTTGGTTGTTTGGTTGTTTGGTTGTTTGGTTGGTTGGTTGGTTGGTTGTTGTTTGGTTGTTTGGTTGTTTGGTTGTTTGGTTGTTTGGTTGTTTGGTTGTTTGGTTGTTTGGTTGCTTTGTTGTTGTTGTTGTTGTTGTTGTTGTTGTTGTTGTTGTTGTTGTTGTTGTTGTTGTTGTTGTTGTTGTTGTTGTTGTTGTTGTTGTTGTTGTTGTTGTGGTTGTTGTTGTTGTTGTTGTGGTTGTGGTTGTGGTTGTGGTTGTTGTTGTTGTTGTTGTTGTTGTTGTTGTTGTTGTTGTTGTTGTTGTTGTTGTTGTTGTTGTTGTTGTTGTTGTTGTTGTTGTTGTTGTTGTGGTTGTGGTTGTGGTTGTGGTTGTTGTTGTTGTGGTGGTTGTTGTTGTGGTTGTTGTTGAGAGTTTAGGGTGTGAGGTTCCGGGTTTCTTCTACAGTGTGGCCGTGGATGCCTCCACGGTGCTTGTGAGCACGAACACCTCCACGGTGTTTGCGAACGTGAAGACTGCAAATGCTGAACATGAACACCTCCACGGTGTTTGCGAACGTGAAAACTGTACATGCGCACTTCCACAGTGTGGCCATGCACCTCCACGGTGTTTCTGAACATGAACACCTCCACGGTGTTTGCTGTTGTTGCTGCTGTGCTTGCTGCCGTTGTCCTGCTGCTGGTGGGCGTGCCCGGCTGTGGGCGACAGCCCGTTAGATTCAAGGGTTCGAGGATCCAAGGGTTTCAAGGATTCAGGGGTTCAAGGGTTCAGGGGTTCAAGGGTTCGAGGGTTTCGGGTCCGAGGGTTCAGGGGTGTTCGGGTCTGTTGGCGTGCTTCTGTTGGCAAGGCAGGCCATCACAGGTTTCGGGCTTTGGGCGTAAGATTCCGGGAGTTGTCCCAGATGAAGCTGCAGGCAAAGCAAGCTGTCACAGGTTTAGGGTGTAGGGCATTTGGGATTTGATGTTTCAGGGAGAACCTGGAGAGCCATGAATTCAAGACTCAAGTCCTCACAAACCCGAACCTGATGAAGATCTGCTTGGCTGATGGGCGTAGTCGAGTCTCAGAGAGCTAGACCCAGGAGTAACCTAGGAATAACAAGGGCACCCTTCTTGGTTCTAAGGGGGTTCGAAGGGAACCCCAACCCTAAAAGAAGTAAATAAGGGCCTACTCTGGGTCCTAATAGCCCTAAACCCTAAACTCTAAACCCTAAACCCTAAAAAGGAAATAAGGGCCTACTCTGGGCCCCAGGGAAGTCTCCGAAGCCCTACTACACCCTTAAAACTCCCGCCTCGTCTGGCGAAGAGAAGCCTGCGTCGTCCTTCTGGAACCTCGCCGCGGTCAAGCCGCAACCCCTAAACCCTAAACCCCTAAACCCTAAACCCCTAAACCCTAAACCCTAAACCCCCTGAACCCCTCAAACCCCCAAAACCCTCAGCCTTGAATGAAGCCTGCGTTAAGGGGTTCGTCCCTACATACCAAGCAGCCCCTAAGTAACCTCTAACTAAACCCGAAGGTCCCTTATAAAGGGTCCCTCCTTTAGTCCCGAAACCCTAAACCCTAAACCCTAAACCCTAAACCCTAAATCCTAAACCCTAAACCCTAAACCCTAAACCCTAAACCCACAAAGACTCTGTGGCCGGAAGACCTCTCCCATTGGAGATCCTCCGCCACACGCTGCCAGTTGACGGCCTCCTCGTGCGACATGTTGGCCTCAGAATTTTTCGGAGCTAGGGATTCGGGGTTTAGGGTTTAGGGTTCCGGGTTTAGGGTTTAGGGTTTAGGATTTGGCGACTAAATTTTACTAGAAGGGCTGAAGATATCCTGAGCCCTAAAACTCTAGACCCAAGCAAGTGGGGGTCTACAACCTGTAGCCGAAAAAGCCAAGCCCTGACCCCTGCAATTTTTGGTGCGGCACCCCCATTTCAGCTTGCCTTCTTTCGGGCTTTGCGGGCCAGGGTTCGGCTTCATAAGCTTTAGGGTTTGGGACGGGTTTAGGGTTTAGGGTTTAGGGTCTAGGGGTTAGGGTTTAGGGTTTAGGGTTTAGGGTCTAGGGTTTAGGGTTTAGGGTTTAGGGTTTAGGGTTTAGGGTTTAGGGTTTAGGGTTTAGGGTTTAGGGTTTAGGATTCAGAGTTTGGGGGAAGTTGGGTCTGAAGCGTTTGCGACGTTGAGGATAGAAGCCCTTGGTTAGGTAGCAAAGGCTGCCCAAAACCCTAAAGGGCCTAAACCCCTAAACCCGAATCCCTAAACCCCTCAACCTCGAAACCCCGAAACCTTCTCCCTAAACCTCTGAACAACCAAGGAGCAGCCCCGGAATCCAGCTTTGGGATCTCCTGTGCCGTGGAAGGCGCCGCAGACTTAGGCAGCTCGGTAACCATGTAATAAGTGGAGGGTTGCCCTAAACCCTAAACCCTAAACCCTAAACCCTATATGCCCCCAACCCAAAACGAAATAGGCTGACCTGCCTCTGGGGCCTTGGTTGCAGGAGCCCAAAACCCACAAAAAGGGAAGCTTCAAGACTGTGTAGGAAGTTTTTGGTTTAGGGTTTAGGGTTTAGGGTTTAGGGTTTAGGGTTTAGGGTTTAGGGTTTAGGGTAGTTTAGGGTTTAGCGTTCAGGGTCTAGGGTTCAGGGTTCAGTTCTTTTTGGGGGGAGCCTATACCCAGACACACCCGACATCCCATGACTAGGGAATACTCCTTGATCAGGTTTTGGGTCCTTAGTCAAGGGGCTATGAGGCGCCTTTGAGGGTTTAGGGTTTAGGGTTTAGGGTTTAGGGTTTAGGGTTTAGGGTTCAGGGTTCAGGGCTTAGGGTTTAGGTTTTGGGGAGGTGCACAGGGAGGAAGGGGACCGCCCTCCAGGCCCTGAGCCCGAAATCCGAAACTTGTAGAGTTTAGGGTTAACTGTATAGGGTTTAGGGTTTAGGGTTTAGGGTTTAGGGTTTTTGGTTTCAAAGGCTTGGGCTTGGGACCCTGTTCGCATCACTGTTTCGGCTCCCCGCAATCCGAACGCCAACAAAAATCCGAGGAAAACCCTAAACCCTAAACCCTAAACGCTAAACCCTAAACCCTAAAAAGCGCGGGCGCCGCCTCTGCGGGGCGGAGGTAGCCGTCGATCGACAGCACCGTCAGCTGCAGGGAGCATTCGGCCTTGCGTCACGGGGCCCTGTTTGGGCTTAGGGCTTAGGGCTTAGGGTTTAGGGTTTAGGGTTTACGGTTTAAGGTTTAGGGTTTAGGGTGTAGGGTGTAGCACTCTTAACACCCTTAAAACCCTGAGAGCCTTAAAAACCCGTAAAGCCCTTAAGACCCTCAAAAGCCAAGACAGCCCCAAAAAAAGCCCTAAAGACCCTTAAAGCCCTCAAAACCCCCACCCCCAAAACTGTTTAAAAAAACCTTAGAAACCGAAAGCCAAGCAACCCTAGACCAGGTCGGGGCCTGTGGTAAAAGCTAGCGTGGACTGCCAGGGTCAACCTTCATCTCTCCCAACCCTATGCAACCTAAAGTCCTTAAACCTGACTACAAGAAACAAACAAACAGAAGCCTGAAACCCTAAAACCTCCGTACCCCCAAAAAGCTGCCCCTAAACCCCTAAATCATGACCCTAAACCCTAAACCCTAAATCCTAAACCCTAAACCCTAAACCCTAAACCCTAAACATCCTAAACCCTAACGCCCTGAAACTACCTCTTGGCACCGAGAAGCGGCTGCCGACGGGGCAGCACGAAGCAGGGCAGCACGAAGGCGGCCGCGAGGGCTGCCTTTAGGGTCAAGTTTGGGGTTTGGGGTTTGGGGTTTGGGGTTTCGGGTTTGGGGTTTAGGGTTTGGGGTTTGGGGTTGAGGGTTTAGGGTTGAGGGTTTAGGGTTTCGGGTTGCGTGTGGCGGGTGTAGGGGTTTGGGGTTCGAAAAGCTTAGGGTCTAGGGTCTAGGCTTGAGGGCTTCATGCCACTACTTTGATAGGGCTTAGGGCTTCGGGTCTAGGGTTTAGGGGCTCAAGGTTTCGGTTTAGCGTTTCGGGCTTATGGGGTCGAGGGGTTACGGTTTCTATAGGTTTAGGATTTTGGGTTGGGCAAGGGATTGAAACGAAGAGTTCCATTGTCGAGCAAAAGAAGATGTCAGCCCCCCAAAAAAAGAAGACGACTTCAACCCTACACCCCTAAACCCGAAACCCTAAACCCTGAACCTTTAACCCCAAACCCTGAACCCTAAACCCTAAACCCTTAAACCGGCCTACCATCAGCCAAAGCTTGGCCACAGGTTCTTGCGCCCCTCGCTCTGCGGGCGGCATGGCGGGGGGGGGGGGGGGGCGCAAGGTCTCCAAAACACCTAAACCGATTGCAGGGTTTAGGGTTTAGGGTTTAGGATTTAGGGTTTAGGGTTTAGGGCTTAGGGTTTAGGGTTTAGGGTTTAGGGTTTGGGGCTTCGGGTCCCTAAGCCCGAAACCCTGAACCCTAAATGCCCAAACCTGCAACAAATTCAAGGATCTTATAGTCTCCAGGTAGGTTTATCCCATGCCCTTCGCTCTGCACTGAAAGCTTCGAGAGATGCAGGCTCTGAAGAAAGGTGTCGTGGAAAGCTCCCTTTGCAATCCGAAACAGCCACTTGATGACTTCGGCTGATGGGTTTGTGTTCAGGGTTTAGGGGCTAGGGTATATGGCCTTCTTGGATTTACCAACTGCGAAGGCTACAAATCATAATGCTGGCCTTATTTAGGTTCGCACAACTATGTCTTGGCTTATACATTATTAACCCAAACACAACTAGCTAGCATCATGAACCGTCAAGCGCGGTTTAGGTTTTCGGGCCAAAGCTGAAGGTTTGGAGTTGAAGTTAGGGTTTAGAGTTTAGGATTTAGGATTTCAGGGTTTACGGAGGTTTAGGGTGGTTCAGGGAGGCTTAGGGAGCTTTAAGGCCGCTTAGGGAGGTTTAAGGGCATCGGCCTTCGGCTAGACATGCTTCTGTGAACCCTAAACCCTACACCCTAAACCCTAAAACTTTTTGCACTAAACCCTAAACCCTAACCCTAAACCCTAGCAAGGCTGGAGTGTGGTACTTCTGACTCTTTACGAAGTAAACCGAAGCCCTAAACCATAAAACCAGAGATCTCTTTGCTTCCTCGCATCGCCACGCCTGCCGGCTTCACCTACTACAGGAGCCCAAAGCAAGTACCACTACTCATCGTCATTCAATCCCTACAACCTCTACATGACTGCAAGAAGCCACCACCCCAACATACCCCTCCTCATCAGACTACGTAGCCAACTTGACTACTGACCACTGCCTTGCCGTTGACGATGGTCACGCGCTTCAGGGATCCCAGGTGGTAGAAGTCGTGAGAGGCGCCCTCCAACTCCCTCGGAGCAGCTTCGGCGACCACCTCTAGGGGCTCCAGTAGATCCCTTGAAATGAGGAAAGGCTCCGTCTCAGCTGTACTAGGGCTCCCTGAGTATGGTTAGCAAGGAATATTAACCCCAACCCGAAAAGCCCAACCCTGAACCCTAAACCCTAACCCCTAAACCCTAAACCCTAAACCATCCCTAAACCCAAACAACCCTTGGGAATGTTCCTTTAAAAAAGGGGTCTCTGGAGGCTCCCTCTCACCTGCACCCCATCCAGCAAGGTGGGAAGGAAGCCAAAAGCTCCATGGATGAAGCCACGGAGGCTCATCACCTCACTGGCACTGGTGCTTTCCTAAACCCTAAACCCTAAACCCGAAACCCTAAACCCTAAACCCTAAACCCTACGGGGCAAGAAATCACTCCAAGGTCCTTACAAGCTTACGGCTTGGGGATGTTTAGGGTTCAGGGATACTTAGGGCTTCGGGCTGTGAATGAGTTCTTCAGCAAAGTTTCTGTGTTTGTCAGCACGTCAGCCCCCACGAATGCGCGGCCGGTGGGCTTCAGCCAGTTGTAGTGTTGCCCCCAAAGCCGGGTGCTGTTGTACTTGTCCAGGATCGCGCGGAACCGCTTGAGGCTCCCAGCGCCGTCGCCGCCATACCCGCGCGCCGCGAGCTCCATGGCGCCGAACAACATGAAGCAAGCGCCGTTCTCGTAGTTTCCGAAGACTTTCTGGTTCTGAAGGGTTCCGTTCTTGAAGCTGTACAAGGGTCCTGTGCTTACGAAGTTTGTCGGCGTGCACCAAAGCTCATTGCTGCTTGTGTTGGTCTGCGCGTAGATGCGGCGGTAGTTCCGATCAAAGGCGCGGAGCATCGCCTGCCGCTGTGCCTTGGTGGTGATGTTTCCGAGGGGCTCGATGGCCAGAGACTGTGTGTACATGTAGAAGAAGTCGTGCTTCTTGCCTTCTTCATCGACCCAATCGCTGAAAAGGCTCTCCTCTTCGTTCCAGAACGCGTGGTTGAACGCCGCGACGCTTTGCTGGTGCAGCCGGCGGAAGCGCTCCGACAGGGCGGGATGACCCAACCAGCGGGCAAGGTCCGCATAACCCTTGAGGGCTTGCACCGCGAGCCCGTTGATGATTGCATCTTTCCCACCGAAGTCGATGACGTCGAACCAGTTGTCAGCGTTGTTCGTGTTCGCGTTCCCGCTGACCCCGGGGGTGGTAGCGAGGCCCGTTGACAGCTGCATGGTGTAAAGCACGTAGTCCATCACCTTCATTAGCGTTGGCCACACCTGGATGATGAAGTCTTTGTCACCCGTCAGCACGGCGTAGTGGTAGTACCCGAGGAGAAAATGGAGAACCTGATCGTGCTGGTGTTTGTCCGTGACATAGCTGCCGCTGAGATATCGGTACTGCTGCCATATTGGGTACACGTAACCGTCCGGCCACACGGCAGTGTTGGCGAAGACAGAGAGCATGTGTCGCAGTGCTTGGTGAAGCAAGGGCCGGGTGCTGTTACCCTGCGAACGCGGGTCTGCAGGGGACACCATCGGCGGGGCGAAAACAGACGCCATCTGTGGGAACAGCCCGAGCTCGAAGATGCAGGTGCACGAGGAAGGCGAGTTGGACAGGAAGTTCCCCGTCCACATGTTGAAGGTCGTGCCAAGAGACCTGGCCAGGCGGTCGTACGCTTCGTCGTTGGTGTTGAGGTGCACTGGGCTCCGGCCTTCGGCTACAGCGGTGTCCGCCAACACGAGGGTCCAGGAAACGCTCTCTCTTTCGCCCCCTGCGCGATGCGGCTGCAACGCGGGGTTCGCGATGAGGCCGATGGCGATGGACGTGTCGCCGGCACCGGTTCCCGGATACCATGGCCACTGGAACGCGAGACTGGTCGAGGAGGAGGAGGCAGTGAAGGATGAGTTCCAAACCACGCTGGATGGGGACATCAGGATGTTGGATTCCGGGAGGGGAGTGTAGCTGTAGGTCCAGAACCCAGCATCCCCGTTCGGCACCACGTTGCCCAGCTGCACATTGAAGCCCAGGCCAGTGGTGTTCCACACGAAGGAGGGGTCCACAGTGGATGGGACTTGAGCCTGCTGCGCTGCGCCGTGCTCTCCGGTGGTTGTGTACTGGGCGGCCGTTGAGAACGTCTGGTACCTTGACGCGGTGAGGTTCCTCACTTCCTTCAGGTACGTCCGCTGCACGTCCCACTGCAGCCCGGACGTGTGCCCTCCTGCACCCCCCAGCGTCAGCAGCCACTCCTCCTCGGCCACGTCTCCCAACCGGATCTTGGAGATGACCAGCGACGTGGCGTTGCTGCTGTTTACAGCGCCGCCGGTCGCGGGGAGCCATGTGTGGTCATCCCCGAGCGAGATCGACGTGGTGCTGAGTCGGGCGTTGGACGCCCCTTGCGTGCCCAAGTGCTTGAAGGCGAAGGCCAGGTTCACCGTCCACTCTTGGAAGGCAGGCTGGAAGTAGCGGAGCTCGAGGAGATACGTGATGCCGCCATATGCTGGGTCGTTCAGGGCGACGGTGATGTCCCAGTGGGAGTTGGAGATGCGCGCGGTGTTTACAGCGCTGGCGGCCTCAACGATGCCGCTGCTGCCTGTCGCAGCGGTCGCCGGATGACAGCATGTGCCAAGCAGCACCAGGACCAGCGCCATGGAGGCAACGCTGCAGTGCGGGCGGAAGATGTTCCAGAGTGGCCACATGCTCGGATGCAGACCTAGTTCAAATCCATAACCCGAGATTCTAAGCCGATCAGAAGCCTGCGCATTGGGGTCGACACTTGATAAAGCTGTATACTTCGTGCAGTATGCAATGCTTTTCACTCACAGGCCAGGCGCACAAGGCTGGATTCGATATGCGAAGTTGGCAACAAAATATCCCACATGACATGTTGCTGAAAACATCCGAAATGAAGGCTGCACTTTGTGTCCGTGTCCTGTCGCGCACAACTGAATCGTCTTGTAAATTGCAAAGCAGTTTCTACGGTAGCGCATTTTCTCAAGCTTTCAATACGCCTGCGGATTCACTCCCGGTGCAGGCGAAACGAAAGCAACAACATGCGGGTTTAAGGTAGGGTTTAGGGTTTAGGTTTAGGGCCGTTTAGGATTTAGGGTTCAGGGTTCAGGGTTCAAGGTTTAGGGTTGAGGGTTTGCGGTCTAGGGTCTTATTTACCCATTTATCCTTCCGATGTCTAGTGCGCACCTTCTGGGAGCAGAAGGGCCCCCGGCAGGCAGAGAAAATCCTTCGTGGTGTACGCTTGGCAAGGTGTGGGTCTATACGGATTATAGTTAGCAGACATTACTTAGCGTTGTCATCTCTATCCAAAGAGCCCGATACCCCTTAATTTAGGAATGCACCGTAAATCAGAATAAGGATCCCTATACAAATGAAGGTATGTTCCTTCATTCAGGGATATTGGGCTCTTCGGGTATCCCGGAGTGAGTGGCGCTCTCACTGCTCATTGTTTTCTAGGGCCTCTTAAGCTCCCCGGTGGCCATTTGCATGATTTCAGGTTTAGGGTTTAGGGTTTCGGGTTTGGGGTTTAGGGCTTAAGGTTTAGGGCTTTGGCCGGTTTAAGGCTTAGGGTGATGTGGACCCAACATGCCATGTGGATGATCCAGTCAAGAGAATGTTCCTTCTCTCAGGAGGTTCCAAGAAGAAACAGCCTTGCTGCTGACACATTTTGGAGCTTCAAAATCTCGATAGACTCTCTAAACCCCATAAATTCTCAGATTTGCTTGAAGGAAAATTTCAGACCGAAACAAACGAGAAGTTGCCGACATTCTTGGGAGTGATGGCTGAGTGGAACCAACAAAACCTTGACCATATCAGATGTCCAAGGTGGGGTTTCAATCATCCTTACTGCTGTTGACCAAAACACCTAAACTGAGACGATGTCATCTCGAAACAAGTCAGAGATGTTTGTTCTCTGACCGCGAATCACGAACCTACATTTTTCTCTACATCACATATCTGCCCTTTCTCCTTTGTGGTCCAGCGAAACTCGCTCGCCCAAAATCTGGAAGATTGTGTTTGCGCTGTCGCCGCTAACCACGTTGTTCCAGACAAACACACGCATAAACGGAAGCTTGCTTTTCTTGGGAAATTGCGTTTGGATGTGTCCCCAGCATGATCAATTTCCTCGTGGACACTGGGGGGTGGTCATCTTACCCAGCGATCTACAGACCTACATGGACGGTTTATCTAAATGATACCTGTGCTGAAATAATGCCTGATAAATACCATGCATGCCCAGGACGTGTTGCTTATAGCAGCTGGTTTTGAGCCAAGACAAAGATACAACCCACCACCATATATCAGATATCAGGGCCCTCAATGTGACAAGTGTATAGCCAGCTGCCCAATGGACATGAAAATGGACTAAGAAAGCAGCTTGTTTTCGGGCCCTTGTGGCTCGCCTTGAGTTGCATTCAAATCAATGCCCTTGCTCGCCCACCACCATGCGCCGATTTTGGGGATGATGTTCGAACCAAGGCTGGTAGAAATTCAGACAGCACCCTAGAGTCCCACAGAGCCACTCAAGCAGCCTCTTAGAGGTAGGGGCCGTAAATCTTGGACATGAGTCCGGGCCGAGCTTGATTCCATTCTTCAATGCGCGCCCGCCCCTTCGTGATGATGTCCAGCTCGAAGTTGCAAATGGCAGCCTGGTACGAGGGCCTCGCCTTCAATCGAGACCAGTAGGTTGCCACGTTCTTCAAGTTCTTCCAGATCTTCTGCCATCCAGCCACCTCCATCCGTTTCAAAGATGGTGACCATGCCAACGTCAGCCAAGGTCAGCGTGTTACCAGTCAGGAACTCCCTTCCATCCGCCAAGGCCTTCTCCATGCCCTTAAAGTGCTTTTGTATGTGATGCTTGCACTGCTCTCTCATCTGCACCATAGAAGAAGGCGATCTCGCAATACGGGATATCCAACAGCGGGAACGTCAATCCTGAGATGCAACTTCCCATGCTCTGCGCCATGTTCTCCGGAGACAGGCCTTTCAAGAAAGACATGTCTACCTACTGGTTTTTCAACGTTTGTTCTGGAAAGGTTGAGTTAATGTAACGAATCTGGTCGATGGATTCATAACAGGATGACCATCCAGCGGCACGGTGGCGTTGGAGTTAATCTTCTTATACTCCGGACTGCACGTTTGGTACCAGCCGGTCTCGATTAGGTGAATGTGCTTGCACTTGAAAGCTTGCCCCTTCTCAGCCAAAGAAGATTGATGTTAGCCCTTGGCCCGCCCTGCACAGCAATCGCTGCCATGGCAAGCAAGCTCGATTGCGGCCAGAACTCTGCGGACCAGACCCTCCACAAGGCCCTAAAACTAGAATCCGGGCGCAACCGTGCCGTCGAGGTTTCTGACGGCCGTCAAAACCGTCGACCTGCCCAAAAAGTGATAGCGACACACTTCGAGGCCATTACGAAGTCGTGCACAGCCGGCAGCTCCGGTTGGACAACAACCTGTGATCTTAGTGCATTCCACCCGCGCAAAAACCTTCCGGTACTGGCACGCGGAGCCATCGAACTGTAGTTGCTGGTGCGCATAACAAGGTTTATGTTGCGTGTCCAGAGTCCGTGGCATTACCGACAGCTTCGCATCGTGCTTCTCTCCTCCAAGCCAGAACTTCTGTCCACAGCCGTGGCGTCCAGGCTGTGCACGAAGTCGCACCACGTTGCAAGGCCCTTTTCCAGTGTGCAGGCCACCGCAGGCTTAGCATACCAGCTCTAGCCAACGTAGAGAAGCTGCTTGAACGCCCATTAAAACAAAAAGTGGGCGCCGGAAACTTGCTCGCACTTCTGGCCACAGCAACGTGAGGACGCCCGGACTCACACTGCGCAGACGGCAGCATAGTGTAGCCACACCAGCCCCTTGTCTGCCTCCGCTGTGTGCGGCTGTTCGCTGAGCTCATGCTGTAGCGCCACTTCGCTGTCCGGTAGTTTGATTGGCCAAAGGGAATTGGCTTCAAGTCCTCTGCAAGAAACCCTCGAGTGAGCTCCATCACCCCGAGTAAAGGAGAGAAAAACTGAGGTCACAACCTTTCCAGTTTTTGACAAATTATGCTGCAGGACATCCAGATCCTGCAGGTGTCCAGAATCCACAGAGCACAAAATGGTCCACGAAGTGCTTAGAACCTGGTTGTCGAGCAAAAGTAGTTGCGTGATAGTGTGCGTTCCAGCTGTGCTGGTCAATTCGCGTGACTAGAAATGCTGCTTCCGTCAGAACTTTTCGCAGTTCGAAGTCCTAAACATCAATTCTTCTTAAAGTCTCCGCTCTGCAGGCTCCAGAGAGAAGGTAGATCAAAGTGCTTGTGGCACGCTGCGCATGTTGGAAGTCCGTCCAAATGAAATCAGTTGGTATCGATCCAACTTGTCTCTGCGGCTCGTCTGCCACGTGTTCTCCACAGCCACAAAACAAACTCAAACGTCAGTGGGAGTTCTCGGGACCGACCCAACTACACCTAAAGCAAGCAAAAACGTGCACAGTCACTTCTACAGCTTCCAGACACACATCCCTACAACTCAAGCACTTCAAAAGGCTTCTCACTTAAAGCAGCACTCCCGTCGAGCCTCCAAGGCACAACTACGGAGTTCCTACAATACACACACACAACTCTGAGCCAGCATGCAGGACAACAAAGTTAACATGTCCTTAGACAGGAACTTTCACAGATCGAGCTCAAAGGTGTCTTAACACCACTCTTCGAAAGCCCATGGAACGTGTCCAGCTAAGAGATGAGAACAGCATCACAACTCTAAGTGGGAGGACAAGGCCTTGGCGGCCTTCTGGACCACCATTTATGGAAGGCCAACTGTGAAGCAGCAAGTCTGAACTCTTAAAAGGGAATCTCCATTAGCCAGAAGAGAATCCACCAGGCTCTCTTCGTCAACTGAAAGCTTGAAGGCGGTTTCGCCGGAGACAGGCACCGGCGGCCGTGGAAGGCGTTGCAGACATGTCTGAACATCTGGCGGGGTTTGTGAAACAGCATTGGCAACAAGGTCCGCTTCTCTTCCCACTTTCTGGACCACCACGTCGTTGATCTTCTTGCCCAAGGGCTGGGAAGACCATTAAGCAGCCAAAAGACCTGCGTCCCATGCGCTACAGTCAGCGGCACCAAGGCGATTGCGACAGTTGTGAAATGGAGGATTACACCATTCTTTTTTGGAGGTCCATGCCTTCCTGTATGCCTACGTTCGGGGGCGCAGTGCGGTGGCGATACTAGAGTTGTTACATTGCTCTTCCGTAAGGCGGTTGGTCAAACAGCATCGAGGTCGTGCCAGGAAAGGGGGTCTGGGGGTCCCAGTTCAGGGAGTCCATTTGGCCCGCAAAATTAACTACACCTCTCCAGCCCCCACAGTTGCAGCCGCAACCAGTAGCAACAAGGACAACAATTCACGGGCTGCGAACACAACATACCACCTCCACAAGAGATTCTACTTCAGCGCAACACGACAGCTATCGTTGCAGGCGATTTGAAATTGCTTGAAACAAGCGTTTTTGAAAGCCTCTGACAGTGCCGTTTGGACAGAAATCAACTGCAGGACGAGACGAGTTCAACTAGTTCAACTGTACTGCTGAGACTGCAGAAGGCTGAGTTATTTCTACGGGCATACGGCGTTGCCATCTTACGCAACAGAAGTATTAACGTGTTCAATGAGACTTGCTCAACTTCAGGGGCTCATTGCATTGCCTATCAGACGAATGTTTTATGCTGGTTGTTGAGCGTGTTTCTTCACCACCTGCAAGCCCAACCTTCGCACCACGGTCAAATTGCCTGGACTTGTTGCCGCCATTTTGGAGAAAGGCACTCCGACAATGCGAGAAGGTTAAGAGCCTTGAAGGCCAGTATCAGATCCTCCCGACAAGCAGAGTTTTCACCTGTGTGTAGAGAGTTTCACTGACGAACTCCGGCTTATGACTTTGGCTCAAGTCGTGAGAAAAGAGGGTTTAGCGCGCTGCTGCTGTGTTTTCACATGGTAGCGGAGCGTGTGTAGCACGCTCGTAGAAACTAGAAGCCATGGCTGACCCCGGGCTGTCGACCTGTGCCTGAAGACGAAGACGACGAAGCTTTGTTTGGCCCCGTGTGGTGCCCAGGACGGGCAACACCCGCCAACACAACCCCCTGGAGCTTCTGCTCCAGCGGGAGGACCCGCCACGGTCGTCGGACTTGACCCTCAACTCCAGCAGATGATGGTCCAGATGATGCAGAGTCAGCAAATGATGATGCAGAATCAGCAACAGACACTTCAAGTTTTGGTGGCAAAGATGAGGCCGACGAGAGAAGACGTGAGCAGGAAGCATTGTCTGCAGCTGTGAGCAACCCATTTGGGGGTGCTTCAAGTGCAGCAGCTGCTGGAAGTCCTACGGAAAAGGCTTCTTCTCCTCCACCGGCGCCATCACAGAACCTGCATGTTGGAAGTAACCGTGCAGAGAAGTATCTGCCATTGCCGCTCATCGATTTTGTGTCGATGGGAAAAGGGCGTGAGAGAGCTGGAGGAGCACCATCGGTAGTGCGAGGTGCTTGCTTCCTGGCTGGCGTTGATAGACGACAACTATGTCAATGAGTTGCGCCAGGCAATGACGCATGACCGTGAGATCAAGCAGTCTGACATGGCAGTTCCGGCAGCATCGCGTTCGGCAAGGCTGTTTACTACCTGCAACAAAGTCTGCAGAAGTTCGAACGTGGGATGGAACTGGTGAGAAGCACGTCGATGCGTCAAGGACAAGCTGCTTGTGGTTATGAGGTGATGCGTCAAATGCACCAGACCTTCAGCATTGTCTTTCGCATGGAGGCCATTGCTGTGAGAGATGAAGCCCTTCGCCTAACTTCGAAGGCGAGTTCGTACAAGCGACCGCTTGACTGCGTCCGCTTCCTTGAGGACGAGCTTGGGAAGGTCGACCAGAAGCTGCATCGGTTCCCTGAACTGAGGCTTGGAGCATCTGATCGTTCAACCCTTCTTCTTCAATCTGTCAGCCCAGAGTGTAGGCATGACGTTGTCCTGCATGGGAAGTCTGGGAGCTGGGAGGAACTGGTTGAAAGCATCCGGTTCTACGAGGAGCAAACCCGATTGTGTGATGCTGGTTCGCTGAATGCAGTTGGGGAGCGCGGCCTCTGCTGGAATTGTGGCAAATCAGGCCATATGAGTTGGCAGTGCCCCGACAAGAGCTCTGGCAAAGGGAAGAAGAGGGATGAACCGAAAGGTGGCAAGCCTTCTGGGTCCAAGAATCGAGAGAAGAGCCCTAAAGGGAAGGGCAAAGGCAAAGGGAAGACAGACAAAGGAAAGGGTGGAAAGCCCAAGGGGAAGCCAAAGAACAAAGGAAAGCCCAAGGGCCGAGCTGTGGAAGACGAGCAGTCTGATCAGGTGATGGCAATGCGGTCTCATCATCTGAGTGGCTTGGGTCCGGGGACAAGAACTAATGAGCCCAATGAAGCTGAGCCCCCTCGTCTCACCATGACGAACGGAGAGATCGAGAGACTGAACCAGTCCTCCTCTAGGAATAGCTCTTTCGCATGGCTCATTGATAGTGGAGCCACCTGCCACGTGTTGTCAGAGAGTGCGTTGGGTTTTTACGAAGTCGTCAAGGAGCATTCGGGACCTCTTCCTGTGCTCATGAGTGCTAGCGATACGCCCATGGAATGTGTCAAGTTGGTTGACATTCGGGTGAAGTTTGGGAAGTTGGGGCCCGTAGTGCTTCAACAGGTCTTGGTTTGCAAGATTGGTTTCAACGTAGTCAGTTCTTGGCAAGCATCCCTTTCGGGATGGAGTACCTGGCTCACCTCAGAGCCTGGAGCAAGCTGCTTGGTGAAGCAGACGGAACGAGGTTCCTCGATGTGGGTGCCTTTGGTTCGTGAAGCCAGGAGCTGGTGGGCGTTGGCTAAGGAGACTGGCCCTACCAAGGCAAAGCCGAAAGGAAGAAGAAGCAAAGGGGACTCACCCAAGCCGGGGTGGAGCCCGAACGACGACGCGATGGAAGTGGATAAGGTGCAGAAGAAGGCACCGCCCAACGTAGGAAGAGCATTGGAGGTGACACCTTTTAAGTTTTTGCTGCGAGCATTTTCAGTGAAGCAACATGTGGGGAACACGAGCTGCATGAGCATGTTTTACAGGAGCGTTTGAGTGGATGTGAGCATGCTGCAGTTGCAAAAGTAGGAGTAGACCTGGAAACCCCACCCTCTGCATGTTGTGCTGAAGCTTTATGTTCCGCCGCAGCTGTTTTGCTTAAGTCTGCAAGCAACACGTCTTTGGAGAAGCAAACCAGTAGGGACACACGCTGTGGAGACAAGGGTTTTGAGTGCGTAGGGGTAGGGCCTGTGCCGCTCCAGCCTCAGAGTGTTTGCATTAGGAGTAGGAGTGTCTTGCGTGTAGGACGTAGGAGTGACTTGCACCCCAGCGCTTGTGTGCCTGAGTGTTTGTTGGGACAGAGTGAAGAGAGGAAGTGTGCCTTTCGGAGCTTGCGTTGGCCAGGAGTGTTTCTGAAAGCATTGCTGGTGTTGTGTGCTCTAGGAGTGTTTTGCTCAAAGCCTGGAGCCTGTGTAAGGGACCTTGTAAAGGATGGAGCTTCCGGAAGCCTCGCCTCCGCTCTGTCTTGTGAACTCCCAAAGTGGGAGTGTGGCCCAGGTGGAAGCCTTTTCGACGAGCATGATTGCTCGTCTTGCGCACCGTTTCGAGGAGGAAGGTCAGCTGTCTCTTTCGAGGCAGCTTCTCCAAAACATCGACCTTTTTACCTCGACCCCTGGCTCGGTCGAACGGCTGTTGGGGATTCCAGCCTGCCTTGGGGAGTTGGAGACACAGGAGTTGGTGATCAATACAAGCGGCATTCCGGTGAAGCAACCTATGCTCATTGCCGAGCTGCGAGCCATTGCTGCTCCGACGGTGGACCAGTCGGTTTTGACGGACACCCTCGTCGAGGAGCACGACCGTCGTGCAGAGTATGCAAGGTATGGCTATGTTTTGACCACCATGGGGGTGGTAGTTGCCGATGTGAGTGCTACCATCCGCCAACCGCACCTTCCATGCGAGCAAAGGGGGTACTGGCGCAACAATCAGGTTGGCATCCAGCTCACCTTGAAGAAATTCCTTCTGTACCTGGAGGCGATTCGAGAGTTGCGGTGCCATCCTGCTCAATACCAGTTGTTCGAGGCAGGGCTAGCAAGCATTCTGCCAAACGAGCTCAAGGTCGAGCGTGTGCCGGCTGCCGACTTGAGAGCGCTTTTGGCGGACGTGCTCGTCCAGAGCAACCGCCGGGTGACTTTGGCTGCTCAACCGCCAACTATAATACCGGATGTTGCACCATCCGCGTCGGGTGGCACGGCACCGCCTCTTCACAAAAGTGCCCCAGCTCCACCTCCTTCGGGGTGGGCTTTGCTCAACCAAGCGCGTGCAAAAGCCGAGGCAATGATTCGATTGCATGCCGACATGAAGAGAGCTGCAACAGCCGAGGTGGCTCCATCATCGTCGACGGGCCCCGCTTTTCCACCAGGGCCTCCGGCTTTCTTGCCGTTCAGCCCTCCTTCCCCGCTTACGCCGTCCGTCTTTTCCTATGCTCCATCTTCGGCACCAGGCACGCCTATGGAAGCAGGCATGCCTCTAACTCCGCCTCCTCTACCTCCTCCATCTTGGGCACCAGGCACGCCTATGGAAGCAAGCCTGCCTATACCTCCGCCTCCTCTACCTCCTCCATCGACACCGCACCCAGATACATTGAGGGAGCTTGCGGGCGAGGTTCCAATGGAGGTCGAGACGCCGATGACGCCCGTGGAGGCATTCGGTGCCCCTGGGACCCCTATGGACGTGAGTTCCGAGGTCCCAATGGAGCCAATGGTCGGTGGCATTGGAAGTCCGGGGAGCGCTTCTCCTTTGACCCCGCCGGCAGAGACGAGTATGGTGGTTCCAAACCCACCTATGGACAATTCGGATGTGGGAGACTCTGGCTCCGAGATGGATTGATATGCTTGGGTATGGGCCCTGAGGGCCTAAAAGCCGGGCATGAGTTGCTCCGATCTTCGCCGCAATGCACAAAATTGGTAGGAGTAGGTCTGAAAGCCCTGCTGTTTGCAGTAGGAGACTGGCTGTGTGCATTAGGAGGTAGGGTAGGAGCGTTTGAGTGCTTGGTAGGTGACTGTGAGTGCAGCCTGCCTGCCGCGAATGGGTCTGCACACTGTCCCTCTGTGCCCAGGTCTTCATGGAAAGGAAGCAGTGCCTTGGCTTTAGGGTTGGTTCTGGGTTTGGTTTTCAGAGGTTGGCTGCGTAGGTGCGTGAAGCTTTTGAGTGTGCGCCGTAGGAGTAGGCTGAAGTTTGTGCGTGTAACTTTGGTAGGACGTGTGCCACGTAGGTCTTGGAGTGTTGTGCGCCGCCTGTTGTTTTTGCGTGGCGTGCTTGCTTGTGAGTTGAAAGCTGAGCCTACGGGCGAGGAAGCAAAAGGGCCAATGATGAAACGTTGGCGTGCCTTGAAGAAGTGGGCCTTGTGTGGGCTTGGGTCCCTGCGGGGGTCCGAGCAAAAGAAGGCCGTGGCACGTTCTGAGGCCCTGCGTATGCTTGCTGGTTTGCCGACCCCGGTTGTTGTGAATTCGGAGTCGGAGGAAGAGTTGATTCCTGATCCGTTGGAAGCTGAACTTGCGAAACCCAGCGGAAGTGAACCCCCTAGGCCCTCCGATGTTCGAAAGAAACCCCGTGTGGAGAATGTTCCCTCAGGTGAACCGGGTGCCCTGAGTTCCCCGGAGGTGGTGAGCGATGCTCTGGATCCTGAGGTTCCGGTCTATTTGACCTCGGAGCGGCTGAAGGCGCACCGAAATAAGGGCCACCAACCTTATCTTAGTTGCTGTGACACATGTCAAAGCGCTAGAGGGAGAGTGCCGGCTCGTAGGAAGCACATGAAACACCACCACGGACCCGGAGAGTTGCAAGTCGACTTTGGATTTTTCGGAAAGAATGTTCGTTTCCTTCTCATGGTTCATGTGGTGTCGGGGTACATACATACCGTGGTCTTAGGACCTGAGGATGAAGTGCCCGCTGTATCGGTTTGCAAAGCCTTTACGGAAATGGGATTGAGTGGATTGGACATTGTTGTCCACGGGGACCAAGAAAATCTCCTCGAGAGTGTTTTCCGCAATGCAGCGAAACACCGGACATTCGGGGGGAGGTCAATGCACTGGGTCCCGTTCGCGATAAACAGACCTCAAGCGAAGGGCATCGTTGAACGCCATGTTTGCCTTGTGAAAGAAGCGTTCTGGTCTGTTTGGCTGGGCTTAGAAGAGCGTGTAGGTGAAAAGTTGCCTCTAGGGAGCCATCTGTTTGTTGAGGCCATGAGGTACTCTGTGAGGATGCATAACTTGTTTCATGTGTCCAAGGAACACAGCACGCCGTTGGAGAGACTGCGTGGGTCGACAGTTCAGCCAGTGAAGAGCTGTGAGTTTGGGGTTGTGGGTTTTGGGAAGCCTCAGAAGGACTACCCAGAGCACCGCGGAAAGCGCTTGGTGAGGGCACTCTATGTAGGACCTCACGGTGCTAATGGATCCGGGATTCGGGTCTTTGTTCCAATAGGTATTGGAAAGCCCCCTCGTTTGGAAATCTTCAGCTCTTTTCGTGCCAAAGATCCAGTGGAGTTTGACAAAGCTGCTTTGCGTGACCTTCGAGGTAATAAGGAAGACCCTGAAAGACCCATCAAGTTCGATGTTCCAATCGATGGTCCGAGTCCGCCGCTTGATTCCCCAAATATCCCTGAAGGAAGTCTTGAGTTTCCTGTTGAACGCACCGAACCACCTGCTCTTGAGGGCCCTGAAGCAATGGAAGAAGAAGGAGAGTTGGATGGGTATTCTCCGGATTTTTCGGACGTGCCTGAAGAAACAGGCATGGAGGTTGAGCCTCCCGGAGGCGTAGGTCGTGAGGACCTCGACGCCCCTATGGATCCAGGAGAAGACGATGCCATGGAAGAGGGCCTGACGTGGCTCTATGAGCATGGCCTTAGGCAACTCTTTGATGGGCCTGACTTGAGAGTAACGACAAAAATCCGTAAGGGAGATAATGTCAAAGAGTGGTTCCGTATGAAGTTTGGTGGAAAGAAGATTTGGGTCCATGTCCCGGACAATGCGGTTTGCGAAGTTTCTGGCAAGGTTTTGCCTCGTAAGCATCTTGAAGAAGGTATGAGACTCGAGCTCTCAGAACTTGATGCTTTTGGTGTAGCTACGATTATAGGAGAAGCTGAGGCCCGTAAACGAGCTACACGGAGAATCCATACGACTAGGTGGGTTCTGACTTCGAAACCGTCGGCCACGAACCCTGAACGAGTTCGTGCTCGTCTTGTTGTGAGAGACTATGCATTTGGATCCAATCCTCTAGCTGATGGGATATATTCCCCCACCACGTCTTTGGAAGCCTTGAGGGGTGTCCTTGCTATTCATGCTGTCAGAGGTGGCACCTTGTTGTCAGCAGATGTGAGCGTTGCCTTCATGCAAGCGCCTGTGCAGGGAGTAGAGTGTATCCGGTTTCCGAATGGGATGTATGATGAGGAGAACAAGCCGCTGTTTGCGCAGCTACACAAAGCCATGAATGGCTTGAGAGTAGGACCACTGAGCTGGTACCTAGAGTTTACAAGCACGCTGCGTAAGCAGTTTGGGTTTGGTGAGACTGCCGACCCTACTGTGCATCACCGGCTTGAGAAGGATGGTGCGCTGACCTTGGTGTTAGTGTATGTTGACGATCTCATCATCTTTTCCCAGAATCCGCCAGTTGCCAAGGATCTGTACGCTAAGCTAGCGAAGATCTATAAAATGAAGCAGACAGGGCTTCTAGAACCTGGCAAGACTGGGCAGCTCGAGTTCTTGGGTCGAGTGATCGCCCGAACCACTGAGCACGGGCCTGTGTTCTTTGGCCTGAAGCCGGGGTACTTGAAGTCGCTTGGAGAAGAGTTTGGCATTAGCGGAAAAGGTGTGAAACCAGTGCTGGGAAACCTCGAGAGGGAGTACCGGAAGAAGGAGGCTGGAACACCTATCAGCACTGAGGCGTATGAACGCTATAGACGTGTGCTTGGTAAGTTGATGTGGGCAAGCCTGACGTTGCCGCATTTGTCCTACCCGGTAGGATTTCTGGGCCGGTATCAGAGTGACCCAGATAGCCAGGCAGAAGCTTGCTTGAGACGCGTGGTTCGCTGGGTGATGGCTTTGCCTGAGTACCTTCAGCGATTTTCGGTAGAAGCGTTGGAGTATCCTTGCTGCGCTTCGGAAACCAGGCTCTCTGGCTTTGTGGATGCGTCATGGAACATTTGCTCTGTGTCTGGTGCTATCGTGAAGTGGCATGGCATCATGATCAAAACTTTCTCGCGGAAACAGTCGGTGACCGCGTTGAGTTCGGCGGAGGCCGAATTGGCAGCCCTGACTGAGGCAGCCAAAGAGTCGGTGTACTTGTCTTTGCTCATGGAAACGCTCCTGTATGGAATGCCCAAAGGAGAGACCGGTGAGTTTCCGATTCACCTGGCTTCGGATTCGGAAGCCGCTTTGTCGATTAGCAAAATGACGGGGTTGTTACGCCGTGTTCGGCACCTGGAGCTTCGTCATCGCTATCTTCAAGAGCTAGTCCACCTGGAAAGGCTGATTCTAAGCTTCATCAGTGGAGAACGGAATCCAGCCGATGGACTGACGAAATCTCCTGAGGAGTTGTTGCTTGAGCATTTGCTGGTTGCGTGTGGACTGGAAAGAGTGTGTGAAGAAGACCTTCAGGGTCTTGTAGTTCCTGAACACCTTCGTGAACGAATGGAAGAACTTGAAGAAGTATGTGAAAAGCTTGAGAAAATCCCGACAAACCTGGCGAAGTACGAGCCAGTGGCAAGAGACCTTGCGTTGGGATCTGTTCCTCTGCTTGTGATCGAGGTGTTTTGTTCAACGGACAGTGCGTTGTGCCGAGCGTGTGCTCGTGACCGAGTAGCATATATAGGCATAACTGAGAAAGAAGACTTCTTAAGCAAGAGTACTCAAATGTTTCTAGGAGAGGTCTTGCTGTGTCTGTTGAGTAGGAAACCGCCCCAGATCTATGTCCACATAGCTTCCCCGTGTACCGCTGGATGTAGCTACCGCTTTAAGAACTGGCATCGCCCGAAGTTTCGACATCGGTGGCGAGAGCAGGTCAAGAAGCATGTTGCATCTTGGAAAGCTTTAGGACGACTTCTGGAGGACCGCTGCAAAGAGATCCTGGTTACCCAGGAATGGCCAAAGAACTGTGGTCTTTGGAAGGAGGAAAGTTATCTGAAAGAAAAGAAGCGCCTTGGTCTGAACTTTGGAAGGGTTGTGGACCGTTGTGCCTTCGACGGGGTCTTTAAGCGGTGGTTCTTTGCTACAAACCGAGAGGAGTGGAGTGAAATCTTCTCTGGAAAGCCCTGTGACAAAAGTCATCAGCATGTTTCACTTGCTAGTGTCGAAGAAACAGGTATCTATCCGACTAAACTGGGTAGAGCTCTTTTGCGTGCTGCGAAAGTCACGTTAGGTCTTGTAGGAACACCTTCTTAGGTCGGCAGTAGGAGTGCTCGCTTTCGGACTTTGCCTGGGATGAGATGTTTAAGCACTGGAAACACCGAGCTGTGAAGAAGTGCGTGGCTCTGAGGCATCACAGTCCAAGCGGGGGTGTGAAAGTTCCTGTCTTCGGCCTCGACTTGGTCTGAGGGAATGTGAGCTATAAAGAGCAAACTCCAGAATATGGATGAGGGACACTGGCCAGGCATGGAGGCCAGCAAAGGGCAGGAACCAGCATGCACTGGAAAAGCCTCGAGTCCCAATGGCAGTGAACTTTGTGTGAGGAATACGTCGACTGGTAAGTAAGTGCGAGAAAGCCAGGGCGATTCTGGGGAGAACAGCAAGGCACGGTTAGTAAGTGCGAGAACACCGGAGCTGCTGAGAACCCTGGATTAGCCGGGACGTACTCCGTGGAGGATTCGTTGTAACTGCTTTCAGAAATGCCCACAAGGACCAAGCATGCAGCTAAACCGTGGTCGCAGAGTGGGCCTCACTTCGGTTGAGGGAAATCGACTCCCAAGTGAGAGTATGGAGTTTTGGTGGCAAACAAGAGAGCCAGCCGACTGTCTTTGGAACAATGGCTACGGCTGGATGAGAATGTCAAGTCTCACAATGGATAGCGGCCTCGTACATAATATCCTCACAGGCAGGGTGGGTTTGACCTGGTTGTCGGCACCTTGCCCGGCCCCCTGTCAGGCGCCTGTACCGGCCACCTGTTGAAGGTGTGTGGCGTGGGGTCACCGGTGCGTAGCGGCGATTTCGGTCGCTTAGCGTCCTCCAGCCTAAAAAGGGGTATGTTTGGGCAGGTACTTCACCTGTTCCTCCTGCTTGGCTCGTGTTGGAGATGTGTGAATCGAGGGCATGGATCCGTCAAGGTGAGATGACGAGAAAGTGCAGAATTGGCCTCAATCAATATGGAACGGTCTATGTATGGGGATTGACCACCCCGCCGGTAGAGGGATAGCGGCCTCTGAGAATCGGAGGGCATGGATCACCTCCCGGCAAAAGCCACAGGAAGTATGCCCTGTGCATGCAAGAGGCAGCCACCGTAACCAGAGTCCATGAAGCCTTGGGCCATGACCTGGTTTGAAGACATGTCCGGCCTCACTACGGTTGAGGGGTGGATGGAAGCACTCAGGACATGCAATGAGGCTCGTAGAACGAGCATCTGGGTCTAAAGGAATGACCTCCATTCGGTGAGGGATAGCGGCCTCCACGAACGAGGGCATGGATCGCCTCCCGAATAGACAACACAGAGAATGTGCAAGCATACAGGCAATTTGCCTTGGCCAAAGTCTTCAAGCCAATGGCAACGACTTGGTCAAAAGGACATTCCGGCCTCACTTCGGTTGAGGGTAGCGGTACGTCAAAACCGAGGACAAGGAATGAGAGGGGGAACTTACCGGCAGTTTCACCCCACAGTTTTAGTAAGTTTGTTTCACTTGAACCCACAGCCCCTTCGGGTGGCTACGCCTCGCAGCGTGCAGACGTGAAAGTTCCTGTCTGGCTCAAGGTTTCGGCTCAACCCCGGTGGGGTGCTCAGGTAGAGAGCGTCTTTAGTGCCGTTGTGGCTGGCCCTGGGGCTTGTAACTAAGGGTAGGTTCCGTTTTGAGGCCTGGCAAAACTGTGTTTGCTCGTAGGCCGGCTGACCGGCTAAGCTGTCATAGAGCGGCGGCCCGCCAACTGCTGCCGTCGACGAAGGGCGTGAGTGCACAGTTTTCGGCCTCGCTTCGCTAGAGGGAAGCTTTTCGTCCTCGCGTTGCTGAGGGAACCTTGTGGCCTACAGTCTGCTCTGGGTCACAGTGAGAGTTGCAGCCTCGCATTGCTTGAGGGGTGACGCAAGCCTGTTGCTCACCAGAGATTCCTGCTGTCTCTGGGTGAGCAAAACCCACCGACCCTCATTTGGATTGAGGGCTGTGCTGAAGGTGAGTTTGGGTTCCTCGCTCACTTGTGTGGAAAACGAAGGTGAGACCGAAACACGGGGGGAAACGGCCAGGCACGCTGCAGACAGTGCAGGCCAACGTCGCACTGCAAGAGGCATCCTTGCAGTGGCGACAGGAGTGTCCCGAACAATTGCGGTGTGCTCGAGCCCAAGCTTGCAGGTTTTCGGGGATCTGCAAGCTGAGCACAACAGGATTTTCTTCGCAGGTAGAATCAGGTAGAAAAGATTTGGCCCAACCCTGGTGGATCTGCCTGGACATAAATAACCAGAGGCATCAGTGTCGTAAAGCTCATTGACTGGTGCTACTGAGAAACCGTTGCCAAGGAACTTGCAGTAGGACTGTGGTGCGGCGCAGTGCAAGTTGAAGAGCAGCTGGTGGTGGCTGCTCCCCGGAAAACCAATAGTCCAAGAAGCCTCCTTCGGCCTCGCTCCGTGCTGAGGGTTTGTAAGGGTTGGTATTGGCCGGAAAGGATTCAGATGGAGGTTACCCGATCTTCGCGCTTTTCCCATCTGAAGGCAACCAATGGTAATCAGCCTGCTGGACATGGCAGGCCTGCTTTTGTTTACATCCACGTCTCCTGCAAGGGCTGGGGTCTGTCCGTGCACACAGACAAGGCGGAACCTTGCAGATGTTTAGGTCCTCGCGGCACGGCCGCTGGAGGTTGTTTGAAGATGTTGGCTCTCACTATCTGGTGAGTGGTTTGTATGGGCACTTGCTGGGGCAAGGCGGCTCTGGCGTCTGAGGATGGTACATGTGCTGGCTGCTGAGTACGGGCCACCGAAAGAGACCTGTGGTAAGACAAGCGATGAAAGGAGCCGAACTCCTAAAGAAAGGACAGGCTAGCTCACGCGGACGCCACGCAGAGTATGTGTTACTATCTTCAGATGTTGGAGCCAAATTGCCAGCCTTGTGACGTGAGATGTGGTGTTTGGATTCGGCCTCAAGCACTGGAAGGCCTACAACAACAAATCCGAATGAAAACTGTGGTCCTAAGACACGCGGTGCAGCTGCTTATACGTGGCACCGCGGGGGTCACATAGAGATAGAGGGCTTGCCAGCAAGGGAACTCTGTCTAAAGAGAGCCCTGGCTCAGTGAGGAGCTGAGGGCCTGGCTGCGCTGATGCAGCGGAATGGTTGTTCGGCCTCGCCTCCGCTGAGGGAACAACAGTCAATGCTTCTCTGCAGTGTCGGTCCGGGTTAGTAAGAGCGAGAACGCCGGGACCTCGAGCTGCAGTTTTACCATGAAGCAACCGCGTGAGATGCATTATTGGTCAACTGGTGAGTAAGAGCGAGAAAGCCAGGGTGACGCTACTTTGGGGGAGGCTGCAAGGCACGGTTAGTAAGTGCGAGAAAGCCGGAGCTGCGGACGAACCTGGAGTAGCAGTTTTTCATACCTCACGTGTTTCACTTTGCGGCCTCGCATGCGCTGAGGAAATATGCCTCGAACAGAACATCCAGTGCTGAGTGGGGATTGCCAAACTTACGGAGGCTGATGCCACAACAAGTGCCTCAACAGCAATGCATGCGGAGGGCAAAGTTCGGCCTCGCGAGTGCTGAGGGTTGCAGCTGAGAGAGGGCCTAGCTGAGAACGCAACACCTCAAGCGAGGTAATTTTTAGTTTAGTTTCACCTTGACCAACGGCCCCTTCGGGTGGCTACGCCTCGCAGCGTGCAGACGAAAGTTCCTGTCTGCCGCTGGAGGTTGTTTGAAGATGTTGGCTCTCACTGTCTGGTGAGTGGTTTTATGGGCACTTGCTGCTTGCTGTCAACTTGTTGATAGCGCCTTCGTGAGGAGCGAACGCTTAGGTTGCCTGCAACCGTGCCTTTAAGAAAAACAAAAAGAGTTTTCACAGTGCTTTCAAAATTTTCTGCATGCCCATCTTTCATGTTCTCTCTGCATGTCACCTTGACAGCTTGTATGCAGTCTTCATGCCCGGTAACAGTGGCTGACAGCTGAGAGATGCAGAAAATTTTCTTTGGGCCTGAGGCTGCGTTCTAGAGTAGAGGTCTCGTAAGGGGTGCTAAGGGACTGGCCTTAGGCCGTGTGCAAGCCAGTGGCGTGGCCACTGGCGGATGGTGTGTTCCTTGGCCCTGTTATGAGCGGTTCTGACAGCTCTGAGGATTTTTCTTCTTCTTCGAGCGACGACCGCGTTTTGATCCTTGCAGGGCCTCTGCCGCCGTTTCGGCCAGTTTTGTTGCGCCCCAGAGCCTTCTACGACGATCTGCTGCGTGATCAGGTTGCCGCTCCCACCGGCCTTTGGTCTTGGGTCGTTGACAGCAATTTGGTTGCCGTGCTTCTGAGCCAGAGCGAGGGCTCCAGGATTTTGCTGGCACTTCCTTTCCGCAGCTGGCCCTCGCTGCTCTGCACAGCCAAAGGTCCTCACGCTTGCTTTCGCGTATTGCTCACTTTGCCTTCTTAAGCATGTCCGATCCGGCCAGTGCTACTGAAGCCTCTGGTTCCGCCAGCAGATGGGTCGCAGTCGCGGAGCATCCTTTCCCGCCTGAGCCCCCGACCTTGCCTGCCTGTGCAGTGATTGCCCTCGAGGCCCCTGCGCCTGGGCCGCTGACTGTGCTTTCGGATAAAGGGGGGAGTTTAGGGAATGCTTCTGTTGGGGGGAGTTTAGGGACTGCTTCTGTTCTTTCCGACAATGTCTCAGTGTCCGATGGCGACTTCAACGTCGCCGAAGATGCAGGTGTTGGCCCACTGGGGGCTTGCTCTCCTGACCCTGAAGATGACACCCGTCATCCTGATTCTGAGGGTTGTGCAGGTTTACCTCTCGAGTCCCGCGTTGACACCAGCTTCATTGATCAGATTGTTTGCCAACAGGTTGTTGCATCCCGAAATTTGACGCAAATCCGTCTGCCGTGGGAGCAAGGTCCTATGAAGTGCATTTTCAGTGATGATGCCGACTTTGCTGTGCAATCCCCATCCTTGGAGCCCTTGTTACCGCCAGAGGTGAGCACGCCTGATCGGCTGGTCGAGTGCTTGGAGCATGTGACCGACTTGAAGTCATTCTTTCAAACCACGATTTCTAATGTTGCTGACTGCGATATTAATGAGACCCTTGGAAGTTTGCTTCACATTGCAATCAATAAGTTGTGTGTCGTCGTGGAACGGTGCACAGGACAGCCGCCCGACCCTGAGGACATTGAGGCCAGGACGGGGCTCCGCAGCCCCTACACGTTGATCAAGAGGGCCAATTCCCTCCTCGCCTATCTTCGTTGGGTCGATGGTCAGCCCCTTGCAAATCTGTCCTTCTCGGGTGTGTTCCAAGAGACTCTTGTTTGGGAACATTTTCAGTACTTGAAGAAAGAAAACAAGCCTCCGACCAGCGGTTCGACGTTGCTTTCTGCCATGCGGTTCTTGCACTACGTCCTTGAGGTGGATGTGCAGGTATGCATTTCTAGCCGGCGCATCGTCGGTGCCAGTCAGCAGTTGGCTGCTAAGACCCGTTGGCTCAAGCAGGCTCGTGCATTAACAGTTGATCAGGTTCGCAAATTGCATGAACTTCTCGAAGGCAGTGACGACCCCCTGTTGCGTTGCTTCGCTGCATATGCCTTGATCGCCGTCTATGGACGATGTCGGCACTCTGACCTGCAGTGCATCTGGGACCTGGAGTGCGATTTCGATGGTGTTTCGGGCTTTCTGCAGATTCGAACAGGTCGTCACAAGACCTCGACCACCGCCAAGAAGAAAGCGCAGTTTTTGCATATCTTGGTCCCTGCACAGGGAGTGGTCTCTCGTCCCTGGCTGCCTCTTGCAATCCAGGCGTTTGAAGCTGTTAACCTGTGTTTAATTGGCAAGATTGACGGGCCCATTTTCCGCCCACCCCTTGATGCTGAGTGCTCTGCCCTCTGTGCTCGCCCCGTGTCCTCGCAAGAAGTGTCCAGGATGCTTCGTCAAGCCCTCGATTTGCCTGAGGACTCCGGCGTGTCCTCCCATTCCCTCAAGGTCACTGGCCTGTCCTGGGCATCCAAGGCTGGCGCGCGCGCTGGCATGGACCGTGATACTTGTGCTGTCTTGGGTCGGCATGCTCGCAATCAACTCACGACTGAGGTTGTGTACAGCCGTGACCTCAGCGCGGCCCCGTCGTTGGCCTTTTCTCGCTTGTTGCATCAGGTGGCTCTTGGGGTGTTCATGCCAGATGCTCCTTTGCGCGCTTTCTGGAGCGAGTCCTGTGAAGCCTCTCCTGGCCTAGCACCAATTTTGCCTGTGGTGCGACCCTCCGGAGCCATCAAAGTTGAAGATTCCGCCTCCGAAGCCGCGGAGTCTGCGCATGAGAGCAGCGAGGATTCCTCCGCTTCTGAGGCCTCCCGAAGCAGCAGCTCGGACAGTGGGACCCCTTCCTCAAGCCCTCCCCTCAGCAAAAAGGCCCGCCGCTTTCTGCCTGAGACACGGGATGAGTCCGACGTCTGGGTGATCCACCGTCGTTCCCGCAAGTTGCACTTGGTCCGCGGCCAAAGAAATCTTGATGCGTGCCTTCAAGTTCTTGCATGCGGACGTGTGCGCTCCGATGCGTACAGAGTTGCCGAGGATGCTGACCTGGATGCGGTCGAGTGTCAAGGTTGCCGGCGATGCATTTGACGGTTGTGGAAAAGTCGGGTCCCTCTGCTTGCGAAGGTAAGTAGTCGACCTAGGGTCTGCAATGAAGTGTTGCGCCCTCACAACTGTCATGCTGCTGTCTGCCTTTTTCGGTCGAGTGCACGGACAAGGGGGGGGGGGGGGTTGAGCATGAGTGAACGTGAGTCATGTCGGCTGCTTGTTCTCTCTCGCCCCCCCATCAAGTCGAGGTTGGTGACGACATGACCAATGCTTTCATGCCATGATTTGTTGTGTTGATTCCTGATTGACATCTTGATGTTCAGTTACACTCAGTCATGTGAAGTTGTTCGGGTGCATTCTGTCATGTGAAGTAGGTGCCCCTAAGTAGCCTCTCGAGTGCGCTGCGTGAGAGCCCCATGTCTGTGCTGGAGTCTGCCGCTCACTTTCAGGCGAGATGCAAGCTGTTCCGCATCGGCGAGCCCCTCATACGTACCTTGACGCGTCTGGGTTTTGAGACTCTTGGGCAGCTCGCTTATTGCGTGGGCCAACCAGGTCAACAGCTAGCCGATGATCAGTGGCATACTTGGGTCCAAACCTCCATCCCCGCCGCATCAGCCGGGGAAGCTGCGAGTGTACGCCGACTCGTCTTCGAGGCGCAAACACTTACCTTGGCAGATCTCAAGGACCAGGTTACCAACCCCAGTGCCTCTGCCGCCCGACCCCTTGCAGAAGCAGAGCGCGACAAACGCATGGCTGCTTTAAAGGCCAAGGTTTCCGGTGTGATCATAGAAGGTGATGCGGAGCCCAGCCGGGCCCTGTTGGAATTGGCCTGCACCATGAGTTCGCTGGATGAGATAAGGTATATCGCCCCTGAGAAATGCACCTCCCGCTTGAGCGAGGTAGCCCTTGCCAAGCCCCTCGCCCGTGTCGTCGAGCTGGAGCAGCAGCGGCTTGTTCTCAAGGACCAGGAGCTCCCGTGTGACGCCCAAGTTCACAACCCCTTGCTCCTCTCTGCAGCATTCCGTCGTCGAGGACTGGCGCTGGCATTTGCAGACGTGGTTGATTTTCTTGCACATGAAAAATACGTCAATGAGCTGATGCGACACCTGACAAACCCCGACGCCCTGCCAGGGGGTGCTTGCCAGCTGCATCAAGTTGTCGAGGCTGACCGCTTGGTTCATGTGTGGATGCTTGAGAAAGGAATCCGGCCCCGGCGCAAGAGTGACGGATCCCGCGCCATGGATGACGCTCTCTTTGAAGCGCTCTCGTCGTATCGCGTTTCCTTCGTCTTGATCCCTCGTGGAAGCACGGCTGCTGGGAGTGGCGGCGGTCGAGGAAGGAAGCGCAAGAAGACCAAAGATGACAAGGGCAAGAAGGATGATAAAGCTGAGAAGATTCCCCCTGCGCCCAAGGACCCACCTGCTCGCCCCCCGAAAGGTCCAGGCAAAGGTGCTGCCAACCGTGCGGCTGTCCCCAAGGCCATTCTCGACAAGGGTGGCAAAGCCCAAACGCCCGATGGCAAAGCCATCTGCTACGGGTTCAGCCTTGGGGAGTGCCGGGTGGCCAACTGCCCCCGTGCCCATGTCTGCGCGCGTTGTTTCGGCAATCATAGCCTCATGCAGTGCCAGCGCAAAGAGTGACTATCGCCAGAAGCCGCTTCGACCAGTGTCACTTCGAATTCGTTTTCTGCTAGCCAGCCTGACGTGGCGAAAATGTCTGACCTTCCCCCGCAGGTGCTGACTCCTGCCCTTTGCACAGATGAGTCTCGCGACCTCCCCGCTTCAGGCCAACCTGTTCTGGAAGTTCGCGAACGGGCTAATCTTTCTCCTGCATACAGGCCCCTTGGTGAGCCCGTGTCTCTGCTCCCTAAGTCTCCTCCCTCCCCTAGGCCCCCGGTTGCTCCCTCCTCAAGCACCTCTGTTGTTCCCACTAGCACTGCCGCGTCCGTCAGGTCACCTGGCTCTGCAAGTGACCTGCCACCCCAACCCGAGCCCTGTGAGGGTTCGCTGGGGTCCGATGTGGGGCTTGTTGCTGGGTTTTGGGGGCTTCCAAGTTCCCCAAGAGCGCCCGTTCTTTTGCGTCCGAATTGCCATCCAAAAGAACGGACGGTTTCTGACAAAAGAACGGCGGAAAAAGGGCCCGGAATGGACCCGGTGGACCCCCATACCGAGCCCCGCCCTGAAGCACCTGTACGTGAAGCGACTGTGCAGGCGCCAGTCCGCGCTGATGATGCATCCTGTTCTGCCCCCAGGCCTGCTGTGGCTCTTGACTTACGTGAACAGCCTTCGCCCTGCCAGTGGGTCGTGGACGTGGCTCGTGCGGAGCATCTTGCCCGTGCCTCTGTCAACAGCCCTTCGCTTGACGCTGCCCGGCGCATTCTTTGCCTGCTTCCCTCTGAGGTCCCCGCACGGGGCCAAGCGCATAGCGCCTCTCACTCCTGGACCTGCGGCATGTGGACCTGGGGTGCCCGTGCGGGCGTTCGCGGCTTCACGAAACGTTTCCCCGCTGTGACACGTTTCTTTTGTGCTCTACTTCGCCAGCACTTCCCTGGCCACGCATTCACGAATGCTGCTGTGTTCACAAACCTGCGCGCGGAACCGCACGTTGACTCCTGCAACGTACCTGGTTTCCCCAACCTGCTTCTGCCAATCAGCCTTTTCCGGGACGGCGACGTCTGGCAAGAATCTCCAGTTGGCCGTGTTCCGCTGGCAGGGCACGATGCCCTGGGCATACGGCTCCGCGTCAGTTTGGGGCCCCAGACCTTAGACGCCAGCCGCCTGCATGCCACACTCCCTTGGAAAGGCGTTCGGTGTTTGCTTGTGGGATATTGCCTTCAGGGTTGGGAGCGGCTGTCCGAGAAGGAACGACAGGAGCTCCTTAGTTTGGGTTTCCTTAACCCCGGTTCCCTAGTCCAGCCTGCCCCTGTGCGGCCCCTCACGCCCCCCACCCCGCCTTTAATTTTGGAGTTATTCTCCGGGTCTGGTCGCGTCACTGCGGCCCTGCGTGCACTTGGTTTTGAGGCTGTTGCCATTGACAAGGTCAAGAGCGTTGGGTGTGCCGCCCCGCCCTGGGTGCTCGATGTCTCTACGCCAGACGGCCTTGCCCAGCTGCTCCAACTTGTGCAAAACCCGCGCGTCTTGGGGTTGTTCGCCGCTCCGGCTTGTGGCACGTGTTCTCTGGCCCGTGGCATTCCGTGCTGGGACAGCCAGGGCAATCCGGTGCCTGTGCCCCGGCCTCTGCGGTCAGACCGTCACGCGGACGGTATGCCCGACCTCCCCCCCGGTGATGCTCGCCGTGTGCGCCTTGCAAACGAAAGCTACCTGGCGCTTCGACAGGCCGTGCGCCTGGGTGTGCAGCGTGGCATCTTGATTGCTGTGGAGAATCCGCGGTCATCCTTGTTTTGGAAGACTTCCTTTTGGCGCGACGTGGCTCCTGCTTTTCGCTATGTGGATCACCAGGCGTGCGCCTATGGTGGCGACCGCCCCAAGTTCACCCGGATTGCCTACACGCACCCTTCTTTCGAGTCCTTGTGCAAGCTGTGTCCCGGCTGCCCTGCGCATGCGTCTTGGGGTGTCGACCCCGCGGCCCCCAACGGTTTCGCCGCCAGTCGGGAGACCGCCTACCCTCGTCCCTTGGCTCATGCCATTGCGCAGTGCTTCGCGAGTGCCCTTCCCACTGTCGAGCCGCCGGGCCTCCAGCTTCCGGCGTTACGCAGCCTGGCTGGACTTCAACCAAAAGCTAGCAAGGTGCCAGCCTTGGTCCCGGAGTACAAGACCACTTGCGTGGTCCGGGGGCCTGCCGCCAGCCTGGTCCCGCCTTGCCAACCCATGCAACGCCTCGAGCAGGCTTGGCCGGTGCCTGCGGATTGTCAATGCAGCTTGAAGGTCATACCTCCCTATGCTCAGTTGCTGCGTCTCAGTCCGGTTAAAATGGGAAAGCAGGATGAGGAAACTCGTAGGCATGTTGAATTGGCGTGGGGCATTCCGTGGTCGCCAAGTGAATTCATTCAGTGTGCTTGCAAAGCTGTCCACCCTGTGGCCCAAGAAGCACAATTACCCAGCGAACTTCTTCAAGCCGTCGAAGTGAATTGCAATGCGACGACAGCGTCGGCCCTTGAAGGGAAGCGCACAGCTTGGTTTGAAAAATGGTTCAAACGGTGCTTGGAACTCAGGACAGACGAATGCAAACTCAAGGATGGCATGCATCCCGACGTCCGAGGCATCCTTGAACCTAAAAACCTTCTTGTCTGGCGCGAAATCTTAGATGACCTCAACTACCCTGACAAAACTGTCATCGAGGAGGTGATTTCAGGGACCGTGTTGACTGGTGAAGTTCCGAGTACTGGGCTATTCAACCCTGTTTTCAAACCCGCGGCAATGTCCGAGGACTTGTTGCGAGACACCGCCGATGAGGGCAGGCACAGTGTCTTCCGGAGTGTTAAGTCGCAGGGTGATTTGCTTGACCAAGAAGTAAAGAAGCAAACCCTTGAAGAACTACAGAAAGGTTGGTTAGAAGGGCCCTTTGATCCGTCTGAGCTGCCTAACGGCTCAGTAGTTTCTCGCCGGTTCGGGATCCAGCAAGGGTCAAAGGTACGTCTGATAGACGACCTCAGTGCATCGCACGTCAACTCGTGTGTCCAAACAAATGAGTCTCCAAAGCCCCATTCCACCGACGTTCTTGCTGCACTTGCCATTCAGCTCATGAGGTCCACCAATGAGCCACTCTTGGGTCGTACCCATGATTTGAAAGCAGCATATCGACAGCTGGCGGTGTCCCAGAGTTCCGCTTGGTGCTCGTACGTTTGCATCTGGGACCATGAGCGTGCCGCCCCCGTGTGCTTCAGGCTCAAAGCGTTGCCTTTCGGCGCGTGCAGAAGCGTTTATTCGTTTCTGCGCGTAGTGCATAGCATCTGGTTCATAGGGACTGTTGGGTTAAGCCTCCCTTGGGTTTGCTATTTCGATGACTTCATCACGATTTGTTCGGGCAGCCTCGCACACAGCACTGACGCTACCATCAAGCGCTTATTCAAGCTCCTGGGCTGGACACTGTCCAGTGACGGAAAGAAGGACTTGCCGTTCAGGAGGTCTTTCGAAGCTCTTGGCATCGTCGTCGATTTAGAGGAGAGCGCGAACAAAGTTGTGAAGTTTGCAAACACCCCATCCAGGGTGAGCGAACTCTGTGGGTCCATTGGCGACATACTCGACGCTGGTTCCCTCAAACAGCCTCTGGCCTTGAGGTTGAGGGGACGCATGCAGTTTGCTGACAGTCAATTGTTTGGAAGGTCCGCTAGGATGTGCCTTAGACAAGTCACCAAGCACGCCTATAGTGATGTGTCCGATACCTTGTGTGAGGATTGCGTTTTCGCTCTGGACAGGTTCAGGAAGATGCTTCTGGAGCACAAACCCAGAGTCTTGAACGGATCTTTGCGGGAAAAATTCGTCATCTTCACGGACGCCTGCTTCGACCCAGAGGCATCGGACTGGGCGTGTGGTATTGGTGGCCTGCTGTTCTCTGACAGAGGTAAACTCCTAGGTGCCTTTTCCGAGCAACTTGAGCGCTGGCAGATTGAAGCATTGACCGAGGGCTTTCGTAAGACGGTCATTTTTGAAGCTGAACTTTTGGCAGTTATCGTTTCGCAGCTTGTATGGGGACACGTCATCAGACATGCACCTGTGCTGTGGTTCGTTGATAACAATGCCTCCCGCGACATCGCGATTTCAGGCTGCACGAGGTCTGACAATGCACAAGCGCTTCTAAATGTCTTGCTGGAGAGCGAGGAGCAGTTCGATGTCAAAGCATGGTACGCCAGGGTTCCTTCTCCGTCTAACCCTGCTGACCATCCCTCTCGAACAAAGCTGGAGTCCTACGTTCATGGCAACACTTTGGTTGGTGCAGTTGACGTCCGTCAAACCCTTAAGGCTGTTTTCGAAAACTTCTTAAGGAAAAAGGTAAAAAGGTGAAAGTCGGATAATGTGGGGAGTAAGTGCTGGGTTCGTATTGCAACTTTGCATGAGGTGCCAAGTAGATCTACACAGGCTTTCCAAGGCAGAAGGTTTGTCCTTGCGTGGCATGAGGCCCGCATGTGCATGCTTGCCCACGCTTCCACGTGAAAAAAAAAAGGAATGTCCGAGTGAGTGCGTTACTGTAAGCGTTGCGCTCTCTGAACCACACCAAGTGTAGGCTCATGTGTCTTTGTTCTTTGTTGGCTTAAAGGTAAGCTTGAGCGGAGCACGAAGCTTGCTGTCAACTTGTTGATAGCGCCTTCGTGAGGAGCGAACGCTTAGGTTGCCTGCAACCGTGCCTTTAAGAAAAACAAAAAGAGTTTTCACAGTGCTTTCAAAATTTTCTGCATGCCCATCTTTCATGTTCTCTCTGCATGTCACCTTGACAGCTTGTATGCAGTCTTCATGCCCGGTAACAGTGGCTGACAGCTGAGAGATGCAGAAAATTTTCTTTGCCCGCCCGCCCATCCCAGTGGGTGTGGCCGATCCGTGCCTGACGGATCCCGCCTGTGGATCTTCTTCTGCCTGCATGGCTTCCCTCATCCGGGGGAGTCAGTGCTGGGTTCGTATTGCAACTTTGCATGAGGTGCCAAGTAGATCTACACAGGCTTTCCAAGGCAGAAGGTTTGTCCTTGCGTGGCATGAGGCCCGCATGTGCATGCTTGCCCACGCTTCCACGTGAAAAAAAGGAATGTCCGAGTGAGTGCGTTACTGTAAGCGTTGCGCTCTCTGAACCACACCAAGTGTAGGCTCATGTGTCTTTGTTCTTTGTTGGCTTAAAGGTAAGCTTGAGCGGAGCACGAAGGGGCAAGGCGGCTCTGGCGTCTGAGGATGGTACATGTGCTGGCTGCTGAGTACGGGCCACCGAAAGAGACCTGTGGTAAGACAAGCGATGAAAGGAGCCGAACTCCTAAACTCTAGGACAGGCTAGCTCACGCGGACGCCACGCAGAGTATGTGTCACTATCTTCAGATGTTGGAGCCAAATTGCCTAGCCGTGTGACGTGTGATGTGGTGTTTGGATTCGGCCTCAAGCACTGGAAGGCCTACAACAACAAATCCGAATGAAAACTGTGGTCCTAAGACACGCGGAGCAGCTGCTTATACGTGGCACCGCGGGGGTCACATAGAGATAGAGGGCTTGCCAGCAAGGGAACTCTGTCTAGAGATAGCCCTGGCTCAGTGAGGAGCTGAGGGCCTGGCTGCGCAGATGCAGCGGAATGGTTGTTCGGCCTCGCCTCCGCTGAGGGAACAACAGTCAATGCTTCTCTGCAGTGTCGGTCCGGGTTAGTAAGAGCGAGAACGCCGGGACCTCGAGCTGCAGTTTTACCATGAAGCAACCGCGTGAGATGCATTATTGGTCAACTGGTGAGTAAGAGCGAGAAAGCCAGGGTGACGCTACTTTGGGGGAGGCTGCAAGGCACGGTTAGTAAGTGCGAGAAAGCCGGAGCTGCGGACGAACCTGGAGTAGCAGTCTTTCATACCTCACGTGTTTCACTTTGCGGCCTCGCATGCGCTGAGGAATATGCCTCGAACAGAACATCCAGTGCTGAGTGGGGATTGCCAAACTTACGGAGGCTGATGCCACAACAAGTGCCTCAACAGCAATGCATGCGGAGGGCAAAGTTCGGCCTCGCGAGTGCTGAGGGTTGCAGCTGAGAGAGGGCCTAGCTGAGAACGCAACACCTCAAGCGAGGTAATTTTTAGTTTAGTTTCACTTTGACCAACGGCCCCTTCGGGTGGCTACGCGACGCAGCGTGCAGACGAAAGTTCCTGTCTAAGGACATGTTAACTTTGTTGTCCTGCATGCTGGCTCAGAGTTGTGTGTGTGTAGTTGTAGGAACTCCGTAGTTGTGCCTTGGAGGCTCGACGGGAGTGCTGCTTTAAGTGGGAAAGCCTTTTGAAGTGCTTGAGTTGTAGGGATGTGTGTCTGGAAGCTGTAGAAGTGACTGTGCACGTTTTTGCTTGCTTTAGGTGTAGTTGGGTAGGTCCCGAGAACTCCCACTGACGTTTGAGTTTGTTTTGTGGCTGTGGAGAACACGTGGCAGAGCAGAGTTTTCACCTGTGTGTAGAGAGTTTCACTGACGAAGCCTCCGGCTTATGACTTTGGCTCAAGTCGTGAGAAAAAGAGGGTTCAGCGCGCTGCTGCTGTGTTTTCACACGATCTGACTTAAAATGGTGCAAGACACCCTTGGTGTCAAGACAAAAGTCAGAGTGTCCTTAAGACTCTTTGGTTCAAAATTTTCTTTGGAGTTCCTGAGTCTCTAGAGTCGCTGGATCGGTTCTGTTGGTTTCTGTGTTTTTTTTTTTCGGTGGTCTTCGTGCTAACTTTTATTTTTTGATGGAGTGAAGAGGCTGCCTTTCTCTCTTCAGTCTGGTCAATCTTGGTCCTAGAGTTCTTGGGTTGTGGTTGTTTTTTTGTGTTTTGCTTTTTTCACGTGTCCGTTGTCTGTTTCATGTTCGTGTCATTTTTTTTCAATGCTGGTCGGATCTGTTCCAACAGATTCCAAAGTTGTTGTGCTTGGAGCTCGGTCTGTCCTTTTTTTCCCTTGTTGTGAGTTTTCTCAGCTTCTAGTCGATTGGGTTCCCTGGTTTGTTTCTTGTCATTTGAGTTGTTTCGGTCTCGGTCCTCAGTCGGCCTTGGGTCCATTATTGGTTTTTTTGGCATTTTGGCCTTCAACCGGCATGTTTCTTTGTGGATCCGTCGGTCCTCGCGGTCGGTTGTCCTGTATCGTGTGTGCTTGTGTCGTCAGTCTCCAAAAGTACGAAATGGAGCAAGTTTGGGGACCAGAATTGGGAGTGTGCTGTCTGTGGACAAAAATGGAGCAGCAATTCCCTGAATTGGGGGACAGGGCCCAAAAAAGCTTCCAAAATTGGACCTACTTGTTGGCAGAAAGAGAGGAGGTCTTTTCATTGTTTTACATGCTTGGGTCCCAAATTATCTCCAAAATGGGCCAAAATTGGGGTTCAAAACTGCTCCTGCAACCACAGCTGCAAATTCCATGGCGCTGAAGCCACCACACACACAGACACACATTTGCAGGACAGAAGAACAAGAATTGCAAAGCTGGTCCAGCAAAAAAGTTTTGCAGATCTCACTTGGTGTCAAGACAAAAGTCAGGTCATCAAAGTGTCCTTAAGACTCTTTTGGTTCAAAATTTTCTTTGGAGTTCCTGAGTCTCTAGAGTCGCTGGATCGGTTCTGTTGGTTTCTGTGTTTTTTTTTTTCGGTGGTCTTGGTGCTGACTTTTATTTTTTGATGGAGTGAAGAGGCTGCCTTTCTCTCTTCAGTCTTCTGGTCAATCTTGGTCCTAGAGTTCTTGGGTCTGTTGATTGTGGTTGTTTTTTTGTGTTTTGCTTTTTTCACCTGTCCGTTGTCTTCATGTTCGTGTCATTTTTTTTCAATGCTGGTCGGATCTGTTCCAACAGATTCCAAAGTTGTTGTGCTTGGAGCTCAGTCTGTCCTTTTTTCCCTTGTTGTGAGTTTTCTCAGCTTCTAGTCGATTGGGTTCCCTGGTTTGTTTCTTGTCATTTGAGTTGAATCGGTCTCGGTCCTCAGTCGGCCTTGGGTCCATTATTGGTTTTTTTGGCATTTTGGCCTTCCTTTGGTTCAACCGGCATGTTTCTTTGTGGGTCCGTCGGTCCTTGCGGTCGTCGGTTGTCCTGTATCGTGTGTATCTGTGTCGTCAGTCTCCAAAAGTACGAAATGGAGCAAGTTTGGGGACCAGAATTGGGGGTGCCTGCAACCATGAATTTCTGGCAACGCACGTCTGGCCCCCCAAAGTGGGTTTTCAACTGGTGTCTTGCGCCATTTTAAGTCAGATCGAGCTCAAAGGTGTCTCAACACTACTTGGGCAGAAAAAAAAAACCCAAAACCGGATGTCTTAAAACTACTTTGATACTTTGAACCATAAGTGTCTCGAACTTGCAAAGTGATCCCAAGAAATTTCTGCAGATGTTTGTTGTTTGCCAAAGAATTGCAATAGTTGGTCTGCAGAAAGGAACCTTAAAATTATTTATCAAAAAAGTAAGTTGAAAAAAAACAGCACAAGCAAAACCTCAACAAAAGTAAGCGATCCAAATGTAAAACCATCAAAAAACAAGCTCTGAGAACAAAACACATGTCAAATGTACTCCGGTGTTTCGCTCGCTTCGCTCGCACTTATTCACATTGTGGAAAGACACTTTGCCTTTTCAAAACGGTTCGGCTTGGGCGTCGCGCGCAACATGGACGTCTCAGCAGTACAGTTGAACTCGTCTCGTCCTGCAGTTGATTTCTGTCCAAACGGCACTGTCAGAGGCTTTCAAAAACGCTTGTTTCAAGCAATTTCAAATCGCGGACTTGGGAGGTCAAGAGGAGCTTTTCACGGAGAAGACGCGCTTCCTGACCATGTTCAAAGCACTTCTAAACGATGGAGCGTTGGAAGATTTGCCGGATTCCTTGGCCATTGTTTCAAGCTGCTTTTTTCATCATCTTCAAAGATGTTTGAAAGCCACTGGAACGCACCTCTTTTTGCTTTTCAGCAACCGAATCGGAGCATCGAGGTCGTGCCAGGAAAGGGGGCCTGGGGGTCCTAGTTTAGGGGGTCCATTTGGCCCGCAAAATTAACTACACCCCTCCAGCCCCCCACAGTTGCAGCCGCAACCAGCAGCAACAAGGACAACAATTCACGGGCTGCGAACACAACAGACCACCTCCACAAGAGATTCTACTTCAGCTCAACACGACAGCTGTCGTTGCAGGCGATTTGAAATTGCTTGAAACAAGCGTTTTTGAAAGCCTCTGACAGTGCCGTTTGGACAGAAATCAACTGCAGGACGAGACGAGTTCAACTGTACTGCTGAGACGCCCATGTTGCGCGCGATGCCCAAGCCGAACCGTTTTGAAAAGGCAAAGTGTCTTTCCACAATGTGAATAAGTGCGAGCGAAGCGAGCGAAACACCGGAGTACATTTGACATGTGTTTTGTTCTCAGAGCTTGTTTTTTTGATGGTTTTACATTTGGATCGCTTACTTGTGTTGAGGTTTTGCTTGTGCTGTTTTTTTTCAACTTACTTTTTTGATAAATAATTTTAAGGTTCCTTTCTGCAGACCAACTTTGCAATTCTTTGGCAAACAACAAACATCTGCAGAAATTTCTTGGGATCACTTTGCAAGTTCGAGACACTTATGGTTCAAAGTATCAAAGTAGTTTTAAGACATCCGGTTTTGGGTTTTTTTTTCTGCCCAAGTAGTGTTAAGACACCTTTGAGCTCGATCTGACTTAAAATGGTGCAAGACACCCTTGGTGTCAAGACAAAAGTCAGAGTGTCCTTAAGACTCTTTGGTTCAAAATTTTCTTTGGAGTTCCTGAGTCTCTAGAGTCGCTGGATCGGTTCTGTTGGTTTCTGTGTTTTTTTTTTTCGGTGGTCTTCGTGCTAACTTTTATTTTTTGATGGAGTGAAGAGGCTGCCTTTCTCTCTTCAGTCTGGTCAATCTTGGTCCTAGAGTTCTTGGGTCTGTTGATTGTGGTTGTTTTTTTGTGTTTTGCTTTTTTCACGTGTCCGTTGTCTGTTTCATGTTCGTGTCATTTTTTTTCAATGCTGGTCGGATCTGTTCCAACAGATTCCAAAGTTGTTGTGCTTGGAGCTCAGTCTGTCCTTTTTTTCCCTTGTTGTGAGTTTTCTCAGCTTCTAGTCGATTGGGTTCCCTGGTTTGTTTCTTGTCATTTGAGTTGAATCGGTCTCGGTCCTCAGTCGGCCTTGGGTCCATTATTGGTTTTTTTGGCATTTTGGCCTTCCTTTGGTTCAACCGGCATGTTTCTTTGTGGATCCGTCGGTCCTCGCGGTCGGTTGTCCTGTATCGTGTGTGTCTGTGTCGTCAGTCTCCAAAAGTACGAAATGGAGCAAGTTTGGGGACCAGAATTGGGAGTGTGCTGTCTGTGGACAAAAATGGAGCAGCAATTCCCTAAATTGGGGGACAGGGCCCAAAAAAGCTTCCAAAATTGGACCTACTTGTTGGCAGAAAGAGAGGAGGTCTTTTCATTGTTTTACATGCTTGGGTCCCAAATTATCTCCAAAATGGGCCAAAATTGGGGTTCAAAACTGCTCCTGCAACCACAGCTGCAAATTCCATGGCGCTAAAGCCACCACACACACAGACACACATTTGCAGGACAGAAGAACAAGAATTGCAAAGCTGGTCCGGCAAAAAAGTTTTGCAGATCTCACTTGGTGTCAAGACAAAAGTCAGGTCATCAAAGTGTCCTTAAGACTCTTTTGGTTCAAAATTTTCTTTGGAGTTCCTGAGTCTCTAGAGTCGCTGGATCGGTTCTGTTGGTTTCTGTGTTTTTTTTTTTCGGTGGTCTTGGTGCTGACTTTTATTTTTTGATGGAGTGAAGAGGCTGCCTTTCTCTCTTCAGTCTTCTGGTCAATCTTGGTCCTAGAGTTCTTGGGTCTGTTGATTGTGGTTGTTTTTTTGTGTTTTGCTTTTTTCACCTGTCCGTTGTCTTCATGTTCGTGTCATTTTTTTTCAATGCTGGTCGGATCTGTTCCAACAGATTCCAAAGTTGTTGTGCTTGGAGCTCAGTCTGTCCTTTTTTCCCTTGTTGTGAGTTTTCTCAGCTTCTAGTCGATTGGGTTCCCTGGTTTGTTTCTTGTCATTTGAGTTGAATCGGTCTCGGTCCTCAGTCGGCCTTGGGTCCATTATTGGTTTTTTTGGCATTTTGGCCTTCCTTTGGTTCAACCGGCATGTTTCTTTGTGGGTCCGTCGGTCCTTGCGGTCGTCGGTTGTCCTGTATCGTGTGTATCTGTGTCGTCAGTCTCCAAAAGTACGAAATGGAGCAAGTTTGGGGACCAGAATTGGGGGTGCCTGCAACCATGAATTTCTGGCAACGCACGTCTGGCCCCCCAAAGTGGGTTTTCAACTGGTGTCTTGCGCCATTTTAAGTCAGATCGAGCTCAAAGGTGTCTCAACACTACTTGGGCAGAAAAAAAAAACCCAAAACCGGATGTCTTAAAACTACTTTGATACTTTGAACCATAAGTGTCTCGAACTTGCAAAGTGATCCCAAGAAATTTCTGCAGATGTTTGTTGTTTGCCAAAGAATTGCAATAGTTGGTCTGCAGAAAGGAACCTTAAAATTATTTATCAAAAAAGTAAGTTGAAAAAAAACAGCACAAGCAAAACCTCAACAAAAGTAAGCGATCCAAATGTAAAACCATCAAAAAACAAGCTCTGAGAACAAAACACGTGTCAAATGTACTCCGGTGTTTCGCTCGCTTCGCTCGCACTTATTCACATTGTGGAAAGACACTTTGCCTTTTCAAAACGGTTCGGCTTGGGCGTCGCGCGCAACATGGACGTCTCAGCAGTACAGTTGAACTCGTCTCGTCCTGCAGTTGATTTCTGTCCAAACGGCACTGTCAGAGGCTTTCAAAAACGCTTGTTTCAAGCAATTTCAAATCGCGGACTTGGGAGGTCAAGAGGAGCTTTTCACGGAGAAGACGCGCTTCCTGACCATTGTTCAAAGCACTTCTAAACGATGGAGTGTTGGAAGATTTGCCGGATTCCTTGGCCATTGTTTCAAGCTGCTTTTTTCATCATCTTCAAAGATGTTTGAAAGCCACTGGAACGCACCTCTTTTTGCTTTTCAGCAACCGAATCTGAGCATCGAGGTCGTGCCAGGAAAGGGGGCCTGGGGGTCCTAGTTTAGGGGGTCCATTTGGCCCGCAAAATTAACTACACCCCTCCAGCCCCCCACAGTAATCGTACTGGATTCGTCAACGCCTAAGGCTCGCTGGAAAAACTCGTGAAGTTCTGCCGAGAAGAACCTACAAGGCATTCTTCAGGGCCTATAAGGACTCCCCCCAAGTTTGCAGATCCACCCAAGAGGTTAGCATCCGATGTAGCGGCCTGGTGGGAAGTGGAGGAACTGCGACGCGCTCGGCCAAATGCAGGTGGCCAGGCAGCCTGAGACGATGGGGTGGCCTGGAAAAGACGATCAGCTGCACCTTTAGCAGGATAATGTTTGGCGGGCGCGGCATTTGAAGCGGCTAATCTTGCCACTTCAAATGCTGCACTGTTAGAAGGTGTGCCATCTTTACAGCCGCTCCACTTGAGACAACCTTAAGAGGATGTCTCTTAAATCTACAAATTAGCCGCTTCAAACGATACACCTTTAGAGCGATGTTCATAACACAATAAAAACCAAGTGATTTCAAAACTGAATTTTTTTCAGATCACTAACTGCTTTACAAGAACAAAAAACTTGTTTCCAACTGTTTAGGATTTACACCAAAACAAAACCGTTCAAAGAAATCCAGACAAGACAAACAAACACAATAACAGAAACCTGATTAATTCAAACAAGTTTAATCAACGATCACTTCAAAACAAAGTTGCATTTTTTTTATTTTGTCTTCTTCAAAGACACCAGACATTTTTTGTTTTTTGAAAATGTTCTTTACCATTTCAATTTGTCCAAAATGTTTTTATCAGAATTTATTATTTTATTTTTTTTTCAAACTGAAAAATCTGTGTCTGTCCTTCACATTGCCTGAAAGGGGGCGGGGCGGAGGCCCAAATCGCCCTCTTTTGGCCAATGTGAGGGAGGAAATGACCCTGAAGAGAAGGGAGGTTGGGCATGCAGAAACTCTACCCATGTTTTTTTTCTAACTTAACATGAGAATTGAGATTGCCTGACCTTTTCTCTCTTGAAGCGGATTGAGCATTTGCTTCTTTTGATTTGATGCATTTTGATTTGCAGCAATTTGGATCATGGCAAGAACTGCAATCAGCGCTCGGTGGGAAGCTGGAAACAAGTAACCATGGGATCTGCAGGAAGAGACAGACGAGTCTGTTCTCAGCCCAAATCTTGGCCGAAAAGTCGTCAGTCCAGGGCTCGGGAAGAAGACTCACCCATTGAAAGTGCAGAACCAAAGGTGAAGCCCAGAAAGCGACCTGCAAGCGCCTTGCAGCAGCATTTTGAAAGTCGTGGATCCAGCTCATCCTTGCCATCAAGACCGTACACGGATCCTCGTCAAGAGAGTCCCGAAAGAAAACGAGGTCGCCAAGCAAATTTGTCCAGATCTTCCTTGTGGACACGCTTTTCACTTGACGGAATTCTTTGTTCGACTTCTGCTGAGCTCTTGGAGATGTGTGTTGACTTGGACTTGATGCATGATGGTCGACTTGATCCGTGTGAATGGTGCGAAGAGACCAATTGGCGGATTGAAGGAAAGGGAGACCATGCCTCTTACAGGTGCAAGACAAAAAATTGCAGATGCTCAAAGTCTGCATTGACACATGACGCAGATCTCTTCAACAAGAAATTGGCACTTCGATCCTTGGTTGGTGCTCTTTGGCTCTTCTTGTCCCCGATCAATGTCAGTCCGGATCAAGCTGGTCTCATTCTGGGGGTCGATCACCGCACTGTCAGAGACTTGTTTGGGAATTTTCGCAAATGGTTGACGCCCATCATTGACCGCATGAATGAAGAGCTTGTGATGGGTGGTGCTGGGATGGACGTGGAGCTAGATGAGATCAGCTTTAGAAGCAAAGGCTTGGACGACAAGGTTGCTGGGTTTCATCGGCCTTGTTTTGTCCGTTTGTTAAAGTGTTTGTATTGCTTGCGATATCTTCAATTTACACTAAGGTTCTATGGCTCCGTTACATTGCGATCGTTCGTAGAGGAAGTGCGAAAGTCTTCATTCACAAGCTCCCGGACAAGTTGACGGCTTCCGGACAAGGTGGAGGAGGCCCTTTGAGCATCCAGGAGCTGAAGGATACGATCGTGAATTCCGCAGGAGCCAGCCGAATCGCCGTTGGCAGTGTCTGTCACACAGACAGTGCAAAGGCGTACAAGAAGCTGGACTCTGAAGAGCCATTGCCATGTTTGTACAATGGAGCCTTGGGAGGACCTTCTTTTGCTCATTTGAAACTGGCGCACAGCAACGTCCGACACAAGCCGCCCCACCCAGAGTTCACTCGAAAGTTCAAGCTCAAGATCTTTGATGGGCGACAATGGGTGGAAGAGATCAGGGTTGGGGGCACCCAAAAGTTGGATGGGTTCTTTGCAACCTTTCGAAGAGAGGTCGGCAAGCGTCCCATCAACACCACGGGCCTTCTCCTGCTACGGCTGAGGCAATGGAGACACAACTTCATGAGCGAGTGCGCACCTTTCAGTTTTTGCATTGGTTTTCCTTTACGGATGCTTTTCAAGTCTTTGCGGAAATGCGCAAGCTTGAGCGTGCTTCCGTTGGCTCCGTAACGTGGGCAAGCTTGGCTAGTTTTGGAAAGGGAAAGGCAAAGCCTTCCACTGCCCCTGAAACGAAATCTGCAGAGGAGGCTGCTGTTTTGGTGCCTCCTGCAGAAGAATCGCCTCAGCCGCTTTCACTTTCCTGTGATGAAGAGCACGAGCCAGTGTATTCGGAAGGCGAGGACGTTCAAAGCGAACTTTTCGATCCCGAAGAAGAAGAGCTTATTTTTGACAACAAAGGGATCAGAGTCTTGAACTAGCTAGCAGAAAGCAGAAGCTGTTAGAAGTTTGCCAGAGTTTTGCGCGTACAAAAAGAGCTGTGCGTTTTTGGAGTCGATTCCGGTGCATGGTGAGGCTGGGGAATCCAAGTCAGGTCGGTTCAGATCAAGGCTTCGTTTTTGACGTGGTTGTTTGGCAGTGTTTGGTCTTGTGTTGCGTGGGTTTGCTAGGCCAGGGGACAGCTTCTTTAAGGGTGTAACACATCGAGCGGCGTGGCCTGGAATTGCTGCCTTGGAGCGGCGTGTTGGTGGCCGCATTTCCACTTGCGGACTGTGGGTGCCGGTTTGTTAGGCTGCGTACGCCTCCTTTGAAGACGTGACGCCTCGAGCGGCGGACTGCTCTTGCTGCGAGGCCCCTTAAAAAAGGTCGCGGCGCCTCGAGCGGCGCGGCTGACGCCGCGCCGCCCTGCGGGCGGCGCGGCGTTTTGAGCGGTTAAAGTTAACCGCGCGCGACGCCGCGCCCGGCTAATGTTTCTGACGGAAACAACCTGTCTTACTGGCAAGGACTTAGAAGGCGCAGCGACATTCTGAAAGTTGTGTTTGCTTGGGCAATGCTGGGGTTACGCCCACCTGGAATAACGCAGACTTGAGCGCAGCACGCCCTGAGCCTGCCATACTAGGTCAATTTTGCCTGAACGGCGATACACTGCCTTAGAACAAGGCCATCATTTCTTAGAAGGGACCACACATCGTTAATAGCAAGCAGTTGATGACCTGGCGTGTGTCAAGAGCCCAGTTTTGGCTTTTTTTACAGTCGAAGGCAATGATTGCTCTTAAGAGATGTCCGACTTTGCCGTAAGAGCAGCAACAGGTTCTTGACCAAGACCTTCAGCAATGACTGCTCTTGATTCCGCATCCGTCCAAAGGAAGAGGCCAGAGAACAGCTTCTGAACATGAAGTTGACCAGCACGCTTTCACCCCAAACTGACCCCTAACCGGAGGCCAAACTGGCCCCGTGACCAGGTGGCCCGTCTGGCTTCAGACAATGTGTTTTCATGTTCGCGCGCCGCTTTTGTGCAATGCTCTGGCGCTCCTTTTGCTTGCTTGTTGGCGGTACTAATGCTCGTAAAAGTAAAAGTCGCCGTGGAGGTACAGTTTGCACGCTGCTCCTTTCAATATAGTGTGCAAGTTCGCGTGGTCATCGGCGTGCTCCAGGGTTGTGTGCAAGGGTCTGCTCCAGTTTAGGGTTGTGGTCATTGCTTAGTGCAACGTGCAGTACTTAAAGACGTACGCAATCTTGCGGAAACAAAGCCTCTGACAGCAAACTAACGGTTTGTGTGCTTGCTCACGTATGTTTGGCGTGCTACATTGGTGCAACATGTAGCATGCAGCTTGCAGCTGCAACGGTGGTTCTTTGGGAACCTTTCGTTTTCACCCACCCCTTTTTCTTGCACATTAGACTTGTGGTTGCTTGCCTGCTTCCTTGCCATCCTTCAGAAAGGCGCAAAATTCTTAGTTTTCCCTTTCCGTCTTTGGAATTAAGATGTTGCATTTCCGGCCAGAGACAGCAGGCCAAGTCCCTGTCAGATGGGAAACACATGCCGATCCATATGTTCCACTTTTAAGTTGACTAAGTCGATTCTGAAGATAAATCTGCGTTCCGGCAGTGAAAAGAAGAAGTGCACTTCAAACTGGAACGCACGGCAAGGCAGAGGGACTGCTCCGACCCATCACACCGCTGGCAAAGACACATGGCAAACCCTAAGGTTCACTGCTCCGCTATGTGCAAGGACTGGCGTTTCCCACAGTGGAACCGGTTGCTACTAACGCGCATTGACCTTCCTTCTGGCTGGTTGATGCAACTTGTCGGCGGGAACACCCTCCTGGGCGCTAAGCCTAGTGGAGTGGAGTGTCTCTTAAGGCTGCACCGGCTGGCCTCCATGGAGTGCTCTGAGCTGGTCTTGCCTTGATTGTTCATCGTGTTATGTCTTAGGTAAGACTGCCCAGTCTTCCCTCCTCTGCCCCTCTTTGACCGGGTAGGTTGCCTTTTCTGTGCTCTTGGGCTCTTGCAGGCTGCCAAAAGTGATGTCAGCCCTCACATCTCCTTGCCGTATTGGCTTGGGCTCTGGAGGGACCATTGCTTACCAGATTGCGGTCTCCCAAGCTTTTGAGCTTGCGTGTGTGGCCTCCCCTCTGGCTGTCTGTTGAGACTTTGCTTGCGCGCGAACATCTATCCAGGTGGGCGCAGCTGCAAGCCAGGGTGAGCGGAGAACCTTTCGCTCGGGGCCGCTCCACTGGCTGACCACCATGGAGTGCCTTGGGCCGGTCTTAATGTATCATGTACTTGTTCATGTATGTTTTATAAACTATGTTCGTGCGTCATTTTGGCTCAAGAGTGGTGCTTGCTAGCGAGAAAGTCAAGTTTTTTTGTCACATTCTTGCTTGCATGTGAGTCGCATTTGCTTTGGTCGTCATACAATATTTTGCGGTAGCTTTGCATTTTACACTACCAGTTTTGAACCGTTCTCCGGGGGTGAGCGGGAACACTCCACAAGTGAGTGCATGGAAGAGTCGTGTGCCCGACTTGACAGTTCGCCGGCACAGCTGCAGTTGCAAATCCACGAGTTGCACAGCCAGATTGAGCATCTTAGATCTTATACGGCTTTTTTGGAGCAGCGCTTGCATCGTATTGAGCAGGAAGATCAGAGGGTTCGCCGGGACCTGCGTGGCCAGAGAAGCACCTCTAGCATAGGCTGCCTTTCGGTTCGGCTCTTGCACCTTGAGAGTTGCTTCAGCTTTCTTGTGCGTGCAGTTCAGAACAGCTTCCCAAGGCCTCCAGGTTTTTGGCAAAGCTTGATTGAAGACTAGAGGGTTGCAGGATGAAACGCCCGACGGATCCTGATGATAAGCACTTCAGTAAAGCAAAGAGCAAGTGTGCACCACCACCCCTGGGGGGGCTTGCGCTACCAGTTGACAAACCTAAAGGAACCGCTCCCCCTCTGCCGGCGGCAGGTCTTGCCCAGCCTTTGTACTCCCAGGGACGACGCATTGAGCCAGTTCCACGTGCCGGGCAACCTCTGCCCGTTCCTGTTGCGGCATCCAGCAGGAGCAATTGTGATTCCGATGCTGAAGAAGAATCAGCCAGACACTTTGCCAGGTTTCGGCAGTCCTTCGCAGAATCCAACCAACAGCGGCAAAGTACTTCATCGTTTCTCTTGAAAGCTTCCCCGAAGCGAAAGCCAGCAAAGGCGGCCGATCCCCACCATCCCAAGTTCCAGCAGATTGCAGGTTTCTCCCAGATGGCCTTGTCACTGTTTTGGGGTGTGCTTGTTTTTATGGGTGATTGTAGTGGATTGTTCAAGCAGATTCAGTGCTCCGAATTTGCCAGTCATCACACCTCGCGAATTCTTTCCGGGTATGCCACGAACACGGTGCTCCGTTACCTGGCAGCTTGGTCACACTTTGTGGCGAACCTTGAAGGGCTAGGCCTCTGTTTTGGCAATCTTGATAGTGTTATGATGGCAGACATACTAGTCACCATGTCCCTTGAGAAGCATGGAGACCCTACTCTGGGTTCAAGCTGTTGCATGACAATCAAAGCACTTCGTTGGCTATGCAAAGTCGCAGAATGTACAATCTTATCGTGCGCGTATGAAAAAGTGATTGATTCTTTTCTGAAGTCAAAAATTCCTCGTGAACGCCGTGAGAGTTTCCCACTACCCACTTGGGTGCTCCAGCTGTGGGAAAGACGCATCTTGATGAAGCAGGCATCATTCCTTGAAGTGGTTGTGCTTGGTGGTTTTTTGGTTGCTGCCTGGGGTTCATTGCGATTTGCAGATCTTCAACGTGTGGAGTGGAGTTCATTATCTTTTGATTTACATGTCCTTCGTGGTACGTGTTATGCGACCAAAACATGTCACACCGGGCAGCCCTGGGGCATCCTTGCGTCAGGTATTCTGTCTCGTGGGACGCATTCTTGGGTTAGCAAATACCTGCATGCCCTTGACAGGCTAGCTACAATGCATGTTCGAAACCACCCAGATTCGTGGCTTCCATCGTTCTTGCTTCCAGCAGTGCAAGGCGACAGCTTCATGTTGCCCCTGCAAGCTATGAGCTATGCTGAGGCGCTGAGGTCGTTGAGGCATTTTCTCCTCATGCCTTGGGCGTCCGCACCACCAGAGGTACCGCCCCTCAATTTCACAGTGCACAGTCTCAAAGCCACTATGCTTTCCATGTCCCTTCAAGTCAATGTTGATGAGGTTGATAGGAAGCGTCAAGGGCACCACCGCATAAGCAGCTCCGCTCTTTATTCCCGTGATGATGTTCATGGCATGCTTCGGTGCCAATCTTGCATTCGTGATAGCATCCGCACAGGCTTCCGATTTTTGGTCCCCCAGCACAGAGGAGGGCAGCAGCCCTTGACACCAGCGTACATCCCGCCGGAAGCCTTCTCTAAGGACTACGAGTTTGAACCCTTCCAGTGGTTCTCGTTTCAACTTGATGGCAGTGACGATTTGCTTCAAAGCAGTAATGGGAGTTGGGAGGTCGCAGAAAATCAAATAGTCACCCCTGATCCAGATATAGAGGCGCTGGACAAAGATCTCGTGTACCACTCCGACCCAGGATCTTCAGATGAGAGCGAGGAGGAACCTTCGGCACCCCCGGCCGAAGAGCACGACTTAGGTGAGCCTGAGGAATTCTTGCTGGGCTCCTGCACCGCGGTGTTGCATGTGCTCTGCCCTTCAGATGCTTTGTCAGGCACTCTTGTCAATGGGACATATATGCGTGCAAAGTGTGGTGCCACTCTTCCGGCCGATCGGCTCATGATCCACACGTCAGTGCCATCTTCGTGTCGGTTGTGCAGACGCAGTGCATGCTTGGCAGCTTTATCTTGTTGTTCCGAGGAGTGAGCTGGAATGTTCGAGTCAGAAAAGTGTGGTTGTTGTTTTGCGTATGCATCAATGAAACAGCAGGCTGTCATGTTGCACATGTCCACCAAGGGTTAGATTGTTGCTATGATCTTGACATGCTTTTGGTGTTTCTGCAGGCAGGCGCTCGATTGGGCTAGCAAATCCCCAAGGAAAGATCTTTAGGAGTGTAGCGTCTTGCAAGAGTTTCACGTGGTATTCAGAAGATGCCCAGGAAGTCTCGTACATGTCAGATTCGTTGCTTAGCATGCTCATCTAGCTCACGAGAACAAAGCTTTGTCTTCCTATCTAAGAATCACATATTGGTCTAGCGCTAAACACCAACATTAGCCCTGCGGTATCTTGCATGTAATGGCTGATTCCGAGTTGGAGAGTGCACTGGCGAAGGAAGGCTTGGCAGCAGAGGTCATCAAAGTGGCCACGGAAGGGGGCTGGACAGCCTCGGCGTTCAAACACGTTGTTGAAACTCAGGCAGAAGTTGAGGGAGCCATCCCCGAGATCTTCCCAGGTCAGATTTTGTCTCGGTTGCAGATAGCCCAGATCAAAGCAGCGTGGGCGGGCATGCAAACATCCAGTTCCTCTAGTGCTCTACCGGCCCCTGTCAACGCAGATCCTACTTTGGAGACATGGGTAGAGAGTTTTGCTCCCAAAATTGCATCCACGAAGCTGTCCGAAATGAAGCGCCAATTCCTTGCAAATTACCCAAGTGAGGTCTTGAATCCATCTACTCTACCCTCTTTGAGGCTGATTTCCCTCGCAGCTCATCAAGAGGCACGTTCGGAGTATAAATGGATAGCTTGGAAACATCGCATGACGGAAGAGAAAGCTTCGGAGTTGTTAATTGCCAGACCCCACAAACAGCCCAAGCTCGAAATGCTGGGTCTTTCCAGCTTGCTCCTTGATGATCCGCCTACAATCGAAGTGACCGATGCCAATATGGGTATCAGTGGCATCCAGCGAATCTTGGCAGTGCATGACGTTGCGTTGGCCATGGTTGGCTCTGCTCACCTTGCCCGCCTTAAAGCCTACAGCTGCAAGTTCGTCCAGCTTGTGTCCCAGCGTTTCGACCCAACATCAGGCCTGCGTGCACCGACAATCCTAGAAGCGCAACAGGCAGATTGTCGGATTTGGCAGAGCATCCATTCTTTAGTCAGTGAGAAAGCTTGGAGCTTGAATGACGCGTTGCATGAGTTCACTGAAATCAGAGGTGAGCTTAGCACCTTGCTGCAGGCTCGTCCGAAAGCCTTGTTCATCCCCCGCGGCCCCGATCTCAAAGGCAAGGGGAAGCAGGTCGGCCAATGGAAAGGCCTCGGCAAGGGCCAGGGCCGGGGCAAAGAAAAGGGCGGTAAGCCCAAGGGCGCTCCAGGGAGACACATCACCTTCGTGAAAGAGATCCAAGTGGGATCTGAGAAGAAAGGGCTGTGTGTCCAGTGGCAGATTGGCCGCTGCACAAGGGGAGGCTCCTGCCCCTTTGTTCATGCATGTGCATACCCCAAGCAGGATGGATCAGCGTGTGGGAGCAAGTCGCACACAGCCTCTCAGCATGAACAGACGCCTCACTGATTCGAACCTACCCTTGTGCCGTGGCAAAGAATCCCGAATTCAGATTTGCAGTCTACAGAGGTATCACCCCCAGATGCCCCACATCCTTTGCAATCTCACACTGAGCCAGTTCAGTCACACCCTTTGTCGCCTTGTATGTCAGTATCACCTCAACAGCCTCTTTCAGCAAAGCACCAGGCAGGTGCAAATCGTGTTGCTGGGTATGATATCCAGCCGGCAGCTCGGCCAGCCGAGCCTGTAAATGTGCTTCCGAAATCGGTCTCCTTGTTGGAGACAAATGCTGGGCCTGTGTCGTCGCCAGCAGTGCAATGTCCTCAGGGCAACGTCCCTTCACAACCCGTGTTGGGTGATGTCACGTGCAACATGCCTGGTCGTTCCAGGAATGAGGTAACACCCGGGCAGGTGGGTGTTACACATGTTGCAGAAGAAGGTTCCTCATGCATACATGACTTTAAGTCCTGTCTTCAGGCATTACTTTCTGCCTCTTGGCCTCCACGCGTGCTTCCCGCCAGGAGCGTTACTTCAGCGGCTCCGGGGGAATCGGGATACTGGAACTTTGGGGTGCGCCTAGGGAATCCTTCGGCCCGTTCATCAGTTACGGATGCACTCCCACAACTGTGTGCAAGCCTTAATGGGTTCTTGTGCCAACTGTTCCCAGGTGAGACTTGGAATGCCTTGTGTGTCAGCAGGAACATTTTGACGTCCCCGCACAAGGACACAGCAAATTTGCCGGGGTCGTCAAATTTGACAGTGGGGATAGGTTCGTACTCGGATGGAGGCCTTTGGGTCGAGGACCAAGCAGGCACTGTACCGCAGTTCATCCCCAAGCTTGGGGTGACTCTCCCGGGCAAGATCGTCACAACGCATCATGCGCCGTTTAAGTTCCCCGTACACCTTTGGCACTGCACCCAACCGTGGCTTGGCGATCGATGGGTGCTGACTGCCTTTACCCTCCCAGGCGTGTCAGGTGATACACTTAAGGGTTTGGGTTTCCCTTGGCCCCAGCCACGAACCAAGCCCCCAGCTCCGGTTACTACACCCGAACCCTGCCCCCCTTCTCAGCAGGCAGTTCCTAGCTTGGAGGTTAATTGGGGAAAGCCTTCTCCAAAGGGGTTTGCTCACCACCGCTTGATCTTGCAGCCCCAAATACCTCGCCCACCACCATCCTCGCCTGCCATAGTTCAGTCAGCGCTACAGCAGTCTTCAAGGATCTTCCTGGACATTTGTTCGGGCGCAGAGAAGCCTCTATCTTCAGCGGTGCAGGAGTTAGGCTTCCCAACACTTGCAGTTGATATCCTGTTGGATAGCAGCATGGACATTCTCGATAATACCTTTTTCGAGCAGCTCTTGTTCATCTGTGGCTCAGGTGTTGTGGGGTATTGTGCGGCATCCCCTTGCTGTTCGGAATACTCCCGCCTGAAACTCTTTGGAGGTCCGCCCTTTGCCATCCGCACACCAACCCAGCTAGGGGGCCTGGAGAACCTATCCCCATCAGCCCAGGCTCGTATACAAACAAGTCACGAGATGCTTTTCAGGGCGTGCAAATGTCTTCAAATCGTCCATGGGGCCGGGGGCCATGGCCATTTGGAGCAACCTTCAGGTGCTATGTCCTGGGAAGAATCGTGCGTTCAAGGCTGGTTGCACTGTGGGTCTACAGCCCTCATTGTCCTCCCGGCCTGTGCTTTTGGGGAGAACTGGGCAAAAACTTGGCTGTTTGCATCGAGCTTTCAAGCCCTGTCCGTGATGGGGCAGACGTGTCAACACGGACGCAATGCACATGAGTCCGTGCAGGGACGTGAGAGTGATGGTTCGTTCAAAAGTCGTAAGACCGCTAAGTACCCCCAATGCCTGGCTGAAGAATTCGCGTTGCACATCAGGCCGCTTCTTGCAGGTGCACAGATTGAACACACTCTTGCCACCGCGTCAGCTTTAGTACCTGTCAAGGCCCTGGATGTTGGACCGTGGGTAATCCACGATGGGGCAGGTCGCCACTCTTGTGGGGATTGGAGCACCCCATTGTGCCAGGATAAGCTCAAAAATCTTCGGACATACCTTCTGGGGAAAGTTTGTGACATGCAGGGCCCCAAACGCCTGCTTGCTAAAGCCACTTGGCCCAATCCTGAACCCCTCTTCACCGCTTCGGAGGTGCAAGATGCGCGCAAAGACTTCTTCTCCTGCTTAGGTGTGGCAACAGATGCAAATACATGGAAGGTCCGTGAGCATCAACCCTTGCATCTGCATGCGCTTGAGGCACTTGCCTGTTTTTGTGGTGATCCAGATGTGAGTCTTTGCAAATCCCTGTTGCAAGGCGTCCCCACGGGGTACAACAACGATATCCCAGTGTCAAATTGTTTTTGGCCGAATCAAAAAGAGAACCTTGAGGATGTATCATTGTCCATCCACATGCAGAATTGGCGCTCGGCCTCAGTGGATTTGTCCGTGACCCAAGCCTTGCTGCAGGAGGAGTTAGATCAGGGTTTTTGCTTCAAGTTTGATGGCGACATTGAGGCAGCTAAGGCAAAGTGGCCGGGTACACTGGCAATAGGCAAGCTCTCCGTGGTCCGTGCGCCCAATCGTTCTGAGAGGTTGGTCTTAGATAATTCAGTGTGTGGCACGAATGCAAGTTGCAGTGTTCCAGAAGTCCAGCATATGCCATCAGTGAGGGACGTGATGCACTGTTTCCCCCTTCGGGGCACCCGCTCGCGGCAAGCTGCCATTTCTCTTGATGTCAAAAGTGCTCACAAAAGGTGTGTTGTCAAGGAGTCCGAGCAGGGTCTCCTAGGTTTCGCTTTCGCAGATTCTCTGTACTTCTATCGCGTGGCCCCATTCGGGGCGGTCTTTGCACAGCATTGGTGGGGGCGCTTAGGCTCCTGCCTGCTTAGGTTGTTGCATATCTTGATTTGGTTCAGCCATGCAGGCCACTTGTTTGTGGACGACTACTTATTCTCTCAGGCGGAAGCCGTCTTACCAGCAACAGGGGCGATGATCTGCCTCTTCTTTCAGATTCTGGGGGTACCTTTGAGTTGGAAGAAACTTCAGGTTAGTTCTCGAGTTCAATGGATAGGGTGGTGTTTCTGTTACACCTCCGGGGTAGTGTCGCTTGCAGAGGAAAAAAGGTTAAAACTTTTGGGGATGGTTCAAGATCTTCAGCGTAATCCAAAAATTTCCCGTAAGGATTTGGAGAGGTTTGTCGGGCTTGCTCTTTGGGCGGCACACCTTTTCCCGACAATGAAGTCGCTTCTGTACACCTTCTATCATGATCTTTTCAGCCCGGCTGCTACCAACTACTCGGTGGCCCCAGACGTTTGGCCACAGCTTCGTCACCACTTGACGGATTCCCTGCAATTCAAATCGGTTCCTCCAGGTACAGCAATTCCGCTCCACAGTACACTTTTGTCAGTCCGACATCAGGATTTGTCATCTTTGGCTGACTTGGATCGCGTGCGCATTACAGACAGGCGGGTTTGGATGCGCGTCTCAAGTCAGTCCAGTTCGAAGAGAAAGTTGAGCACCGAATCAGTGCGCATTTTGGGTTTGTTCGAACATTGGCTTTTGCATATGTGCCCATTCTGCAGCATGCGCCCCTTAGGCAATGCATCCTTTGAGGCAAGAGCAGATGCAAGTGCACATGGCTCGATGTGCTGCATTGGTGGGTACGTTTCTCACCCCATGATAGGCCAGCGTTGGTTTCGAGAAAGCTTTTCCTACAGTGCCTTCCGGGCCCTTGAGATTCCAGTGCAAGCAGACATGCAGCTTGATATTGCTTGCTATGAAGCGCTCGCCCAGGGAGCGCTGATCTTGGCAACATCTTCTCTTTTACCTTGCGCCAGAATCCCCTTGCAGCTACGTTCCGCATCAGACAACACAGGTGCAGAGGCAGGTGTGAACGCTTCCTTCTCCACCGCTCGGCCTCTCTGTTTTTTCCTGGAAAGGATTTCTTTGCTGGCAGCTGTACATAGAACAACGCTGGATGTGTCACACATTTCCGGGGAACGCAATGTCAAGGCTGATGCCTTGTCTCGTCCTGCTGAATATGAAGTTCCCCCTGACTGCCTGGAAAAGGATAGAGTGCGGCTGTCACTCGAGGCCCTTTGGTTGCCTCGTCCAAACATTTCGGTTTTCCCCGAAGGGGCTCACCTTCCATGGTCTGTGCGGAGCAGGGGAGTGCCGAACAACCTCACTTAAGCTTGGGGTTTTCTCCGGGGCGAGGTTGCTGGGTAGTTTAACTTGGGGTAACTTGGTCCCACCCATCAACCTGTTGTGTGCACGTTAGCTGTTTCCTCGAGTGGACGTTGGTGAGGATTTCCGGCACTCCAGAGAAAACAAAGCGTGGAGCGAAGCTCGTAGCCTTTTGAAGCCTCCGGCTATACCGCTAGCAAGCACAACTAGTTTATAGAACGTATCATGTACTTGTTCATGTATGTTTTATAAACTATGTTCGTGCGTCATTTTGGCTCTAGAGTGGTGCTTGCTAGCGAGAAAGTCAAGTTTCCTCACCCACCCACCCCAATTTTTGGGGTTCTCTGTCTCACTGGCACTGGCCAGAAGAACAATCAAGACCTCGTTACAAGAAAGTGGGCTCTCGGGGCGGGCCGTAGCACAGTACCTGTATTGCAGGTAGTCTCACTTGTATGCATCTCTTTTGGAGAAAGCCCATCTGGGCTTCTGGGTTCACACTTGCACAGTCATGTTTCTTGTAAGGGCGGCTGAAAAAGCTGTCTGGTGTCAGTTTTCTCCGTACAGGCCATATCTTGCTTTGCAGTATGCTGCGAATGACCGGGGCGAAACCGTGTTAACCTTAGTGTTTTTCACTTACCTTTTCTCGTGTTGTCAAAGTGTTACTTCGGTCTGTCATGGGTGGGGTAACTTGGTCCCACCCATCAACCTGTTGTGTGCACGTTAGCTGTTTCCTCGAGTGGACGTTGGTGAGGATTTCCGGCACTCCAGAGAAAACAAAGCGTGGAGCGAAGCTCGTAGCCTTTTGAAGCCTCCGGCTATACCGCTAGCAAGCACAACTAGTTTATAGAACTGGATAGTTCTTGCTGTTAAGTCCCCACTGGCTGACCACCATGGGGCATCAGCACGTCTTTTCTCTCCTTTGGGGTCTGATTTGCCACTGCGGGTCTGTTATCTGTCCTGGACGACGGGTACGGGATCCTGACGGCCGAATATCGGCTCTGGAGAGGCCAATGCGGCGGTGCTGCCTCTCCCAGGTTGCGGGCACTTCTATGTGGAGAACATGCACCTATTGCCCTGGCCAGGAGCCATCGAACACCTGTGGAGTAACTTGGCCTTCAAGAGGGCCATCATCGCCTGTGCTTGGCCTGTGGCAGGACAGGCAGGATCTCCGCCCGCCTGGATGCTACCTGACGGCGTCGCCTGGACGAAAGCTGTGTATACCACGGAGATCTTAGCGCTCTTGCAGGCTGCCAAAGTGATGTGAGCCCTCACATCTCCTTGCCGACGATTGGCTTGGGCTCTGGAGGGACCATTGCCTACCAGATTGCAGTCTCCGAGACCCCGGCGAGCTTTCGGGCTTGCGTGTGTGGCCTCCCCTTTGGCTGTCTGATGAAACTGTGCTTGTGCGCGGACATCTATCTAGGTGGGCGCAGCTGCAAGCCAGGGTGAGAGGAGGACCTTTCGCTCGGGGCTGCTCCATTGGCTGACCACCATGGAGTGCCCTGGGCCGGTCTTGCCTTGATTGTTCTTGCTGTTAAGTCCCCACTGGCTGACCACATGGGGCATACGCACGTCTTTCCTCTCCTTTGGGGAGTCTGACCTGTACCATCCCTTTGCCAATGCGGGTCTGTTATCTGTCCTTGACGACGAGTACGGGATCCTGACTATCGAGTGATGACCTTGGTTCGAGCCGAATGATGTCGCACCAGTAGCTACATGATGGAGAATCTGGCAGTGTCGCATTTTGCGACTCCCCGCATGCTCTGTGCTGTATGATTGCACCGGGACTTCAACGACGACTTCGAGTACTGAGTGCGTGGGGTTACCTAGTAGTTCAGCGCCTTTGCTCGCTTTGTTGCTTCTGTTTCTTTGTTTCGTGGGTGGTTGTGTGGTGTTTTTGGTGGTTTGCGCGTGCTGACTTCGTTTCACCCGTTACGTCGAGCCCAACAAGACCGGCCTACTGTGCTACTGATGTAGTAAAGGGGCGTCAGTCCAAAAACAAAAAACACTTCGACTCTGCCCCGGCTGGCACCGACGTGGAGGGCCTCGCTGCTCCATGATGGCAGCCTGCACTCGCATTGAAGAGACATCATCCCAGCATGTCACTAAGGCCGACAGCGTAGTAGTTGTCCCTATGGCAACTCCTCGCCCTTGGAAAAGGAGTGGGCTGCACATGCGAGCAAAGCAAACTGTCCAGTGGGCATGCGGGCGGCTACGCCAGACCGGTATACGTAAACAAGATGAAAGCACGTCGCTCCTCCAGTACATGGTAACCCGGGAAAGAGGCGCAGGCGCGCGTCGCCCGTTTTGGTTTCTGGAGCCGCCCATAGTGGGGCCAGCCTCGGGCAAGGTCGGAAGGCGACTGATCTGCCCCCACCGTTCAACCACTTGCTTTCCTTTGGCTCCGTATCCATGGACAACCGGGGGGGGCGCTGCTTGGGAGAAACGATTGTCCATCAGCAGATCAGGCCCGGGCAGGGTGGCAAAACAAGAGCGAGGGCTACTGAATCCTCGTATAAGAGAGAGAGGAAGCCCTGCTCATAAGGTCCTTGCCCCCACGTACGAACTCCGCTGACAAGCTTGAAACTATTGACTCGTTGCTCCTCGAGTGCGTACATTATTGAGAATGCAGGGTTTATAAAGCCAGTAGACAAAGACTTTATTATAAAGACTTCGGCACCCCCCAAGCCTGGTACATAATAAAGAATATTAGCTGGCAAGTAAGAGTGAGAAGAGAGGCGCAGCCCTTTATTTTTATCATACGCTCTGGAATGCAGCCACGGCTTGGGGGCTTGTGGGAATGTAATTCCGCAAAGGACCGATGCAGGTCTCCATCCTTGAAACCATGGCGTAGGTCTGCGCGAGAGTTCTCCAACAGCCTTGTATCTGGTAAAGAAGTTCCGCTTTCTCTCAACATGTAAACTGTGATCCAGCGATCATGTGGCAACAGCCATCAGGGACACCGAAGACTCGCCTTGTAAGCTCAGCAAGTGAATGGTGTACCTGATCTGCCCTGGAAGAAACTGGTGCCCAACAACAAGAAGCACAAAAACTTGCCTTCCAAGCGGAGATGCCTTCCATTGCTTTCATGGACCGCTTTGCAGAAAGGAATGCTGCAATGCTAACATCTAAGAATGCCTTTTTACTGGGAGAGGAAGGCCCAGGAAATGCTTCGAGATGCCGAGCTGGACAAGTGGTTATGTGACATCATGCCGTATGTTAATGACACGTGCATAGCGTCGATAGTTGGGAATTGATTCTACCCAAGGGCTCTGAAAGCTGTCCTGGTCTATACATCCTTAAGCGACCTTTTAATCAAAGGCTAGGAGTGCAAGTGGGTGCCGCTTACCGATTTAATTCCAGCGTGGCAAACTTATTGCCAAGCGGTTGCGAAGACCTTAATTAACTGGTAAAGCGCAATTGAAAGGTTGTTTCTTGCCAAGATTGCAACCCTTGTCCTTTTCAGGAACTCAATGACCCCAGTTTCTGGAGCCGTCCAAGAAGCCCCATTCAATGGCATTGCTGAGCCTGCGTCTACCATTCCAAGGGACACTGGGTTTGCGCGTGATACTGACTTTCACAGAATCGGTAAGGTATTAACGACAGTGAAGCCCCTGCGACCATTGGAAATATCTTACAATATATCGACACACAGGTTCGTGTCCTTTGGGGCTGCAAGCGTAATGTAGTTCTAAATTTTTGCAAAGAAGCTGTTGCTTATCTTGGCTGCTGCGTTTCTTTTTTGATTTTCCCACTACATGGACCTTGCGCATCCAATCTACTAAAGGCAATGCACCTTGACTTTCTGGCGTTTAGAAGCGAGTTTGTACCCCACTTCTTTTGCATCCAAAGGGAAGTGGAGAAAGAGTTGAATTTCAAACCCAATTTTAAGAGATGTGCCACCAGATCTACGGTCTGGAATTGCCTGACAATGCTTGAGCATGTCCTGATGGTGATTTGAACTTCAAGGTAGGTGGCGTGTGCATGTACATAGTGTTTGGATTGTGGTGAAAGTCGTTCGTGTGTCGTTCGAACGTTGTCCGTTCGTTTTCGAAGCCTAAGTAGGGAGGACAGCCGTTTTCTCTTGGAGGTGAAGTGCCTTTTGCCTTGATCCGTGGACACAACATAATTGGTCTCCTCCTCCACCACCTTCGGGATGATCTCCCGGGCTGCTGCCGAGACCGTCTCTGTCTTCTTATCGGGCAGGGCTTTGGTCACTGCCTCTCGGGTGAAAACGTCCGAGACAATCAGCCCGTACTTGTTGGCCCCCCGAGTGTTGACGCTGAAGTCGATCAAATCAGCTTGCAGCCGATCGTTGGGGCCCTCGGCCGCACTCTTGCCTAAAGACCGGGGCTTGGGGGCCAAATCTGCCTGGCCACGTTGTCCCGCAAAGCTCGCACGGCCCGGGCATAGGTCATGCCCGGCCGGTCCGGGAATTCCCTCCGTGCCAGCTTCCGCACGTCGCGGACCGAGAAGTCTGCCGCTTCTTCGCTTCTTCTCCAGTGCTTCCACACGCGCCTCATGCGTTTATAATCGAGAGTGATGAGCTCCCCTCGGTCGTCCACGAGCTTGCCGCGCAGCGCCTGGCCCACAGGTCCCGTTCCTGGACCTCGTTCCGACGAAGCGCTGCTGCAGCTCCTCGCTCCTCCTCACCCGATATCACCAGCGTCTTAAGGTGAACATCATGACAACACCCAAGATATACCGTTCATCAAGACCCTGGATTCCTCACGCTTCTAGTTTCTCCATCTTAGCTCCTTGAGAGCTCTTCCTAATGGTAAACCGCTTGGAGATTCATGAATACGTCCTAAAGTTGCCTGTTAATCCTGGTGTTCACTTCCTGCGGGTCTAGTTTCCTGTACGTCTTGTTCTCTAGACCCGGTTACAAAGGTGGGTTTCTTGGGAAGGAGAGAGTGGGTGTGATGGGTGAACAAGGCTGTGGAACAAGAGTGAGAGAGATGAATGGTACGGTTTCTATGTTGGGTTGCCGTGAGCTAGGAAGTCAGTACTAAATCCTAAGGTTGGACACATGAATAGGATGATAGCGGTCTAGCTCTTGGAAAAGCCGCATGAATGAATATTATAAGGCTTTTTACGGAGTCTTGGAGCGCGTACAAGGATGAGAGAAGTGAGTGAGTGATTTAATATTAAAATTACAATGCAGTGAGTCAACGAACAAAGCGTGAATTTTAATAATTAGATTATGAACGTAACGTGTGAACAAACTGAATACAATAAACGAATGTGTGAAGGAAGTGAAACGAATGAACACATGAGTGATTGAATGAACGAAGTGAACAGACTGATGAAAAGAAGAGAGCGAAACGAATGCATTTACAATTATATTAATATTGCTCTCTTCTTTCCTATCTTTTGGTTCCTTGTTCGTTCACCTATAGTATTATATTACGGGCTTTTCGTTCGCGCGATAAATTCACGCATGCGTGCGCTTTATTTCGCCCGTAATAAGACTATTTTGTGGTGAACGAAGTGAATAAGTAAATGAACGAAGCGAATGAAACGAACGTAATGAATTCACGCATTCACGCGTCGTTCACACACAAAATTTGCATAATAATAAAAGTATTATGGGGCGGCCTTCACGAATCTTTAATTCGGCCGCAGTATTAGTATTAAAATAGGATAGAATTTATAAGGAATAAAATGACGCATGAAATTCGTTCATTTAATTCATTTCACTTCCCCTTTCTCTCTTCCCATCTTTTCCTTGTTCATTTCATGCATGCGCACTATATTTATGATTATTCACGCGCTCACTTGTAATAATAATAAAATAGTGAGCGAAATGAAGGAAACAGAAGAGAGAAAAGAGATTCATGAACGTCACATCCTTTTTCCCGTTACGTTCACACTCTAATATTCATAGCACGCGTCACACGTTCCTTGTCAATAAATATTCGCTTGGTCGCGCAATTTCTTCACATCTGTTTTTTGAGTATTCTGCACAGCGTCACATGCTCAAAGCCAGAACATTGCTTGGAGAAGCAGTTCAGTTTAGCAATGCTTTGAGTCTCTTCGTGGACAAGGTAAGCACTTGTTGCACCATTACTTGTTGCCACAAAAGTGTGCAATGTCATATGATCAACGCTCATGAAGATAGCTGCCAACTGCAATGCCTTGAGTCGGATAGTGTCGTAGGTGTTGCATCGGTGCCTCTGCTGTCGGCCGCAATATGTGACACTCATTCCTGCACTTTTGTGTTGCTAACATACTTTGCCCTCGCAGTACAACCTCAAGCAAAACTTAGCATAGGAGTATTCCTCAGCATGATCCCTGGGCACTTGTGCATGACCCCAGTTGTGCATGGTTCGTCGGTGATCCCTCGAAAGGGGCTGAGCCAGCATCTCTGTGCCGGAACTAGAGCACCTGGGGACAGATACAAGAGGGTCCTCCAGAGCAAGCTCACACGCCGCTCGTTGCCAGAGATTGCCGCAGCGTTGCGTTTGAGGGTGTTAGCAAATTGGCTCCCTTTACTAATTGGTAGTGCCATCACCGCTGTGCTGAATGACATCGCCACGAGGGCCCCCATCCGGAGGGCCCCTCGGAAGTTCATGAGGAGTGCCGCAAAGAAGTTGAGCAAGGAGTACAAGGTTTACGCCAACCAAGCAGAGGAGAGGCCAGAAGCAGAGCGAATGCTCCGGGAGTTCTTGGACATGGAAGGGCCCAAAGAGAAGCAATCTCCCTCCTTCTTGCTTGTCAGTGGCCCGCAAGGTGTTGGGAAGACAACACTCATTCAGTCTGTACTCGGGCAGTACGCTGAGGACGGCAGATGGATCATACCTCTCCAGGAAGATGTAGAACCTGGCAAGGACTTTGATCTCACTGCTAGGCTCCGCGCGCGACTAGAGGTCTTGGAGCTGCCTCCGAACTTTTCCTCTTTACCTGAGGACCTCCTGGAGATCTTGGACGAGGACTGCAGAAGAGCAACAGGAGGACCTGTCATCCTCTACTTGGCGCTCACGACCAGGAACCGAGCAGATGCCTTCTCAGCCAACGAGTGTGATGACATCGCCTCCCGTGTTGGAGCCTTGGCAAGAAGGTTGACCTACGACTGTCCAAGAGCGAAGTTCATCATAGAGGTGAGCATCTCCGCGGTTGCAGACCTGATGCCTGCGAAGTACAATATGTCAGACATGCTGATTGTAGATGGGCTCCCGTTCCAGCAGTTCCAGAAGGTTGCCACGGACGAATACCACAAGTTGCTCCAGCAGGTCCTTGGAGAGGATGAGTCGCGATGGAAGTCAGGTCTGGAGTACTTCTACTGCCGCTTTGGTGGCAGCTTCCGCTTGTTGCAAGACATGCTCCGGGCCGCCTTGAGGAAAACTGTGGAGTTTGAGCAGATAGTGGAACAGGGATACAGAAATGCAGTAGCGCCGCTCGACACTGCGCTCAAGGAGACTACTGCGCCCAAGGAGCTGGCTGGACTGTCATGGTTCTTTCCCCCAGGGCTCTTTCCCTCGAAGTATGAGGCATTCCTCAGGACGGTGGCGGAAACACCGAAAGGCTACATGACCAAGAACGCAGCCGAGATTGAGCTAGAGAGGGAGCTGCTCAAGCTGGCTCCAAGGGAGCGACTGCTCAAGAGGCTGTGTGCCTATGCAATTGCGCTGAAACACCGCTTCTACATTTTCAAGATGGTAGGCGAGGACGCTGAGAAGATGCGCGAACTGGGCTACTTGTGATGCATGTGACCGTAGTGACCGCAAAAAGTTAATTGGTTCATAAACCCTCCCTATACTACACACTGAAACCCGGAATCGGGGCGCAGGAGGGTGAAACCCAGAATCGGGGCGCGGGAGGGCAGGTGAAACCCGGAATCGGGGCGCAGCAGGGCAGGTGAAACGGGGGGCGTGGGAGGGCAGGTGAAAGCCCGAAAGGGGCGCAGCAGGGCAGGTGAAACCCGGAATCGGGGCGCGGGAGGGCAGGTGAAACCCAGGAAGGGGGGCGCAGAGGGCAGGTGAAACCGGGAATCGGGGCGCGGGAGGGCAGGTGAAACCCAAAAAGGGGGGGCGCACAAAGGCAGGTGAAACCCGGAATCGGGCCGCAGGAGGGCAGGTGAAACCCAGAAGGGGGGCGTGGGAGGGCAGGTGAATCCCGGAAACGGGCGCAGAAGGGCGCGTGGTAAGCTCCTGGTGGGCAGTTGGGGGGTTTCACCTGGGCTCCTGGGCACTTGGGGGGTTTCACCTGGGCTCCTGGCGGGCAGTTCACCTGGCTCCTGGCGGGAAGTTGGGGGGTTTCACTGGGCGGGGCGGTTGGGGTTTCACCTGGGCTCCGGGTGGGGCGGTTGGGGTTTCACCTGGGTATTTCGTAATCCGCTCCCTTTGGAATTGAAATGGGTGAGGTTTCAGATGTTCTAAACACCCATGCGTTGGCGGTTTAGGCCACTCGATGTCTGAGATTTGGGGAAACTATTTGGTCTAGGTGATTGACCACTGAAAATCGCAATGTTTGGGTGTGTTACCTTACAAGGGAGTATACTCTGGTCGTTTCACCATGGAAAAACACAACTCCCTGACTTCACAGTCGCTGCTATCTCAACTCCAAGTTGCTTATTTCAACTGCCTGGTCCTAAATTGGGTTTGAGGTGATTCTCGATGGCCTGCCAGTACTAACCATCAACGGTTGAAGTCGTAATGAGGTCGCTGCATTATAGTCTATACACACTGAGGACACTCGTCAGTGACATATATCTTATAAGCGTATGAACAGCCAATCGTAAGTTGATCGCTCTTCTTTCAAGGACGGCGGCTGAAGTCGCCGGTTTCAGAAGTTGGGGCGGAAAGTGTTTGACAGGTGAAATGATCGGTGTGCCTCTAAGTATCACCTGCAAAATGAGCCAAGATGAAGATTTGTAACATACATTCCCTGTATTTGCCTTTTATTCGGGGGTTCCTAGGCAGTAGATTCAGCGTGCTCTGTATACAGCTTGGAACCTGGAAGCCGCCATGACTTGGAGCCAAGTTTGATCTCCAAACCGCACCTCCGAGACCCAGCGGGTCATCCCAGAAGTGACGGACCAACAATGTCAAACACGAGTTTTTCATGAGCATTTGATTTCAGAAGCGTTGCGGCACAAGCGAATCTTATTTGACCAGTCTGACCAACCAGTTTTGTCCCATTATCATCTCACTGTTTCCTTTGACCAGTCAGTTTTGTCCTCTATAGTTAATCTGATAAGTTTCACACCCTAAACCCTAAACCCTAAACCCTAAACCCTAAACCCTAAACCCTAAACCCTAAACCCTAAACCCTAAACCTTAAACCCTAAACCCTAAACCCTAAACCCTAAACCCTAAACCCTAAACCCTAAACCCTAAACCCTTCCTGGCCAATCTCCTGGCCAAGCCTTTGGAGATCTGCCATGGGTGGATGTTGCAGCGGCGAGGAGAAGGAAGTGAAGGTGAAGAGTGTGGAGTACCGCTCAGATGATGCTATGGATTTGGCGCGTTTTCTCGTCACTGCAGACATACGTTTTGTTCGTGCCGAATTCTTGTGGAGTTTGTGTGAAACACGAAGAGTCATCCCACGACGGCAAGAAGCAGAACAGAAATACTTCGAGACTGAGGGCATGGGCATACGGACAGCTCTCGTTCAGCATGAAGAGGTCGAAGCATGGGCAGCCGGTCGCAGCGAAGCTCTGATCTGTTCCGTTTCTCACTGCTGGGAGTCTCGCGAGCATTCAGATCCTTGTGGTCACCAGCTGCAGATCATCTCGGATTGCACCAGGCTGTATGCCGAAGCCTATGATGCTCCAGTTTGGCTCTTCCTGGATCAGGTGTCCTTGTTTCAGTTCAAGCGGACTGAGGATCAAGACAAGAGTTTCAGACTTGGCATGGGCCATATGCACCTGCTCTACTGCCATGAGCACACCATGACTTTGCGTGTGCACAGCATCAGCTCGAACCAAGAGTGGGAGCAACGTGAGGCAGAAGGACACGTTGTGGATATCTACGATGCAGACAGTGGCGTGGTCCGAGCGGTTCCTCTGAACAAACTCACCCGAAATCAAAATGAGTACCTGGCACGCGGGTGGTGCCAGGCAGAGTACGAATGGTCCAGTACTCGAGCCCACAGCGCTGGCAATCAGAGAGTTGATGTCAGTCAAGATGAGAAAGCAGACTTGAAAGGCAAAGTGCCGATGGTGCCAGTTGAGTTCAGGAAGCGGCTTGATGAGCTCAAATTCACCCACAGATCTGACTCTGATGCTGTGTGTCAGCTCCAGGAGAAGGTGTTTTTTGAGAAGGTGACTACATGCAAAGACCTCAAATTGGAGTTTTTGGATCAGGATGCCTGTCATGCGTTGGCGGAGTGTCTGCCATACTACGAAAGTCTGGAAACATTTGCATTGCTGAACTTTGAGTGCAGCGACGCTGTGGTAGAGAAGCTGCTGAGTGCTTTGAAGCCAAGGTTGACAGGCAATGCCCTGAAGGCCTTGCAGTTTACTTCTTCAGATTTCTTCATAGAAAGAGAGCGACAAAGAGACATGATTTTGCTTGCAGTCGCAGAAGTGTTGCCCCAGAATTCCAGCCTCACATCTTTCAAGGTTTCTGGAAATTTGTGGGAGAGCGGGCAGGCTCTTGCAGAGGCCATGAAAAAGAACACCACACTGCTGGATGTGGCGGTGCATCCTTACGTGGACAATGCTGTGAGAGACAGCCTGAAAAGACGGGATCCCCCACCTTGCTGGCTTGATGCTGTCCTTGCGATTCAGGACATCGCTGAGGGCAACAAGCGCAACGCGGCGAGCCAAAACATGGCACCAGAACCAACCGCAACGACGCGGCCCACTCGTCCACCGGTGAAGTGGGACCTGCTGGTGCAGCTCCTGAAGCAGAACTCCGCAGTGGCGGCGCTGCAGCTGGGAGGGAAATTTTTGGGACCCGTCGGGGCGCAAACCTTGGCTCAAGCCATCCGCAGGAACAAAACGGTGACAATGATCGACCTGGGTATGAATCGCATCGGTGATGCTGGAGCACGCGCTGTTGCAGAAGCTCTGAAGGAGAACGAGACAGTGACGCAAATCAACCTGCGTGAGAATGGGATCGGAAATGCTGGAGCACAGGCTCTTGCAGAAGCCCTCAAAGAGAACAGGACAGTGACGCAGATCAACTTGCGTGAGAATCAGATTGGTGATGCTGGAATACAGGCTCTTACAGAAGCCCGCAAGGAGAACAAAGCAGTGGCACAAATCAGGTTAGTACCCCAGCGCGGATAGTCTCAGCACCGACGAAGTCGGGTCTCAGGGTGTGCGCGGTGACGAGCAAAACTGTCTTCTGTGGTGCTTGCTATATTCGGATAAGCATGAACATGCAGTTGAAGGTCCTGTTAGAAATAATTTCATTGATTTCAGAGAAATAATACTGACGGAACTGAAAATCTGAAGTGCCCAGGAATTGAGGGCCAAAAGTTCGTCGAGCCGTTTTTCAGTTCCATATTCCGTTCGGGCAGGGGGGCATGTGCCGGAGGGCGTGTTGTACATGAAGGCTATGAAGGTTGGGGGTGGTCTCAGGTTCCTCAACCTGAATGCTTCACAAAAACCGATCTAGACTGCAGACACTAAACAGTACCATTCGGCTGATCTGGTTTAGGGTTTAGGGTTTAGGGTTTGGAGTTCGCAAGTTGGAAGTTGACGGGCGTTGCCACCTTGCTCAAGCTTGAAAAAGTGCTGTTGCGGGCTTCTTCCACACAGTAAGTCCCCAAGGGTTGGACAGCAGAAGTCCTTATTGTCATCTTTGAACTTAGCTTGTAAGAGCAGTTACAATTGGGCTATAAATACCTAGGGTTTAGGGTTTAGGGTTTAGGGGCACCTGCAACCAGTCTTTGAACAGAGATGCAAAGACGCCCGCATGTGAGCTTTGGTTACGTTCTCCTAGAGCTCGTCTGCCCCGCGTCCCGTTATTCGCCTAGAGGTGCATGGCTACAGAGGTGCGCCTGCAAACCCTAAACCTAAACCCTAAACCCTAAGAACCCTAAACCCGAAACCCTAAACCCTAAACCCTAAACCCTAAACCCCAAACCCTAAACCCTAAACTAAACCCTAAACCCTAAATCCTAAACCCTAAAACCTCAGGTTTGGACTTGTAGGAACTTGGGGGTACGAGCACGGGGGAGCAGGCCACGTTGTCCCCTATAGAGTCCCCAATCCTTGGCTTGAAGCTCGTTTGTAATCCAGAAAGGGTTTAGGGTTTAGGGTTTAGGGTTTAGGGTTTACGCTTTAGGGCCTCAAGCAAGCGGTTCAGGGTTCAGGGCTTAGGCTTTACAGGACGCAGGAGGATTCTCATGCGTCAGCTACGCTTTGTTGGGGCGACGACCTCCTGAAGCCAATGCAGGGGAACCCTCAATAAGTCAATATGTGTAGTGACGGTGGATGAGCGGGACTGACTTAGCTTGTACATGAGCCATCGTCATAATCCAGCCTTCGTGAGAAGTGACCAAAAGTGGAGGCCATGCACATAAAGCCCACTCTCAGCTCAGAAACCAGAAGCCCTTTGGCACAAGCTGCACAAGTATCCCTTTCAAGTGCTCCGTGCCCCAGCCCCTCTGCCTCTCTCTCCCGTAATGACTTATCGGTCCTGAAGGGGAGTGATGGGAGGTTGGTTTTTGGTTTTGTATGTTGCTCTTTTTATGGCGGGCGCTGTCTGGCTGTGGGGTGTAGGATTCGAGGTTCAGGGTTTAGGGCGGAAGGCACTTTGCAGCTGGGGGTTTTGGGGTTTAGGGTTTTGGGGTCTAGGGTTTTGGGGTTCAGCGGTTTTGGGTCTAGGGGTTTAGGGTTCAGGGATTAGGGGTTTAGGGGTTTGGGTCTCAGTCTTGGGTTTGGGGTTCGGGTTCAGGCACCGTTTTGGTAGATTCGGGTTCCACACGCCCATGATGTCTGCCCTGACTGCCAGGCACACACCGCCTTTGGGCCATCCGCCTCTTGTTGCCAAATAGATTCGACATGTCCACAAGGGTTTCGGCGTGATTAGGGTTTTTGGTTTCGAGACCTGTGCGATGATTGGATGAGGATTAGGGTTTTGGATTTAGGGTGGGTGAGGGGGCTAAAGTTGAGGTGTGGAGTTTAGGGTTCGGGTTTTTGGGTTGGGTTTAGTGTTTAGGGTCAAGCAATTGGACTTGTAAGGAGTTGTGACTATGGTGCCCTCAGATCGTCGCGCAATTTTGACTGCATCACTCGTTTTTTGGCGGGCCAATTTTACTAGAATCACACGCTTCGAGGTGTCTGGAGGGGCTCAACATTGAGAGTGTCACAGGATATCTGGCCGGGGCTTCCAAAAAAGGGGGATCAATGCTTGGGGTGGAAGACGCTGAAAAAGGCACACAAACATATGCTCACGGCGACTGCAATCTAGAGCTAAAACGCTATCCAAATGCGATTGGAAGAAAATATACACAAACACGTGCACATGGATCTAAGGAACCACACAAAGCACAAGATGCATGATGCGTACAATCTTGACAAGGCTGTTCCCAGGAAGCTCTTGGGGTTTAGCGGTTTAAGGGTTAGAAGGTTCAGGCTTCAGGGTTTAGGGTTTAGGTTTAGGGTTTAGGGTTTAGGGTGTAGGGTTTAGGGTTTAGGGTTTAGGGTTTAGGGTGTGTAGTCGTATTCGTTTCTCGGGGCAGAACGCCCCGAGGGGCTCACTCCAGCTGAGCTAAGTGACACCCACACTTGACTCTTTTGGGGTTAAGGGTTCCCACCCCCAACCCCCTATCAAGGGGCGTGTTTTTTTGTTCCCTGCTTATTTGGGTGCAGGCATACATCTTGGGGCCACAGTGCTTTTTCGCGTCTGGGGTTGGGCTGAGGCCCCTTCATGGTGGGATGCGCCTTAGGGGTGAGGCCACCAGATGTCAAGCGGGGGACCTCGGCGGGGGCAACCCTGGCGGGGGCAACCCTGGCGGGGGCAACCCTGGTGGGGGAAACCCGTGCAAAGGGCCACAACACTAAGCACTTTTTTCGCGTCTGGGGTTGGGCTGAGGCCCCACAGGGGAATGCCCCTTACGGGTAAGGCCACCAGATGTCAAGCGGGGGAGAATTTGTGGTTTCGGGACGCCTTTCGTTTCTGGAATTTTTTGGGCGGGGGCAACCCTGGTGAACCCTGGTGGAGCCAACCCTGGCAAAGGCAACTCTTGTGGGGTCAACGGGTGGGGGCCTAACCCCTAAACCCTAAACCCTAAACCCTGAACCTTAAACCCTGAACACTGAACCCTTAACCGTGGCAAGGGGGCGTGCTTGGAGGTTCGTGGTACTTATTACCCAATTATAACCGGTGTTTAGGTTTTAGGTTTTAGGGTTTAGGGTTTAGGGTAGCCCACGATAACTGTATATATCACCCACGTATAAGCCCCTGAATTACCCTAATGTGGTTAGAAGTGGGTTATAACTGCACTCATAGCTGGGTTAGTAAGGTTCACGAACCTCCAAATATGGGAGGGACCAGGATTGGCCTGACCCCAATTGAAGTCGGTTTTTTTGTACTGAATGACATGGTTTTGGGATCATTTGATTGTATGGCGAGACCCTTACTCGCAAAGCCCCAGTTCCAGGCCCAAGCTGGGGGGCTTAGCTTGCAAACGTTACTCGGTTGTATTGCAAAGCCTCTCCCAGCTCGGCAGCAACCGCTTGGGCTCTGCTGCGTGCTCCAATGAGTCCCCGCTAAGTTTAGGGTTGAGTTGGGAGAAAGGGGGAGGAGTGGGGAGAGGAAGGGAGAGTGGGCTGAGGGATGGGTGGGGGGCAGGGAAGTGGGTCGCTGCTCGTTGCTTCCGGGGAGCCCCCCTTCTCTTTTCCTCGAAGCCCTCAGCCACAGGCAAGGACACGACAATAGTGACACGAGCCTCGGAACCCCAAACCCTAAACCCTAAACCCTAAACCCTAAACCCTAAACCCTAAACCCTAAACCCTAAACCCTAAACCCTAAACCCTAAACCCTAAACCCTAAACCCTAAACCTGATGGCATGGTGTGGTCAAGAAGAAGTGGTCCCAACACAAACCAGATTTTGTAAGTGACAGAAACGACCCGTCAAGTGGAGGTGTTTTGTCAGGTACATGCTTGTCGCATGTGCAGAAGCCACGCGGACACAGTCACAGACATTCCGGAAAACAACACAATCACTGCAACATGCATTTTCAATGCATGCAGCTTGGACCGCATGAGTTTCCGACCTTCTCTCCTTCTCTCGCTATCGTTGACGTTGTCGTCGTCATTGTCGTTGTCGTCATGGCGTTTTGCTGGTCGTTGTCCTGGTTATTGTCGTTGCCGGCTGGGGGAGGCAGGTAGTTGTGGTGGCAGTGGTGCTGGGTGGGTGGGTGGGTGGCTGGGTGGCTGGGTGGCTGGGTGGCTGGGTGGGGGTTTGCGCTGTTCTGCAGTGAAAAGAGGGTGCAGTGCAAGATTCGGGGGTTTGTTATGTGCGATTGCTTGCCCTTGCCAGTTTTTCATGAACTAAGGTGAAGTCGAACCTGTTGGTGCAGCATGTACTTTCCAGGCAGCTGGGTTGGGCACCGCAGGCTCGCGTTGCGCGACGCGCCATGAAGCAGAACGAGCAGCTGTAGCCTTTTGCAGGCCTTTTGGTCACGCGTAGCCTTGTCAGAGAGCAGCGAAAGCTCCCCAAGGATTTCTTAGCTAGGGCCGCTAGCTAGGGCGATCTGTCACAAGCTTTCTGACATCCCCCTCGCCGCTAAGAAGCTGCAAGTGCCTTCGGCTTGGAAACCTCTGTACAGGTTGCAGCGTGAGGGGGCGATGGACCTCGAGGGTGTGAGAAAGGTGTTTCGAGGTTTTTTTTGTGCTAGTTGGTTGCAAAAGCTGCCATTTACTACATCACCTTTTATATGCCGCTACAGACCCTTTGAAGGACAGGGTACCGACTTCCCACATTCCCCACGAAGAACCAGGGAATTTGGGCTTTGGATGACAATGAGCCGATCCTCAGACTCGGGCGGGTGATACGTACCTGCACGCAGTGTGTTCGCGAAACGCTCCCAGCCTGCGTTCAGACCATTCTGGCCGTTCTGCTGCAGCGCAGCCACGCAAGCCGTTCCAGATCTGCCCGCATGAGGTCTTCGGCAGCGCTTTCAGTCCATCGGTTCTGGAAGCCAATGGCATGACCCTCTCAGGTGTGCCATGTGTAGATTCAGACTATTCATACACCTACTGTTCTCATGTGGGGCAGCTTGACCACCCGTGAGTCAGCACTGAGTTAAGAGCGAGAGACGCTCTTTGGGCCCACTTTGGGGCCAACCCCTGCTGAGATTCTGCAAGTCGTCTACTCTTATGCCACTTGCCTAGCACAGTCACAGATGTTTTGATGGAAGAGGCTACCGGGCACCGTTTGCCCCATTGCCAGAGGGCATCGGAGAGGCCCTCGCACAGGTGTTTGGGTGCAGCACAAGCACTGCCAAAAGTGTATGCCAGGTCACCAGCCTGTGGAGTAGGTAGCTGCGATGGTCAGCTTTAAGATACTCCGACCCGCACCCGCTGGACCTGTTTGCCCATGCTGGGGTTGCCGTTTACCAATAAGCCGCGCTCAGTTGGACCCCTTGCTCAAGCTGCCCATAGCACTGCTTAGATTGGTGGCCTTCGGCTGCGTCTGCCGGCAAGCCGTGTGCCCACCAGCTTGTCTTGAGTGGCAGCTCCTTCACTACTTCTTCCTGCCACAGCTATCTGCAGCACCCATTGAGCGCCTTGCTCATGCCGATGATACTGTCAAGAAGCTGCCATTCTGCAATTTATTGAGCTTGAAGGCCTACTGGACAGGTTGCCATGGAGACTCTGCAAGAGAGCCAGGTTCAGTGGGGTAGGTACCCGCACGCAGCATCTTCGCAAAACGCTCCCAGCCTGCATTCAGACCATTCTGGCCATTTTGTGCTGCAGCGCAGCCACGCAAGCTGTTCCAGATCTGCCAGCATCAGCTGTTCTTCGCTTGCCTCACGCGGTTCTCATAGCAGCCAGCGGCATGCTACGCTCGTCTGGTTTTGAGGCAGTTGCTTCCGGCACGTGAAAATGCTCCTCAATCTAGAGCTCCACAACGAATCTGCGGATGTCACGTAGCACGGACAAACCCTAAACCATAAAGCTTATCCTTGAGGCTCCTTGCCCCAAAGCCAAGAAAACCGTTGTTGCGCCAGATTGCCAGTTCAGGACTCTGGCATCTCTGGCACGCAGACTCTTGTTCGCTGGCCAGGCTAAGCTTCCACGAGAAGCTTGTGGTTTCAGTCTAAGTCATGCCCAGCATCCTTTGTTGTAAGCGGATGAGGTTTGGACTTCGAGCTCTGGCGTTGCCATTGAGGCCAGCAGAGCTTGGATCAAGGGTGAGACACCTAGCCGATTCTGATGTGCTGAATTTCTTGAAAGACACCCATCTTTACGGCGGTGTTCACGCAGACAGTTGCCTCAACGGTAAGTCACGCTGATCCTGTACATCGCAGAAACTCAGATGTTCTCTTTGCAGGGTTTCCTTCCTTGTTCTGCCAGCGCCTGTCAGATGTCGGGACTCAGTCCTGCCAGTGAGGCGTGCTAGCCTGAGAACAGGCACACTTGGCACTTCCGCAGACAGAGACAAGTCCTTTTCTCAGCCGGGCTTGCTGATGCGCAGCTAAGCTGCTTGAGAGACGAACCGTCTTTTCAGCTGCTGTCAATCTAGCGCACAGGCTTCCGTGTGCTGGCCAGGTTAATCCTCCAGAAGAAGATGGCGGTTAAGTCAGGCATGTCAGGCACAGCATCCGTTGTTTCCAGCGGATGAGGCTCGGACTTCAAGAGACGTGTAGGTTCAATGATGGGCTTGGCCCTGCCAGTGAGGCGAGCTGATGTGCCCCAGGCGGAACTGAGCATTTGCCTGAGGGCACATCGGCTTAGCCGGCTTAGCCGTTTCTGCGTGGTAGAGGAAGGCCCTTCTCGCTCAGGCTTGCTGACATGCAGCCAAATTGCTTGAAGGTCAACCGTTTCTACTGCACCTGTCAGGCTGTGTTGAAGCTCAGCGTTCATGAGTTGTTCGGACTTCAAGAGATGTGCGGGGTCAATGGACTTAGGGGCATGCCAGTGAGGCGAGCGAAGTGCACCTCACAACCGCCTTAGGACTAAGTAAGGGTGTAGGCTATTTGGGGCACCTGGCTGGTTAGGATCTCAATGTTGCCCTACTCATGGTTCCTGCAACAGCAGAGATCGGAAAGCTCTCGTGCAACGCAGCAGCTATTTCCACACGAGGAACGGTCCGGCCCTGTGTCGACTTCGCGGCTAGGCTTGCTGATGTGCGCCAGGGCCAGCTGAATTCTTGCCTGAGGGCATTAGGGTTTAGGGTTTAGGGTTTAGGGTAGGACATTGAGCCAGCATTGAGCCAGTTCTGCAAAGCAGAGGAGAGTCCTTCTCGTACAGGTTTTCTGACGTGCAGCTGAACTTCCGGAAAGACAACCGTCTCTACTGCTGTGTTCATGCAGACAGTGGCCTCAACAGCAAAGAGTTCACGCTGATCCTGTTCAAGGCAGAAACTCAGACGTTCTCTCTGCAGGGAACCGAGCGCGTGTCAGATATCCGGACTTCGCCCGGCCGGAGAGGCGTGCTAGCGTGAGAACGGACTTGGCGGATGCAGCAGAGTAAAGGACAACCCTCTTCGTGCAGATTTTCGGATGTGCAGCTGAGTTGCTTGAAGACAATTGGTCTTCTCTGCTGTGGTCACCCAGTGTTGGAGCAAAGCGTTTACCACAGCTGCCTTTAAAGAGTTCACGCTGATCCTGTGCATCGCAGAATCTCGATGTGCCGCTGGCGGAGCGGATCTCTTTTGCCAGAAGGCAACAGCCGCAAGCGGCTCCAGCAGAGCAGAGGGATGTCGCAGATGTTCTGACATGCAGTTGAGTCGCTTGAAAGGCAACCGTTTCGCCTGCTGTTGTCAGCCAGTGTTGAAGCGAAGTGCTCATCAGAACCGCCTTGGGGTTAGGGGCTTCGGAATGCTTAGGATATTTAGGGCGCGTGGCTGGTTGGGATTTCAATGTTGGTTGAGTTCCTTCCGCTCGAGAAACGGTTCTATGCGGGCTTGGCTGCAGGCGGAACTCCGCTCTGGCCCGACAGCAAGGATACTGAGCCCACTCGGCAGAGTTGAGAGAAACCCTCCTCGTGCAGGTGACGTGCAGGTGACGTGCGGCTGAGAGGCAAACCGTCTTGACTGCTGTTGTCAGACGTGCTTGGCAGAGCTTCCGCTTCTTGCTGAAGCGGAACTGAGCTCACGCCCAGCCATTCTGTCCCGATTTTGAACACCCTGGCTTGCCTGACTTGGCCCTGCCGGCTAGGCTTGCTGATGTGTGCCAGGGCCAGCTGAATTCTTGCCTGAGGGCAAGGACATTGAGCCAGTTCTGCAAAGCAGAGGAGAGTCCTTCCCGTACAGATTTTCTGACGTGCAGCTGAACTTCCGGAAAGACAACCGTCTCTACTGCTGTGTTCATGCAGACAGTGGCCTCAACAGCAAAGAGTTCACGCTGATCCTGTTCAAGGCAGAAACTCAGACGTTCTCTCTGCAGGGAACCGAGCGCGTGTCAGATATCCGGACTTCGCCCGGCCGGAGAGGCGTGCTAGCGTGAGAACGGACTTGGCGGATGCAGCAGAGTAAAGGACAACCCTCTTCGTGCAGATTTTCGGATGTGCAGCTGAGTTGCTTGAAGACAATTGGTCTTCTCTGCTGTGGTCACCCAGTGTTGGAGCAAAGCGTTTACCACAGCTGCCTTTAAAGAGTTCACGCTGATCCTGTGCATCGCAGAATCTCGATGTGCCGCTGGCGGAGCGGATCTCTTTTGCCAGAAGGCAACAGCCGCAAGCGGCTCCAGCAGAGCAGAGGGATGTCGCAGATGTTCTGACATGCAGTTGAGTCGCTTGAAAGGCAACCGTTTCGCCTGCTGTTGTCAGCCAGTGTTGAAGCGAAGTGCTCATCAGAACCGCCTTGGGGTTAGGGGCTTCGGAATGCTTAGGATATTTAGGGCGCGTGGCTGGTTGGGATTTCAATGTTGGTTGAGTTCCTTCCGCTCGAGAAACGGTTCTATGCGGGCTTGGCTGCAGGCGGAACTCCGCTCTGGCCCGACAGCAAGGATGCTGAGCCCACTCGGCAGAGTTGAGAGAAACCCTCCTCGTGCAGGTGACGTGCAGGTGACGTGCGGCTGAGAGGCAAACCGTCTTGACTGCTGTTGTCAGACGTGCTTGGCAGAGCTTCCGCTTCTTGCTGAAGCGGAACTGAGCTCACGCCCAGCCATTCTGTCCTGATTATGAACACCCTGGCTTGCCTGACTTGGCCCTGCCGGCTAGGCTTGCTGATGTGTGCCAGGCCCAGCTGAATTCTTGCCTGAGGGCAAGGACATTGAGCCAGTTCTGCAAAGCAGAGGAGAGTCCTTCCCGTACAGGTTTTCTGACGTGCAGCTGAACTTCCGGAAAGACAACCGTCTCTGCTTTACTCTGCACAGCAACGGCTCCCGCGACAACAGAGATTGGAAAGCGCTCGTGCGCTGCAGCAGCGCTCTTTCCGCCCCAGAAGCGGTTTTGTGCGGGCTTGCCCCTGCCAGTGAGGCGCGCTCATGTGCTGCAGGCGGAACTTCACTCTTGCCCGAGCACTGAGCCGATTCAGCAGAGTTGAGCAAAATTTGGAAACCCTCCTCGTGCAGGTCTTCTGATGTGCGGCTGAGTTGCTTGAAGACAAACCGTGTTTACTGGTGCAGTCAGTCACTGTTGAAGCACCCCCCTTCGTCCCGTGGTGCTTGAAGTCGTGGGGCCATCTTTACTGGTCTTGCCAAGCATTGTTGGACCAGCTTGCCAAACCATAGTGCGCAGACCTCCGTTCGTTGGCCAGGTTAGGTTAAGCTTCCGCAAGAAGTTTGTGGCTTAAGTCACGTGCAGCATCCTAGGCGAGGTTGGGACTCCACGAGACGGATGGGGGGTCAAAGTTGCTTGAGAATGAGCAGACAGCTGACCAGTTTGAGCTCAGCTCTGTTCAGCACAGAGGAAAGTCCTTCTCGCACAGTTTAAGTCACAAGCTGAGTTGCTCGAAAGATCATCCTTACAGGTCCAACTGACTTCTTGCCTGAGGCCAAGGACGCTCAGCCGATTCTGCAGAGTAACGGAAAGTCCATCTCATGCAGGTTTTCTGACGCGCAGGACCCCGAATGCTACAGAAGCTCGTCACATGCAGCGTCCTAGGCGAGGTTGGGACTCCAAGAGACGGATGGGGAGTCAATGTTGCTTGTCTCAAACTTGCCCTGCTCCACTCTGCTCGAGAATGGCTCCCTGCGATGGCGGCAGGCGGGAAGCGCCCGCGCCACCCAGCGGTAGCTCTTTTTCGACTCTGTGCGGACTTGGCCCTGCCAGTGAGGCGTGCTGGTGTAGGGCTCACGGAATCACATAGGTTTTCTGGTGTTCAGCTGAACTGCTTGATGTCAAGCGGTCTTTACAGCGGTGTTAATGCGCAGTGCAGTGCGTCGCGGGAGCTCAAACATCCACCCCGCGAGGTTTCATTTCTGGCAGAACTGAGCTACTGCATGAGGGCAAAGACACCTAGCAGTTCCAACAGGTCTGTGTGGACTTGTGCCAGTGAGGCGAGCTGATGCCTTGCGGCTCTGGGGACTCAACTTTGCCGATCCCGAATGCTGCAAAAGCTCGTCACTGGGCTTGCGCAAGCCTGCGCTAGAGACGTGATTGCCTTGAGTGGCCGGGGTTCAGCTGGCCTGGCAGAGGGGCGCTGCGCTTTGCACAAGCTTCTGGAATTGCTCGTGTCCCGCAGCATCCATGGCGGACCGACGAGGCGATCCCAAGCAGTGCCCTGGTCCTGCAAGGTTGTCGCTTCGAGTTGCCTCCGCTGCCCGTGCACGCATGTGACACCGGGAAGCTTAAGCTCCATCGGTTCCTGACCTTGTTGGTTTGCGTCGCGCGGCTTTCGCAGCTTGCTGCAGCTCCTAGCTGCACAGTTCGTGCTGATGCCGTCGCCGCAGCTGCGGCCCTGCGGCACCTCGATCCTGCCTTGATCTTCAAGGTATAGGGGTCTTCAGGGAGCGCTGAAGCTTGGACAAGGGCTGAGCAGCTGCTTCCAGGCGATGCACACTCCTAGGCGATCCATCATCGGCATTTTGGTGGCTGTTCTGGGCGTTCTGCTTTGGGCATGGTCCCAGCCAGAGGCCAAAGCGACGTGTGTAGCAGAGACCCTAGCAGCCGAAGCAGGCCTGCGGTGTGCCTCTTTGATGATGCTCGCTACCCGAACCGCGACTTCTGCTCATGGCGTGATGATGCCCGGGTAGCTTCCGGATGTTCTCGGCCTCAAATGGCTACGACAGTCACGACAGTGTGGCAGGAGCATGGCGCTGAAGTGCTCTAGACCTGCTCGGTGGCACACAGCGCAGCCGAATGGTTTGGCATTGCAGGCGGAACTGCGCACTCAACAGCAGGCCTTCTGCCATGCAGCTACCTTGCTTGGCAGACAAGCCGTCTTCGCTGCTGATGTCAAAGAGTGTTGAAACAAATTGCCAAGTCAGAGCTCCAGCGTGCAGGAGTCCGTTTGCTGGCCAGGTCAATCTTCCAGAGGGCGATCATCCTTTGGTACGACAACTTGTCGCTGTGCTTGCGCGCGCTTGTGGTAGAGCCATGGTTGCTATGGGAGGCCGGTGTCCAGCTGGCAGCGCAAAAGGGCGCTGCGACGTGCACGAGCTTCTGGGATTGCTTACTGTCCCCCACGGGATCCATGATAAACCGACAGGCGATCTCCAGCCGAACTCTATTCCTGCCAGGTTGTCGCTTCGAGGTGTCTGCCCGCGAAGCTTGAGCTACGTGCGTCTTTGACCTTGTTGGTTTTCGTCGCGCGGCTTTCGCAGCTTGCTGCAGCTCCTAGCTGCACTGTTCGTGCTGATGCCGTCGCCGCAGCTGCGGCGCTGCGGCGCCTCGATCCTGCCTTGATCTTCAAGGTATAGGGGTCTTCAGGGAGCCGCTGAAGCTTGGACAAGGGGGCTGAGCAGCCACTCCCAGGCGATGCACACTCCTAGGCAATCCAGCGTCCGCGTTGTGGTGGCTGTTCTGGGCATTCTGCTTTGGGCACGGTCCCAGCCAGAGGCTAAAGCGACATGTGCAGCAGAGACCCTAGCAGCCGAAGCAGGCCTGCGGTGTGCCTTTTTGCTGATGCTCGCTACATGAACCGCGACTTCTACTATTGTAGCATGCCGAAACAAAGCTCATGGCGTGATGATGTCCGGGTAGCTTCCGGATGTTCTCGGCCTCAAATGGCTACGACAGTCGCATCAGTGAGGCACGTCCATGGCGCCGATGTGCTCTAGACCTGCTCCAAGGCACATGACACAGCCGCGGAACAGCGCGCACGGCCGTTTCCGGTTTCCGCAGACAGAGGAAAGTCCTTCTCTCACACGGCAGCTAAGCTGCTTGAGAGACGAACCGTCCTAGCGCACAGCCTTCCGTGTGCTGGCCAGGTTAATCCTACACAAGAAGATAGTGGTTAAGTCAGGCATGTCAGGCACAGCATCCGTTGTTTCCAGCGGATGAGGCTCGGACTTCAAGAGACGTGTAGGTTCAATGATGGGCTTGGCCCTGCCAGTGAGGCGAGCTGTGCCCCACGCGGAACTGAGCACTTGCCTGAGGGCAAATAGGCTTAATCGGCTTAGCCCTTTCTGCATGGTAGAGGAAGGTCCTTCTCGCTCAGGCTTGCTGACATGCAGCTGAATTGCTTGAAGGTCAACCGTTTCTACCGCGCTTGTCAGGCTGTGTTGAAGCTCAGTGTTCATCGCTGCCGCCTTAGAAAGGTTCACGCGGACCCGGTGCATCGCAGAATCTCCAGACATCCAGCCAAGTTGTGCTGACTCTGAACACCTCAGGCTCACCCGGAAGGTACTGTTGCCTTGGCTAAAACACAGCAGGGGTTGCCAAATCAAGATTCGCAGCGCGCAGACCATTCGCTGGCCAGGGAATCATCCACAAGAAGATTGTGGTCTGGGTCACACGCAGCTTCCTTTGTGGCAAGCGGGTGAGGTTTGGACTTCAAGAGATGGATGGCGTAAATATAGCCATGTGCAACGAGTCTCCCGTGGACTTGGCCTGGCTCGGCCAGTGGGGCGTGCTGATGTGCCCAAGGCTGAACCCAGCGCTTGCTTGAGGGTAGCCCATTCAGCAAGGGAAAGGAAAGTCCTTCTCGCACAAGTTTCCTTTACTGCTGTCAACCAGTGTTGAAACTGAACTTCACCAGAGCTGCTTTAACCAGGTTCATGCCAACACTGTGCAATGCGACATTCTGCCCCCACACCTTCCGTTTCTTGCTCTGCACGCGGAGCTCCAGACGTCCAGCCAAGTTGTCCTGACTCTGAACACCTCAGGCTCACCCGGAAGGTACTGTTGCCTTGGCTAAAACACAGCAGGGGTTGCCAAATCAAGATTCGCAGCGCGCAGACCATTCGCTGGCCAGGGAATCATCCACAAGAAGATTGTGGTCTGGGTCACACGCAGCTTCCTTTGTGGCAAGCGGGTGAGGTTTGGACTTCAAGAGATGGATGGCGTAAATATAGCCATGTGCAACGAGTCTCCCGCAACGGCGGAGATTGCAGATTGCCGGCGCAACGTAGCATCAGCTCTTTCCAGCCAAGAAGCAGTCCAGTTCTGTGTAGATGTGGCCTGGCTCGGCCAGTGAGGCTGATGTGCCCAATGCTGAACCCAGCGCTTGCTTGAGGGTAGCCGATTCAGCAAGGTGAAGGAAAGTCCTTCCCGCACAAGTTTCCTGTACTGCTGTCAACCAGTGTTGAAAGTGAATTTCGGCCAGAGCTGCCTTAACCAGGTTCATGCCGACACTGTGCAGTGCGACGTTCTGCGCCCACACCTTCGGTTTCTTGCTCTGCAAGCGGAGCTCCAGACGTCCAGCCAAGTTGTGCTGGCTCTGTGCCGTCTGGCCAAGTGTTCATCCAACCCCAATTAGCTGGAGTGCGGCTCCCTCGTGCTTTGTGGGCCAATGCAGAGCTGGGTGAAGCAAGTATATACCGGCGGATGAGGGCCTCCAGGCCTTTTAAGCCTTCGGGTCGGCGGGGGCGCCTGGATTACAGGCCGAGCGCGCCCGGCCGATCCCACACACGCGCGCGCACACGCCAGCGCGGAAGCAGTGTCGACCACAGCTGCCTTTAAAGAGTTCACGGGGATGCATGAAACAATCTCGGCGTTCTCTCCGCAGGGCTTCCGTTTCCGTTCCTTCCTCAAGCGCAGCTGGGCGGCCAGGTTTTGACTCTGAACACTTCTGGCCCACCTGATAAGGTGCACCAGGCGGAACTGGGCTCTTGGGGACAACACCAATGAGCAATTTTTCAGCAGAGTAGAGGAAACCACTGAACTGCGTGAAGGCGAGCCGTTTTGGTTGCTATTGTCAAGAAGTGTTCAAAAAGGTTACCAAACTTGAGCTCTGGTACGGAGATCTGCATTCGCCGGCCAGTTTAACATTCCAGAAGAAGACCAAGATTGTGGCTTAAGTCACGTGCAGCATTCTTTCTGGCAAGATGGGCTTTGGACGTCAAGACGTAGCTTGGGTCCACGTTGCTCATTTCCGGCTTGCCCCACCCCACTTGGCACAATGGTTTCCGCTACGGCAGTTCATGCAACACAACAGCAGCTCTTTCCACCCGAGAGACAGGCCGGTTTTACGTGGACTTGGCCTTGGCAGCGAGGCATGCTGGTGTGCGCCAGGCGCACCTGAGCTCTTGCTCAAGGGTAAAGAGACTGTAGCCGAGTAGGGGGAAGTCCTTGTTGCATGCAGCTGAATTGCTTGAAGACACGTCGACTTTTCTGCGGTTCTCGAAACCCGTTGCGAATTCAGAGCTCTGGAATGCGGATCTCCGTTTGCTGGCCAGGTTGATCAGTAAGATTGCGGGGTTAAATCACGTGCAGCGTCCGTTGTCGTTCGGAGTTCAAGTGATGGGATGTCAAACTTGCCCAGGCCCGCTTTGCAATGCTTTGCACAGCTATGGTTCGGCGACAGCAGAGATTTGGAAACCGTGTGTGCAACGCAGCCGTAGCAGCTCTTTGCGGATGCTGCTCAGCAAATGTAGTTCCCGACAGAATGTGGAGAGTTCTTGTGACCCCCGTCGTGGGTTTGGAGCCGCTCTTGACGTTCACGCGCGAGCCAGCGAGCCCTCCAAGACCTGCGCAGTAGATCGGAAAAGCGTCGCGCCACGCAGTAGCGGCTCTTTCCAGCGAAGAAGCCATCCGGCTCTGTGGGGATTTGCCCCCTGCCGGTGAGGCGTGCTGATGTGCTCCAGGTTCAACTGACTTCTTGCCTGATGCCAAGGGCGCTCAGCCGATTCTGCAGAGTAACGGAAAGTCCATCTCATGCAGGTTTTCCGACGCGCAGGACCCCGAATGCTACAAAAGCTCGTCGCCGGGCTTGCGCGCCTGCGCTCGAGACATGATTGCTGTCCTGGCAGAAGGGCGCTACGCTTTGCCTGAGAGAGTGATCATGTCCCGCAAAATCCATGGCAGACCGTCAGACCCATAAGGCGATCTCAAGCCGTGCTCTATTCCTGCCTGTTTCTTCGGCTCGATTCAGCCGTTGGGCTACGCATGCTTCCTGCGGTGGAAGGACCAACCGGACATTCCACCCATCTGCACCTGCGTGCGGATGTAGTCAAGATCAGCCTGGGAGCCTCTTCGGGCCCAAATGATTGCGAGCATTGAACATTCCATGACCACAGGACTCATACATAAGAACATACGGCAGGCTTCAATTGCATGTGAGCTGCAACTTTTCTCAGGGGATCTCCCGAGCTGCCATCGTTGCGCCATGCAATTTCAAGGCGGTTGAGGAGTTGTCATGCCTTGATCTAGGTATAGGTGTTTCCAGGAAGCCGCTCAAGCTTCGACAAGGATGCGGCTGAGCAGCCACTCCCAGGCGATGCATCCTAGGCAATCCAGCGTCCGCGTTTTGGTGGCTGTTCTGGGCATTCTGCTTTGGGCACGGATGGCACGGGCTCAGCAAGAGGCTAAAGCCACATGTGCAGCAGTGACCCTTGCAGCCGAAACAGGCCTGCGACGTGCCTCTTTGCTTGTAGCATGCCGAAGCAGGGATCATGGCGTGATGATGCCCCGGTAGCGTCCGTATTTTCTCGACCCCAAATGGCTACGGCAGTGAGGTGGGACCATGGCTCCAATGTGCTCTAGACTTGCTCGGTGGCACATGAGCAGACAGCTGACCAGTTTGAGCTCAGCTCTGTTCAGCACAGAGGAAAGTCCTTCTCGCACAGGTTATCTCACAAACTGAGTTGCTCGCTCATTACTGTCGTCAGCCAGTATTGAATCAGCGCGTTTGTCGCAGCTTTCCTGAATGCAGAATCTCCAACGCCCTCCCCGCAGGACCTCCGTTTCTTGCTTTGCAGGCGGAGATCGCGCAAATGCAGCAGGTTTTCAACCCGAGATGCGGTGCGCGACGGCACATTGATGTGGCTCGGGGCTGAGCTCTTGAGGTCAAAGACGCTGTGCCCACTCAGAGTCGTGGTTCGGAGCCGCTCTTGACGTTCACGCGCAAGCCAGCGAGCCCTCCAAGAGCAGTAGATCAGAAAAGCTTCGCGCCACGCGGTAGCAGCTCTTCCCACCGAAGAAGCCATGCTCTGTGGGGACTTGCCCCCTGCCGGTGAGGCGTGCTGATGTGCTCCAGGTCCAACTGACGTCTTGCCTGATGCCAAGGACGCTCAGCCGATTCTGCAGAGTAACGGAAAGTCCATCTCATGCAGGTTTTCCGACGCGCAGGACCCCGAATGCTACAAAAGCTCGTCGCCGGGCTTGCGCGCCTGCGCTCGAGACATGATTGCTGTCCTGGCAGAAGGGCGCTACGCTTTGCCTGAGAGAGTGATCATGTCTCGCAAAAGCCATGGCAGACCGTCAGACCCATAAGGCGATCTCAAGCCGTGCTCTATTCCTGCCTGTTTCTTCGAGATGCTTCCTCTGCCCGCTCCGTGCGACACGTGCTGTTCATGTACGATCTTGGGGCCAAGAACTTTAAGAAACTTGCGCCAGTTGTTCGCCGGCTCCATTCAGCCGTTGGGCTACGCATTCTTCCTTCGGTGCAAGGGCCAACCGGACATTCCGCCCATCTGCACCTGCGTGCGGATGTAGTCAAGGTCTGCCTCAGGCGGGACTGAGCTCTTGAGGGCAAAGACTCTGTGCCCACTCAGAGTCCTCAAGACGATGGTGGTTGTTCGGAGCCGCTCTTGACCTTCACGCGCAAGCCAGCGAGCCCTCAAAGACCTGCGCAGTAAATCGGAAAAGCTTCGGGAAACGCGGTAGCCCCCTGCCGGTGAGGCGTGCTGATGTGCTCCAGGTTCAACTGACGTCTTGCCTGATGCCAAGGACGCTCAGCCGATTCAGCAGAGTAACGGAAAGTCCATCTCATGCAGGTTTTCTGACGCGCAGGACCCCGAATGCTACAAAAGCTCGGCACATGCAGCGTCCTAGGCGAGGTTGGGACTCCAAGAGACGGATGGGGAGTCCATGTTGCTTGTCTCAAACTTGCCCTGCTCCACTCTGCTCGAGAATGGCTCCTTGCGATGGCGGCAGGCGGAAAGCGCTCGCGCCGCCCAGCAGTAGCTCTTTTTCGACTCTGTGCGGACTTGGCCCTGCCTGTGAGGCGTGCTGGTGTATCACATAGGTATTTTGGTGTTCAGCTGAACTGCTTGATGTCAAGGGGTCTTTACAGCCGTGTTAACGCGCAGTGCAGTGCGTCGCAGGAGCTCAGACATCCTCCCCGCAAGGTTTCGTTTCTGGCCCTTCAGAGAGAGCCGAGCTCGAGACGAACCGTCTTTTCAGCTGCTGTCAATCTAGCGCACAGACTTCCGTGTGCTGGCCAGGTGAATCCTACACAAGAAGATAGTGGTTAAGTCAGGCATGTCAGGCACAGCATCCGTTGTTTCCAGCGGATGAGGCTCGGACTTCAAGAGACGTGTAGTTCAATGATGGACTTGGCCCTGCCAGTAAGGCGAGCTGTGCCCCAGGCGGAACTGAGCACTTGCCTGAGGGCAAATCGGCTTAGCCGGCTTAGCCGTTTCTGCGTGGTAGAGGAAGGCCCTTCTCGCTCAGGCTTGCTGACATGCAGCCAAATTGCTTGAAGGTCAACCGATTCTACCGCACTTGTCAGGCTGTGTTGAAGCTCAGTGTTCATCGCCGCCGCATTAGAAAGGTTCACGCGGACCCGGTGCATCGCAGAATCTCGGCGTTCGCTCCGCAGGGCTTCCGTTCCTCAGCCAGCTGCTGAGGTGCACCGGGCGGAGGTTTAGGGTTTAGGGTTCAGGGTTTAGGGTCTAGGGTTTAGGGTTTAGGGTTTAGGGTTTAGGGGGACAACACCAATGAGCAATTTTTCAGCAGAGTAGAGGAAACCACTGAACTGCGTGAAGGCGAGCCGTTTTGGTTGCTGTTGTCAAGAAGTGTTCAAAAAGGTTACCGAACTTGAGCTCTGGTACGGAGATCTGCATTCGCCGGCCAGTTTAACATTCCAGAAGAAGACTAAGATTGTGGCTTAAGTCACGTGCAGCATTCTTTCTGGCAAGATGGGCTTTGGACGTCAAGACGTAGCTGGGGTCCACGTTGCTCATTTCCGGCTTGCCCCACCCCACTTGGCACAATGGTTTCCGCTACGGCAGTTCATGCAACACAACAGCAGCTCTTTCCACCCGAGAGACAGGCCGGTTTTACATGGACTTGGCCTTGGCAGCCAGGCATGCTGGTGTGCGCCAGGCGCACCTGAGTTCTTGCTCAAGGGTAAAGAGACTGTAGCCGAGTAGGGGGAAGTCCTTGTTGCATGCAGCTGAATTGCTTGAAGACGCATCGACTTTTCTGCTTGAAGACACGTCGACTTTTCTGCGGTTCTCGAAACCCGTTGCGAATTCAGAGCTCTGGAATGCGGATCTCCGTTTGCTGGCCAGGTTGATCAGTAAGATTGCGGGGTTACATCACGTGCAGCGTCCGTTGTCGTTCGCACTTCAAGAGATGGGATCTCAAACTTGCCCGCTTTGCAATGCTTTGCACCGCTATGGTTCGGCGACAGCAGAGATTTGGAAACCGTGCGTGCGACGCAGCCGTAGCAGCTCTTTGCGGATGCTGCTCAGCAAATATAGTTCCCGACAGAATGTGGAGAGTTCTTATGACCCGCTCTTGACCGTTACGGGCAAGCCAGCGAGCACGCCAAGACCTGCACAGTAGATCGGAAAAGCTTCGCGCCACGCGGTAGCAGCTCTTCCCACCGAAGAAGCCACCCGGCTCTGTGGGGATTTGCTCCCTGCCGGTGAGGCGTGCTGATGTGCTCCAGGTCCAACTGACTTCTTGCCTGATGCCAAGGACGCTCAGCCGATTCTGCAGAGTAACGGCAAGTCCATCTCATGCAGGTTTTCCGACGCGCAGGACCCCGAATGCTACAGAAGCTCGTCGCCGGGCTTGCGCGCCTGCGCTCGAGGCATGATTGCTGGCCTGGGAGAAGGGTGCTACGCTTCGCCCGAGTGATCATGTCCCGCAAAATCCATGGCAGACCGTCAGACCGATACGGCGATCTCAAGCCGTGCTCTCTTCCTGCCAGGTTGCTTCGAGATGCTTCCTCTTTACCGGTCTATTCCGACACGTGCTCTTCATGTACGATCCTGGGGCCAAGAGCCTTTAAACAACTTTCGCTAGTTGTTCGCAGGTTCGATTCAGCCGTTGGGCTACGCATGCTTCCTGCGGTGGAAGGACCAACCGGACATTTCACCCACCTGCGCCTGTGGCGTGCGGATGTAGTCAAGGTTATCCTGGGAGCCTCTTCGGGCCCAAATGACTGCGAGCATTGAACATTCCATGACCACAGGACTCATAAGACCATATGGCAGGCTTCAGTTGCCTGTGGGCTGCAACTTTTCTCAGGGGATCTCCCGAGCTGCCATCGTTGCGCCATGCCTTTTCAAGGCGGTTGAGGAGTTGTCATGCCTTGATCTAGGTATAGGTGTCTCCAGGAAGCCGCTCAAGCTTGGACAAGGATGCGGCTGAGCAGCCACTCCCAGGCGATGCATCCTAGGCAATCCAGCGTCCGCGTTTTGGTGGCTGTTCTGGGCATTCTGCTTTGGGCACGGATGGCACGGGCTCAGCAAGAGGCTAAAGCCACATGTGCAGCAGTGACCCTTGCAGCCGAAGCAGGCCTGCGACGTGCCTCTTTGCTTGTAGCATGCCGAAGCAGTGCTCATGGCGTGATGATGCCCCGGTAGCGTCCGTATGTTCTCGACCCCAAATGGCTACGGCAGTGAGGTGGGACCATGGCTCCAATGTGCTCTAGACTTGCTCGGTGGCACATGAGCAGACAGCTGACCAGTTTGAGCTCAGCTCTGTTCAGCACAGAGGAAAGTCCTTCTCGCACAGGTTATCTCACAAACTGAGTTGCTCGCAAGATCATCATTACTGTCGTCAGCCAGTATTGAATCAGCGCGTTTGTCGCAGATTTCCTGAATGCAGAATCTCCAACGCGCTCCCCGCAGGACCTCCGTTTCTTGCTTTGCAGGCGGAGATCGCACAAATGCAGCAGGTTTTCAACCCGAGATGCGGTGCGCGACGGCACATTGATGTGCCTCGGGGCTGAGCTCTTGAGGGCAAAGACGCTGTGCCCACTCAGAGTCGTGGTTCGCAGCCGCTCTTGACGTTCACGCGCAAGCCAGCGAGCCCTCCAAGACCTGCGCAGTAAATCGGAAAAGCTTCGGGAAACGCGGTAGCAGCTCTTTCCAGCGAAGAAGCCATCCGGCTCTGTGGGGATTTGCCCCCTGCCGGTGAGGCGTTCTGATGTGCTCCAGGTTCAACTGACGTCTTGCCTGATGCCAAGGACGCTCAGCCGATTCAGCAGAGTAACGGAAAGTCCATCTCATGCAGGTTTTCTGACGCGCAGGACCCCGAATGCTACAAAAGCTCGTCACATGCAGCGTCCTAGGCGAGGTTGGGACTCCAAGAGACGTTGCTTGTCTCAAACTTGCCCTGCTCCACTCTGCTCGAAAATGGCTCCTTGCGATGGCAGCAGGCGGAAAGCGCTCGCGCCGCCCAGCAGTAGCTCTATTTCGACTCTGTGCGGACTTGGCCCTGCCAGTGAGGCGTGCTGGTGTAGGGCTCAGGGAATCACATAGGTTTTCTGGTGTTCAGCTGAACTGCTTGATGTCAAGCGGTCTTTACAGCGGTGTTAACGCGCAGCGCGTTGCGTCGCAGGAGCTCAGACATCCGCCCCGCAAGGTTTCGTTTCTGGCCCTTCAAGGAGAGCCGAGCTTGTTTCACACTTAGCCCTGGCAGAGAGGCCTGCTGACTTGCTTGGGCAGAACTGAGCTACTGCCCGAGGGCAAAGACACCTAGCAGTTCCAACAGGTCTGTGTGGACTTGTGCCAGTGAGGCGAGCTGATGCCCTGCGGCTCTGAGGACTCAACTTTGCCGATCCCGAATGCTGCAACAGCTCGTCGCTGGGCTTGCGCAAGCCTGCGCTAGAGACGTGATTGCCTTGAGTGGCAGGGGTTCAGCTGGCCTGGCAGAGGGGCGCTGCGCTTTGCACAAGCTTCTGGGATTGCTCGTGTCCCGCAGCATCCATGGCGGACCGACGAGGCGATCCCAAGCAGTGCTCTGGTCCCGCAAGGTTGTCGCTTCGAGTTGCCTCTGTTGCCCGTGCATTCGAGTTTCGTCGGAAACTTGAGCTCCATCCGTTCCTGACCTTGTTGGTTTTCGTCGCGCGGCTCGCGCAGCTTGCTTGCAGCTCCTAGGCGCACTGTTCGTGCTGATGCCGTCGCCGCAGCTGCGGCGCTGCGGCGCCTCGATCTGGAAGGTATAGGGGTCTTCAGGGAGCCGCTGAAGCTTGGACAAGGGCTGAGCAGCTGCTTCCAGGCGAAGCACACTCCTAGGCAATCCAGCGTCCGCGTTCTGGTGGCTGTTCTGGGCGTTCTGCTCTGGGCACGGATGGCACGGGCCCGGCCATAGGCTAAAGCGACATGTGCGGCAGTCACCCCAGCAGCCGAAGCAGGCCGCGACTTCTACTTTTGTAGCATGCCGAAGCCCGAAGCACTGCTCATGGTGTGATGATGCCCGGGTAGCTTCCGGATGTTCTCGGCCTCAAATGGCTACGACAGTCGCATTAGTGTGGCACGACCATGGTGCCGATGTGCTCTAGACCTGCTCCAAGGCACATGACACAGCCGCGGAACAGCGCACACAGCCCTTTCCGGTTTCCGCAGACAGAGGACAGTCCTTCTCTCAGCCGGGCTTGCTGATGCGCAGCTAAGCTGCTTGAGAGACGAACCGTCCTAGCGCACAGACTTCCGTTCGCGGGCCCGGTGAATCCTACACAAGAAGATGGTGGTTAAGTCAGGCATGTCAGGCACAGCATCCGTTGTTTCCAGCGGATGAGGCTCGGACTTCAAGCGATGTGTAGGTTCAATGATGGGCTTGGCCCTCGCCAGTGCGGCGAGCTGATGTGCCCCAGGCGGAACTGAGCACTTGCCTGAGGGCAAATAGGCTTAGCCGGCTTGGCCGGCTTAGCCCTTTCTGCATGGTAGAGCAAGGCCCTTCTCGCTCAGGCTTTGCTGACATGCAGCTGAATTGCTTGAAGGTCAACCGTTTCTACCGCACCTGTCAGGCTGTGTTGAAGCTCAGTGTTCATCGCTGCCGCCTTGGAAAGGTTCACGCCGACCTGGTGCGTCGCAGAATCTCCAGACGTCCAGCCAAGTTGTGCTGGCTCTGAACACCTCAGGCTCACCCGGCCGTGGTGGAAGGTACTGTTGCCTTTACTAAAGCAGAGCAGGGATTGCCAAATCAAGGTCCGCAGCGCGCGGACCATTCGCTGGCCAGGGAACCATCCACAAGAAGATTGTGGTCTGGGTCACACGCAGCTTCCTTTGTGGCAAGCGGGTGAGGTTTGGACTTCAAGAGATGGATGGCGTAAATATAGCCATGTGCAACGAGTCTCCCGCAACGGCGGAGATTGCAGATTGCCGGCGCAACGTAGCATCAGCTCTTTCCAGCCAAGAAGCAGTCCAGTTCTGTGTAGATGTGGCCTGGCTCGGCCAGTGAGGCTGATGTGCCCAATGCTGAACCCAGCGCTTGCTTGAGGGTAGCCGATTCAGCAAGGTGAAGGAAAGTCCTTCTCGCACAAGTTTCCTGTACTGCTGTCAACCAGTGTTGAAACTGAACTTCACCAGAGCTGCCTTAACCAGGTTCATGCCGACACTGTGCAGTGCGACGTTCTGCGCCCACACCTTCGGTTTCTTGCTCTGCACGCGGAGCTCCAGACGTCCAGCCAAGATGTCCTGACTCTGAACACCTCAGGCTCACCCGGCCGTGGTGGAAGGTACTGTTGCCTTGGCTAAAACAGAGCAGGGGTTGCCAAATCAAGGTCCGCAGCGCGCGGACCACTCGCTGGCCAGGGAACCATCCACAAGAAGATTGTGGTCTGGGTCACACGCAGCTTCCTTTGTGGCAAGCGGGTGAGGTTTGGACTTCAAGAGATGGATGGGGACAATATAGCCATGTGCAACGAGTCCCCCGTGGACTTGGCCTGGCTCGGCCAGTGAGGCGTGCGCTGAGGTGCCCCATGCTGGTAGAGGAAAGCCCTTCCCGCGTAGCTGAGTTGCTTGCAGACAAGACGTCTTTGCTGCTGTTTTGTCAACCGGTGCTGAAGCCGACTACCAATTCAGAACTCTGGCGAAGGGGCCTCCGTTCGCTGGCCAAGTTAATCGTCCACAATTGTGTGGCTTACGTCACGAATAGCCCCAACCCTCTGACCCAAGTTAACCGTCCACAATTGTTGCTTACGTCACGAGCCGCCCCGGCCTCTCACCCTCAACCCACACATTGCTGGTGGCGATCGCGCGTGCTCAGAAGTGCTTGTATCCTCGGCTTGAGATGTTTTGCCTTAACTGCCGCACAGTGGCCTCCGACAACTCATCATCATGCGGAGTGGGCTGAACTACAGTCATCCTTCGTTGTAAGCAGGTGAGGTTTGGACTTCATGCGACACATGGGGGGGTCAGTCAGTTTGTTTTTCTCAAACTTTCCCTGCCCCACTCTGCTCGAAAAGAGCTGCTTGTGACGGCAGCGAGTAGAAAGCTTTCGCACCACGCAGCAGCAGCTCTTTCCCGAGCTCGTGCCGGATGTCCGGACTTAGCCCTGCCTGTGAGGCTCAGGGCAGGACCGAGCTATTGCCTGAGGGCAATGACGCTCCGCCGATTCAGCAGAGAAGGGGAAAGCCCTTCTCACATGGATTTTCTGACGTGTAGCTGAATTTCTTGCAGAATGCCAATTCAGCACTCTGGCGTGCGGCCTGCCCTTCGCTGCCCAGGTTAATCTCCTATAAGAAGATTGTGAACCCTAAGTCGCGCCCAGTGGTTGTAGGCAGCTGAGGGTTGGACTTCAAGAGATGGATGCACCGGTCTGCGCAACAGCGACGGCAGTGAGTGGAAAGCATTCGCGCTATGGAGCTGCAGCTCTTTCATGCTCTTTCCCGAGAAACGGTTCGGCTCTGAGACTAAGGGACGGACACTGAGCCGGCGCAGCAGAGTAGAGGAAAGTCCTTCTCGCATAGGTTCTCTGATGTGAGCGACAGCGTGTTTTTGGCTTGTTGTGGGGTACTGCAGGGGTGACATAGCACAGTTTTCTGGCGACGCGATGGCTAATCAGAATACCGAAAACGATACCTCCCTGTTGAACGTGCAACGTGATCGCACAAGTCATGTGGTAGGAACGGGACGATACCTTCAACGATGCTTAGACGATGCTCGCTTTGTAGTCGCAGTCGGCCACGTCAGGCCATGGGCCTTTCCGTCTGTCGAAGTACTTAAAGTGACGAACGGCTCAGCAAGAGCATCTGCCTGCTGGCCCGAAATCTGCCGGCCGATACCTTGCCTTCGTTTTAGGGTTTAGGGTTTTGGGTTTACCTTGGAATGCTGCCGTCCGCTCAATGTGCACCTGCGCAGCTTGAAGACAAGCGGTCTTTCCTGTGGTCATGCGCAGTCTTGAGACAGAGTGTCTACCAAAGTTGCCTCAACAGCAAAGAGGTCACGCTGGTCCTGTGCATCGCAGGAGCTCAGACGTTCTCTTTGCGAGGTTTCGTTTCTTGCTCTGCAAGCGGGGCCAAGCTCATGCCGGATGTCCGGACTTAGCCCAGTGAGGCGTGTTGATATGCTCCAGGCAGAAAGAAGCTATTGCTTGATGGCAATGACACTGAGCCGATTCAGCAGGTTGTCTGAAATGCAGCTTAGTTGCATGAAGACCAGCCGTCTTTGCTGTTCTTGCCAAGCATTGTTGGACCAGCTTGCCAAACCATAGTGCGGCAGACCTCCGTTCGTTGGCCAGGTTAGGTTAAGCTTCCACAAGAAGTTTGTCGCTTAAGTCACGTGCAGCGTCCTAGGCGAGGTTGGGACTCCAAGAGACGGATGGGGAGTCAATGTTGCTTGTCTCAAACTTGCCCTGCTCCACTCTGCTCGAGAATGGCTCCTTGCGATGGCAGCAGGTGGAAAGCGCTCACGCCATCCAGCAGTAGCTCTTTTCCTCTGTGCGGACTTGGCCCTGCCAGTAAGGCGTGCTGGTGTGGGGCTCAGGGAATCACATAGGTTTTTTGGTGTTCAGCTGAACTGCTTGATGTCAAGCGGTCTTTACAGCGGTGTTAACGCGCAGCGCGTTGCGTCGCGGGAGCTCAAACATCCGCCCCGCAAGGTTTCGTTTCTGGCCCTTCAAGGAGAGCCGAGCTCGTTTCAGACTTAGCCTTGGCAGAGAGGCCTGCTGATTTGCTTGGGCAGAACTGAGCTACTGCCCGAGGGCAAAGACACCTAGCAGTTCCAACAGGAGAATGGGGACTTGTGCCAGTGAGGCGAGCTGATGCCTTGCGGCTCTAAAGACTCAACTTTGCCGATCCCGAATGCTGCAACAGCTCGTCGCTGGGCTTGCGCAAGCCTGCGCTAGAGACGTGATTGCCTTGAGTGGCTGGGGTTCAGCTGGCCTGGCAGAGGGGCGCTGCGCTTTGCACAAGCTTCTGGGATTGCTCGTGTCCCGCAGCATCCATGGCGGACCGACGAGGCGATCCCAAGCAGTGCTCTGGTCCCGCAAGGTTGTCGCTTCGAGTTGCCTCTGTTGCCCGTGCATTCGGGTTTCGTCGGAAACTTGAGCTCCATCCGTTCCTGACCTTGTTGGTTTTCGTCGCGCGGCTCGCGCAGCTTGCTTGCAGCTCCTAGGCGCACTGTTCGTGCTGATGCCGTCGCCGCAGCTGCGGCGCTGCGGCGCCTCGATCTGGAAGGTATAGGGGTCTTCAGGGAGCCGCTGAAGCTTGGACAAGGCCTGAGCAGCTGCTCCCAGGCGAAGCACACTCCTAGGCAATCCAGCGTCCGCGTTCTGGTGGCTGTTCTGGGCGTTCTGCTCTGGGCACGGATGTCACGGGCCCAGCAAGAGGACATGTGCAGCAAAGACCCGAGCAGCCGAAGCGGGCCTACGACGTCCCCTTTGATGATGCTCGCTACCCGAACCGCGACTTCTACTATTGTAGCATGCCGAAACAATGCTCATGGCGTGATGATGTCCGGGTAGCTTCCGGATGTTCTCGGCCTCAAATGGCTACGACAGCCACGACAGTGCGGCAGGAGCATGGCGCCGATGTGCTCTAGACCTGCTCGGCGGCATCACAGCCGCCCGGTTTGGCGCTGCCCGAGGGCAAGGACACTGAGCCGCTTCAGCCTTCTCGCACAGGCTTGCTGACATCCAGCTGACTTGCCCGCACTGCAACCGCTTTTACTGCTGTTATCAGCCAGTGCTGAATCAGGGCGTTTGTCGCAGCTTTCCTGAAGAGCTTCATGCTGATCCTGTGCATGGCAGAATCTTTGACACTCTCCCCGCAGGGCACCCGTTTCTTGCTTTGCAAGCGGAGCTTGCTCAAACGCGGCATGTTTCGTGGTGCGCAGTTCTGTGTGGACTTGGCCCTGCCAGTGAGGGCACGCTGACGTGCCTCAGGCGGGACTGAGCTCTTGAGGGCAAAGACACTGTGCCCACTCGGCAGTTGCGGGCCAGGTTAGTCCTCAAGACGATGTTGGTGGTACGGAGCCGCTCTTGACCTTCACGTGCAAGCCAGCGACCACGCCAAGACCTGCGCAGTAGATCGGAGAAGCTTCGCGCAACGCCGTAGCAGCTCTTCCCACCGAAGAAGCCATCCGGCTCTGTGGGGACTTGCCCGACTTGCCCCCTGCCGGTGAGGCGTGCTGATGTGCGCCAAGTCCAACTGAATTCTTATAGGTGTTCGGGCACGCAGCTGAATTGCTAAACCCTAAACCCTAAACCCTAAACCCTAAACCCTAAACCCTAAACCCAACAGCCTAAACCATTGAAGACAAGCTGCCTTTGCCTCACAGAGGAGAGGTGCTCTTTGCGCGACCTTCTGGGCCGGAGGTCACGGTGGCCCAGGCTTGCATCCGTGTAGCATGCCCTCGGACTGTGCGTCTCGCCCGCGTTTAGGGTTTCGGGTTTAGGGATTTAGGATTTAGGGTTTAGGGTTGGGGTCTAGGGTTTTGGGGCTTATGCTTTGAGGCCAGGTTGATGGGGTTTCGGATTTGGGGCTTCGGCGGTTTGTGTTGCGTGTCCAGGGCAGGGGCCGCGGGGTGTTTGGTGGGTTGTTCAGGAGGTACATGGTTCATGATGCGACCTAGCCTTGTTGGGTCCGAAACCCTAAACTCCAAAGTCTAAACCGTAAGCCCTAAACCCTAAACCCTAAACCCTAATCCCTAAACCGTACTAAACCCTATAGGCCCTAAGTTTTCGGACCTTGAGGTGCCCCCCATAGATCTCTGCTGCCTGAATCAGCTCCCAAAAAATTCGGTTCAGGGCTTGTCGGGTTTTTTATGCTTTGTTGGGTTTGTTGGGTTTGTTGGGTTTGGTAGGGTTTTGCAGGGTTTTGTAGGGCTTTGTAGGGCTTGTAGGGTTTGTAGGGTTTGCAAGGGCTTGTAGGGTTTGTAGGGTTTGTAGGGTTTCGGGTGTTGCAAGGTTGACTCCTAAAGTGGTCTTCAGAGGAGTTCAGACATGATAAGCTCTGCAACCTTGCGGTGTGGGGGAGCTTCAGCTAGGGGCTTAGGGTTTTTTTGGGTTTACGGGTTAGGACTCCGAAGGGGGCCCAAAAGCCCATAACCCCCAAACCCCCTGAAACCCGGATCCATGGCCCACAGCCCAGGCGATCTCAAGCCATGCTCTACTCCCGCTCGAGTTGCCTCCTCTGCCCACGCAATCGCCTTGCTGCTCGCGTTGCAGCATGTTGCCGCGAAGCTTGAGCTCCGTCGCTCTTTGACCTTGTTGGTTTTCGTGGCAAAGCTTGCCCAGCTTGCTGCAGCTCCTAGGCGCATTGTTCGTGTTGCCGCCGCCGTCGCTGCAGCTGCGGCGCTGCGGCGCCTCGATCCTGCCTTGATCTTCAAGGTATAGGGGTCTTCAGGGAGCCGCTGAAGCTTGGACAAGGGCTGAGCAGCCACTCCCAGGCGAAGCACACTCCTAGGCGATCCATCATCGGCATTTTGGTGGCTGCTCTGGGCGTTCTGCTTTGGGCACGGTCCCAGCCAGAGGCTAAAGCGACGTGTGTAGCAGAGACCCTAGCAGCCGAAGCAGGCCTGCGACGTCCCTCTTTGATGATGCTCGCTAGCTACCCGAACCGCGACTTCTGCTCATGGCGTGGTGATGCCCGGGTAGCTTCCGGATGTTCTCGGCCTCAAATGGCTACGACAGTCACGACAGTGCTGCAGGAGCATGGCGCTGAAGTGCTCTAGACCTGCTCGGTGGAACGCAGCGCAGCCGCCCGGTTTGGCATTGCAGGCGGAACTGCGCACTCAACAGGCCTTCTGACATGCAGCTACCTTGCTTGGCAGACAAGCCGTCTTCGCTGCTGATGTCAAAGAGTGTTGAAACAAATTGCCAAGTCAGAGCTCCAGCGTGCAGGAGTCCGTTTGCTGGCCAGGTCAATCTTCTAGAGGACGATCATCCTTTGCTACGACAACTTGTCGCTGTGCTTGCGCGCGCTTGTGGTAGAGCCATGGTTGCTATGGGAGGCCTGTGTCCAGCTGGCAGCGCAAAAGGGCGCTGCGACGTGCACGAGCTTCTGGGATTGCTTAATATCCCCCACGGGATCCATGATAAACCGACAGGCGATCTCCAGCCGAACTCTATTCCTGCCAGGTTGTCGCTTCGAGGTGTCTGCCCGCGAAGCTTGAGCTACGTCCGTCTTTGACCTTGTTGGTTTTCGTCGCGCGGCTTTCGCAGCTTGCTGCAGCTCCTAGCTGCACTGTTCGTGCTGATGCCGTCACCGCAGCTGCGGCGCTGCGGCGCCTCGATCCTGCCTTGATCTTCAAGGTATAGGGGTCTTCAGGGAGCCGCTGAAGCTTGGACAAGGACGTGGCTGAGCAGCTGCTCCCAGGCGATGCACACTCCTAGGCAATCCAGCGTCCGCGTTGTGGTGGCTGTTCTGGGCATTCTGCTTTGGGCACGGATGGCACGGGCCCGGCAAGAGGCTAAAGCGACATGTGCAGCAGAGACCCTAGCAGCCGAAGCGGGCCTGCGACGTCCCCTTTGATGATGCTCGCTACCCGAACCGCGACTTCTACTATTGTAGCATGCCGAAACACTGCGCATGGCGTGGTGATGCCCGGGTAGCTTCCGGATGTTCTCGGCCTCAAATGGCTACGACAGTCACGACAGTGCGGCAGGAGCATGGCGCTGAAGTGCTCTAGACCTGCTCGGTGGAACGCAGCGCAGCCGCCCGGTTTGGCATTGCAGGCGGAACTGCGCACTCAACAGGCCTTCTGACATGCAGCTACCTTGCTTGGCAGACAAGCCGTCTTCGCTGCTGATGTCAAAGAGTGTTGAAACAAATTGCCAAGTCAGAGCTCCAGCGTGCAGGAGTCCGTTTGCTGGCCAGGTCAATCTTCCAGAGGACGATCATCCTTTGCTACGACAACTTGTCGCTGTGCTTGCGCGCGCTTGTGGTAGAGCCATGGTTGCTATGGGAGGCCTCTGCGACGTGCACGAGCTTCTGGGATTGCTTAATATCCCCCACGGGATCCATGATAAACCGACAGGCGATCTCCAGCCGAACTCTATTCCTGCAAGGTTGTCGCTTCGAGGTGTCTGCCCGCGAAGCTTGAGCTACGTCCGTCTTTGACCTTGTTGGTTTTCGTCGCGCGGCTTTCGCAGCTTGCTGCAGCTCCTAGCTGCACTGTTCGTGCTGATGCCGTCGCCGCAGCTGCGGCGCTGCGGCGCCTCGATCCTGCCTTGATCTTCAAGGTATAGGGGTCTTCAGGGAGCCGCTGAAGCCTGGACAAGGACGTGGCTGAGCAGCTGCTCCCAGGCGATGCACACTCCTAGGCAATCCAGCGTCCGCGTTGTGGTGGCTGTTCTGGGCATTCTGCTTTGGGCACGGATGGCACGGGCCCGGCAAGAGGCTAAAGCGACATGTGCAGCAGAGACCCTAGCAGCCGAAGCGGGCCTGCGACGTCCCCTTTGATGGTGCTCGCTACCCGAACCGCGACTTCTACTATTGTAGCATGCCGAAACAATGCTCATGGCGTGATGATGCCCGGGTAGCTTCCGGATGTTCTCGGCCTCAAACGGCTACGACAGTCACGACAGCGCGGCAGGAGCATGGCGCTCAAGTGCTCTAGACCTGCTCGGTGGAACACAGCACAGCCGCCCAGTTTGGCGCTGCCCGCGGGCAAGGACACTGACCCGCTTCAGCAGTGAAAGTGCTTCTTGCACAGCCTTGCTGACATCCAGCTGAATTGCCCGAAGCGCAACCTTTTTTACTGCTGTTGTCAGCCAGTGCTGAATCAGGGCGTTTGTGGCAGCTTTCCTGAATGCAGAATCTCCGACACTCTTCGCGCAAGCGCAGCAGGTTTTTCAACCCGAGGCTCGGTCTTCAGTGTGGAACTTGGCGGATGAGCGGAGGTTTGCTGACAGCTGACTTGCTTCAAGGGCAACCGTCTTGACTGACGCATCTCCCACAAGTTGCTTCCATTGTTGCAAGCGGTTGAAGTTTGGACTTCAAGAGGGGGACGGGGTCAGTGTGTGCCTCAGACTTGCCCTCCACTGATCTCTACTGTTCACAACGCGCGACGGCAGCCATTGCGCCATGCAGCAAGAAGTAGTGCGGCTCTGTGTGGACTTGGCCCAGTGAGGCGGACTGATGTGGCCATTGAGCTCTTGCCGAAGACCGGGTGTCTTGACGTTGTCAAGCAGTCTTGAAAGCAACTCCCAATTTCTGAGCTCCACGTGTGGATGCTTTGTTGCAAGCGGGCGAGGTTTGGACTTCGAGAGATGGTCCATGGTGTGCCTACCTCAAACTTGCCCTACTCTGCGCAGCAATGGGTTCCTGCAGCCCATCCGCCCTGGAAGCGGCCCGGTTCTGTCTGGACGTGGCCCGCCAGTGAGGTGCGCTGATGTGGCAGCGGCTCAAAACGTTCGGGCCCGGCCGGGCACGGCATGACACGGCTTGTAAAGGCGTGCGCGACAGGCTACAGTGTCTTCCTAAAGGGGAGGTGACTCTCCCTTGTTGCCGCGCGACAAGGGCATGAAACAAAGCTGGCGACAAGGGCTTGTAACAAGGCGGCCGCGACAAACCGGGGTTTTGAGCCCCATGTGCCCCAGACGCCACTGAGCTCTTGCCTGAGGGCAAGGGCAACGACCCGACTTAGCAGAGAGGAAAGTCCTTCTCACGCAGGTTCTCTGACATGCAGCTGCTTGAAGACAGTTTGAAGACCAGGCATTTTTACAGCCGTTGTCAACCAGGCTTGAAAGCACCTCCGAGATTCAGAGCTCCAGCGAGCAGACGCTTCCTTTGTTGCAAGCGGGTGAGGTTTGGACTTCGAGAGATGGATGGGGTCATTGTGCGCCTGTCTCAAACTTGCCCTTCCCCACGCTACACAACAAGGGTTCCTGCAGCCCATTCCACCCTGGAAGCCACCCGATTCTGTCTGAACGTGGCCCTGCCAGTGAGGCGCGCTGATGTCTCGCTGCTGAGTGCTGAGTTGTTTTGCTGTTGTCAGCCACTGTTGAAGCAGAGATTTTTTGTACCGCTGCCTAAAAGAGCTGCATCTGATCCTACGCATCGCAGAGCTTCGAACGTTCTCATGGTTCTCCCTGTCCTGATTCTGAACAACCCTGGCTCACCTGGTTGTTGTGGCAGTTTCGTTTCAGCCTCCTCTGAAGCACAGGAGGGTTTCCCAAATCAGAACTCTAGCGACTAGACCTCCGCTTGCTGGCCAGGCTAGTCTTCCACAGGCAGATTGCGGCTTGAGCATCCTTGCGGGTGAGGTTTGGACTTGGGTTCAAGATGGCTGCGCTGCGCCGGCAGTTGCCACGCGCTGCACAGCAATGGCTTCTGCAGCGGGAATGGTTGCAGAGCGCTCGCGCAGCGCAGCAGAGGTTCTTTTCCCCAACCAGCGGTCTTTGTCCTGCCTGTGAGGAATGCTGGCCGCCAGGTGCTGACCTGCTCAGCGCGCAGCTGTTGATATCTTCTACCAGACTCCGTGCTGGCTCTTGCAACCCTAAGCCCCTATCCCTAAAACTGTTGAAGCCCCAAAACCATCCCAAAACCCCCCTAAAAACCCTCAAAACCCTAAACCGTTCAACCCCCAAACCCCTAAACCGTCTAAACCCTAAGCCCTAGTCAGTCTAAATCCCGAATGTTGCTGGCTGGCACTGTGCCGGCCTACGTCCAATTTGCCCGTGCAAAGACCGTCACAAGACAGGGTTTGGGGTTTCGGGTTTCGGGTTTAGGGTTTAGGGTTCAGGGTTTAGGGTTTAGAGTTTCGGGTTTAGGGTTCAGGGTTTAGAGACCCTGAAGGCTCTAAACCCTGAACCTAAACGAGGGTTTAGGGCGTTGAGGGACTGAGGCTCTGATACCGAGATGAAGGGCCCCCTAAGCCCGCACTCTCTTCAGGTTGGCAATGTCCCTTTTCGCAAAAAGAAGAAGCCTCGCGAGGTGGGCTCAGAGTTCAGGGTTGGGAGTTCAGGGTTTAGGGGCCCCGAAGCCCTAAACCCTAAACCCCCCGAGCCCTACTTCTCACAAGCCTCCCCAGCAAGGGAGGCTTGATGGTCCGCTGGCAAAGCAGCATGTTGGTGTTGATTTCCTTCCCTGGCTCCCAAGTTCACCTACAAACCCCAAAACCCCGAAGCCCCCCCAAAAACCCCAAAAAACCCATAAGACTAGCCTAAAGCTTAAACGCAAACAAAGAAAACCCTAAGCCCCCAAACCGCCAAACCCCCTACACATGCCTTCGCGCCTTGGTGGAGCTCCCCGAGCCCCCAACCCTTCAGCACCTCGAGGCAGTGGTCACTTCAAAATTTAGGGGTGTAAGGGTTCAAGGGTTTCAGGGCTTAAGGGTTTAGGGTTTGGGGGGTTTCAGGGTTTAAGGTTGAAGAAGCCTCAGGTATTAGGGCCTGAGGCCCCGGTTCTTTGCAATGGGCCACTCGGGTCCCTTGTCCTTGCAGCTCTTTTCAAGCTGCAGCCACCCTTCTTCGACCCTTGGTGCAGCTGACACCCTCGGCTTTGAGTGTCATCCCATGTCATCCCGAAATCCGAAACCCCCCCCGCCTAAACCCTAGAACCAAAAAAGAATCCCTACAACTCCTCCACCCCCCCACCCCCAAGAGGGGCGAAGGAGATGGTGGAAGGTGCGAGCTCAGGGGTGGAGGGTTAACTTTAGTTGCGGCAGAAGTTCCCCCACCAAAGAGTTGGGCCACTGCCCAAAGGCGTTCTTCAAAGTTCAGCTCTGCGATGAGTGAGGACTCAGCAAAGTGCTCCCAAGCTGTCCTAGGTAGGATAAGGGGGACCCTTAAAGGGGAACCCCTTCTGAACCCTCTTCTGGCTCTCTCAAACAGGGACCTTCTTCAGAGGGTCTATATCCCCAAGGGTCCCCCTAATCCTATCCCCTATGCAGCCCAGGGCTGCCATCTGGGGCTGCCCCGTCCAAGCTCCACTGTGCTTGGAGGTGGTCTAGCAGTCTTCCATGCAGGGCCCCGAGGAAGTTCCCTGACTGTTTGATCATCCCAGCTGGGATGATCGGATCCCGTAGTCCCTGGGAAGAAACCTCTCTGTGAAGGTGCAACCCTAAACCCTAAACCCTAAACCCCCTTCCACCCCCACCAAGGAAAGGAGGAGGGCAGGGGATCCGCTCTAGGCCCGGCTTTGGCTTCGGGCTTCACCCTGGAACCTCTCTGATGCCCAGAAGGCTTAAGGTGCTTCATGTTCTTCGAGCGGGCGCCGGAGCCCCTCAAGTCCCCAAAAGGCGAATTTCTCCAAGTCGGGCTTGTCTGTAGGGAGGGCATCGAAGAAGGGGGCCCCGCCGGAGCTCTGCATGCTCCTGGTGCTGCTCCAGGGGCTCCTACTGTGAGTAGATCCCCAGGCAACCAGCTCCCTTGGCTGTGTTGAGAAATGGCTCCGTTTCGCTCTCTCTCTCTTGTTCTCAGCGCGTCCTCGGTGCTGAGGCTCAGCCTTTGAGACATGCAGCAGGGGTGTCAGCGTAGCTGACTCCTGCTTGTCGCACGCTCTCGGCAGCATCTCCCCGCCTCGCAAGACGGCAGATCCACGATTCGGCGTCTGAGTAAACCCTAAATCCTAAACCCTAAGCCCTAAACCCTCAACCCACGCTTGCAATTCACCATGCTCCTGAAAGAGTGAGCGTGTGAACCGAGGCTGCCTTGTAGCGGGCTTAAGTCCGACATTCCGACTCTCCAACATTCTCCCCGCAAGGTTGCCGTTTCTCGCCGTGCAAGCGGAGCTCTGAGCTCTTAGGTCATTTTGTGCCTTTGTGCAAAAGGGGGGGGGGCTGTCCCCTAATTCAGAAGCTGGACGCTTGAACCCTAAACCTTAAAGCGCACAAACCCTGCACCCCCAAACCCAAACAACCTAACCCTGAACCTGAAGCATCGGGCACTCAGGCCCTCGTTCTCGCCTTGGGCTCGTCCGTGCTTTTGAGCTTGCTGCTTGGCCTACATTCTCTATCCACTACTTAAGGCTCCCGGCCGGAAGGAAGAGTCATTTCCTCAAAGCTTTTGCTAAGAAGGCGCCATGTCGCATCCTCTGTCACAGGTCGGTGATGCCTGCAAGGTTTCTCGGCTTCTCTGAGGTCTCTCCAGCCATGGGGAAGAATCCCGAAGGTAGCAGCTCCATAAGATCCCTCCCAGCCTGTGAGCAAGCTCCTGCGTTGCTCATGCAACTTCTTGCGGTCGTGGCGCTTCGCCTTTCTTGACCTGGGCGCCCGAGCCTATCCCCGCAGCATCGGCGTGCAACGGATCCAACGGAGGCCGCGCCGTGGTGAAGGCCTCAAAGGGAAACACAACGCCCCTCTCAGTGTCGGCTGCCTTTCTCCAGTCCGAACACATCCTGCTGAACCCCCCGGTGCTTGAATCCTTAAAGGAAAGCCTTCTTGTAGCCCTATGTTCCAGCAGGCTTTATAAAACTGGATGCAGTTTCTCGGCAAGGTTAGAAGCTTGTCTGGCTTGAAAGTTGCTTCTACTTCTTTGCATCTCTCAAGCGTAGCAAGCTCCCTGCAGACGTCGCAAGGCCCGCGCTCCTAAGGCCTAGACCCTGGCACTGCGCCAGGGCTTCCTCTCATTCTCATCCTTCATCTGCCCCTGCTTCGGTGGTGCCCAAGGCCTTGTGCACCTCTTCTTATGCGTGCGCCGAGGCCGTTTCGAAGGCCTTCAGGGCCGTACTCATCGCCTGGCTTCAGTCAGACTCTTCAAAGCCCCCTTAGGCCCTAAACCCTAACTACCCTAAAGACCCTCAATACCCTAAACCCTACCTTCCAGACTTCGGGCGTGGTCCTGAAGCCGCAGCTCGCGCTGAGGGTTCTCATAGCCGTAGATCCCACAACGCCGAGCCCCACAAGGACAACAGAGGCCCAGGACCAGAGCTTGGCGCTCCCAGAGGCTGCACGGAATCCTCCTTGGCTTCGATGTTTGGGGAGGCCAAGGGTCTCTTATAGTCGCGGGGGTGAGAGCGCGTGAATCTGAGGGAGTTAGGAGGGTTCAGGGCTTGAGCGGTCTCGGGGTTCAGGGCTTGAGGCTCAGGGGCTTCATGAGGACGCTCCGTTCCTTCCTCAACCAGCAGACGCTGAGTTTTGGGGCTCCTGAATCCTTTTCGGAGCTCCGAAGCCTGTTCGTTTCTTTCTCGCAGCCTTGAGACGTCCGAGTCTTCCGAGCGCGTGGCGGTCCGATGATTCGCCTTTAGCCTTGCATCGGCCACCAGGGCCCCAAGAGCCCCAAACCCGAGCCCTTGCAAAGCCTCCCTGTGTGCTCTCGGAGCAGCCAAGAAGCCTCATCTTGGTCGTTTAGGGCCTTTTGTTGGGCAGTTCTTCCCCGCACCCTGGTACTCTTCGGTGGGGAGATGCTGCTGAGAGCCTCCCTGAGAGAGAAGCTCGGACACGCTTGCAAGGTTGTGCCTGACCCTCAATGCGCCTTGGCGTGTACAGTTCCTGGCCTGCCCAAGGATTCCCGTGTACACGCCATGCGGGCGGCCGTCACGACACAGCAGAGACGTGCTTTGGGAGGAAGACTCCGAAACTCCGCTCGGCGCACAAAAGCGGCCTCGGATGCTTCCCTCCTGGCGCCTTCCGCCGAGTTCTGAGCTTTCGCGCAGATGCCCCAAAGTTGTGCCCTTTTCTCGCACCGGGCAGACCGGGCTCAGTCCCAGGTCGGCGCCCGCTTCCCGGCTGCCTCTGACCCAGCAAAGCATCGGAATCAGCTCGCCTATAGTCGCGCGCTTCGATGTGTCCGACTGCCTGTGCTGGAGCCAGAAAAAGGGGGGGCAGGCGGGGGAGAGACTGGACGAGTGTGAATGTGTACTGCTGATAAATATGCTAACTAACAATAATGCTGCGACGACGCCTATTCCGACGACGACGACGACGACCACTACCACTACCACTACCACTACCACTACCACTACCACTACCACTACCACTACCACTACCACTACCACTACCACTACCACTACCACTACCACCACTACCACTACCACTACCACTACCACTACCACTACTACTACTACTACTACTACTACTACTAACTACTACTACTACTACTACTACTACTACTACTACTACTACTACTACTACTACTACTACTACTACTACTACTACTACTACTACTACTACTACTACTACTACTACTACTACTACTACTACTCCTACTCTACTACTACTGCTACTCCTACTGCTACTGCTACTGCTACTGCTACTGCTACTGCTACTGCTACTGCTACTGCTACTGCTACTGCTACTGCTACTGCACTGCTACTACTGCTGCTGCTGCTACTACTACTACTACTACTACTACTACTACTACTACTTCTTGTTTGTTTCTCAGGGTTGGGTGCAAGGGTTTGGGGCAGCAGCTTTAGCCCAAGCTGGTGCCCTTCATGCATCTTAGGGGGTGTGCTGGCAATCTGAACCCTGAAATCCAACACCTCGAACCCCCCTTTCAACCCCCGAAGCCTAATAAAATCTTGCTGAGCGAGAAGGGGAGCCCCTGGAGTACAAGGCCTATAGAAGGGGTTGTTAAGAGTTCTACAAGGGTTAGAAAAAGGCTTCATCAAAGGAACTGTAAATGTTTTCACCATCATGGCTCCTGATGTCGTGCCTTCAGATTGGTGTTTTTGGGTTGCTGGGTTGAGGATTGAGTTCAGTTGTTTTTGGTAAGGAGGCGCCCAAACGCAATTTTGCAAAGGGTAGTGTCAGACGAGTTGGGGGTTCATGAAACCCCTGAACCCCTAAACCCTAAACCCTAAACCCTAAGCCTAAACCCTAAACCCTAAACCCTAAACCCTAAACCCTAAACCCTAAACCCATAAAGTCTCCGATTTGCAAGCAGCCCCCTGCGGCTCAAAGAGCAGACGTGCCGAAGTGTTTTCTAGCCTCCGGTGCCAGTCCACAATGAAGCTTGCCACTCGCCTCCGACAGCCCTAAACCCTAAACCCTAAACCCTAAACCCTAAACCCTAAACCCTAAACCCTAAACCCTAAACCCTAAACCCTAAACCCTAAACCCTAAACCCTAAACCCTAAACCCTAACCCTAAACCCTAAACCCTAAACCCTAAACCCTAAACCCTAAACCCTAAACCCTAAACCCTAAACCCTAAACCCCTAAAACCCTGGAGTCTGAGCTCTAAACCCTACTTTAAAAAATGGGGGCCCCCTCCCTCTCTGCGCTAATATGGTCCCTTACCTCCTTTAAGGGGTTTTGATGTTGGGTCCCTTAACTTGTAGGGGTATATAAGGGGTCTCCATTAAGGGCACATCTTGGAAAGCAAACTCGAAAAGGGGGTCCCAGTAAGGCTTCTACTTCAGGGATCAGGCAGACTTGGACAGTGGGGTTGTAGCCCCGGCAACCCCACCAATGGACCCTAAACCCTAAACCCTAAACCCTAAACCCTAAACCCTAAACCCTAAACCCTAAACCCTAAAGCCTAAACCCTAAACCCTAAACCCTAAACCCTAAACCCTAAACCCTAAACCCTAAACTCTAAACCCCCTAAACCCTAAAGCCTAAAGCCTAAGGCCTAAACCCTAAACCCTAAACCCTCAAGCCCCTGTAACTTGAAATTATTCCAAAAAATCCAAAACAGAAACTCCTCGAAACTCCTAGAGATGCGGCAGCTATCGTGACAGTCTGGCCCAGCTACGCAAAAGAACCGACACTGCAGCTGCCTAGGATTGAAAACGTTCGATTGCACGCGTTGTACGGACCGGCATGGCAAGTGATACCTAGCAGTTTGAGAGCGTGGATTCCGAAAAATCTAAAGACCGAAACGCCTCGAAACTTTCCTCGAAACCCCTCGAAACTCCTCGAAACTCCTCGTAACTTTCCCCGGACCTGAACCCTTCATAATTTCAATAAACTTAAACCCTAATCAGGGCCTAGGCCGCCCCCCTACGTTGGGGGGCGGCGCTTAAGCCCTTTGACCTCGATGGCACAAGCCGACCCAGGTCGCTCGCCCGCCTCCCACAGCATGGGGGTCGGCAGCGCCCACGATGGGCCCGGTACCGGAACACGTTCTCCTCGAGACCAGTACTGCTCCCTAAAAGTCCCCTCCACCCTGATGAGGGTCGCTGGCCTTTTTGGGGGGGGACCAGGCCAGGAGGACCCGGACCCGTGGCGCAGCGTGCTCAGGGACCAGGGGGCCTCAAGGCAGGGTGGGTGCTCAAAAACCAGTTTTCTTCCCTGGCTCCCTGCCCCTCCCCACTAGCTTTTTGGGGCGCTTGGCTCCCTTGGC